>JAQFVV010000056.1:2349171-2830452 GCA_028023455.1 Epiperipatus broadwayi | reverse complement strand
AGTGAAGCAATGGATCTGAAGTCCAATCCATAGCTTCACATCTTCCTATAAACTTGATTAATATTGTAAACCTAAATTAAGTTTATAGGCCAATATCAGCAGGGTTTTGCATTACAGCTAAAATTAATTACGTTTATTAAATTTGTATTTGCTTGTAAATATTTTCTTTTAAATAAATTCCATTGTAACATTAAATTGCTATTAAAAATATTACTTGTGAAAACCGTTTAGTCAAACATATATATACGTCAAGGATATATATATGAGTTAATGCAAAATTCTGCTGAAATAAAACGCTTATTATATTAAAAGAAATAAGAATGTATTTTACTTTTAAATCTTGTTCAAATATTTGGTATGATTTGATTTTGAGATAAGCCCACCAACATTTTCTAAAAGAAAGTATATTTTTAATTAGTTAAGCCCATTCAAGTCAAATTAAAGATGGCCTTCTCTTTCTTTTTTTTAATTAATAAAATTCCAAAGTTTAAAGAAAGAAATTTAGAGTAAAAAAGTAAAAGTTATTTTTAGAAGGTGTTACTTTGAAACAAAGGAGCATGGGGAGGCTTATCAAGATCTCAGGTCATACAAACAATAGAAGGTAGCTGACAGAGAGGGTATAAATAAAAGGGAGAACAAAAGACAAGGCATTCAGATTTTCCTTTTTGAAAAAGATCAGTCAAGCAGAGTTTCCTTTTGGAACAAGTCAATCAGAGTTTCCTTTTGGAAACAGTCATTCAGATTTTCCTTTTGGAAAAGATCAGTCATTCAGATTTTCCTTTTGGAAAAGATTAGTCATTCAGAGTATTCTTGCAGGCGGTCAGATTGCTCCATGGAGAACTTTAGAAATTTTGCTGTTGCCTGTTGTGATTTTATTATATGAATTCGATGGAGTCTACCATGCTTGGCTAGGCAAATAAATAACTTTGTCTACTGCCGAGGGTTCCTCAATACCAGAAAAATGCCGTAGTATTTACTCAATCGTCATCTGAACTCTGTGCCGTGTCTGGAGGTCTTTTTGTGAAACCATGCTACCGATTTCCACTTTCCTTGTCCGGACAAACACATCTCATCAGACGGATCAAGCTACGCCCGTCGATGGAACATGACTAAGGAATAAGGACGGTAATCATATCTCTCCTCATGAACTATTTATTATGCTACCCTTTTTGTCCATACTTTTTATAATTGCTTCCTTGAATCTTTATGAAATGTGTGCTTAATGATATTTATAATGTAACTATTTTTATTAGACTAGTTAGATATATGTATATGTGATCATCTATCTAGATATTTAACCCCTTTTTCTTCGCTATTCTTCATTACTCCCATGTGTAAATATTTTAATTCTATGGCGGTTAAGTTTATTAGTTAATTGTTCATTAAAAATCCCTTTCCAGTTTTATTCATACTTGTAAAATTTAGTATGAGTAAGTTTCCTTTTTTTTGTTTGCCAACTTGATCTCCTCAATAACGCTTCTTTTGTCCGCCATTAGCTTCTTACGTATGTCAGATTTAGCGATATACATCTTAAATGATTTTAAACTCTGTTTTAGTGCAAAGCAATTAGAAACTGCTTTGCGAAAGATTTTTATTATTGCACTTTATCGAGCAGATTCGAGTTGACAATGTTTAATAAAACTGGGAAGGAAAGATTTAGACCGCAAGCATATTAATCGGGTTTTCATTGTCTCATTAGTTATTCATAAATTTCGGGGAATAGCAAAGGCCATTAAATTATTAATAATATTTCAAATGTCATTTATTAAAGATATTTATTTAACTAAAAAGCTTGAGTTTGCTAGTTATCTTTAAATGCTTTGTTTTACTTTTAAATGATCCAGGCACGCAGAACACATATTTCTAAGTATTTTTGCACATTTAACTATTTTAGCTCCGTAGGTGGTTCTGTCCATGTCTCCCGCTGATGCTAAGCTCGTGGCTCGGGAAGAAAATATTTATGTGTGTCTCAGATAGTGTTGTTCGGTTTATGATAGCTTCGAGACTAGACGAATAGGGCAGAGGTCATAGTATTCTTGGTTTAATATCTCGCATATGGGTGGCCTCGAGGTACTTTTGCCTAGTATTCGAACTGGGTTAAATCAACATACATCATCTGACTGTCACAGTAGATTTTTTTTTTTCCGCATTCTGGCGTCCATCGTGTGGCTATTCGAAATTTTCCTCACCCTGTAGGCAGCGTTTATGTTTTAAATAATAGTATATATGTAGAATTTTTTTTTGTCCTCGGATTTGTATGCATATATATAGTGATTGTTTTAGATAACACGAATAATTGTTAGTTATATGTGAATTTTTGCTTCAAGTTGTCGCAGTGGGACGAATGTCATTTTTTAAAAAAAAAAAAAAAAAAAATTTTTAGTACCCTGAGAAGTTTGTTTTGGTCTAATATATTTATATAAAAAAAAATATATATATATAATTTTTTCTGAGTCTTGTTTCCTAATGTGAGCAAATGTCATTTTTTAAAATTAATTAAAAAGTTAAAGGTGTCATAAAGTAAAATTTTTTTTTCCGAGTTTGGTATATATATGAAATGAATGTTTTACATTTAGAAAAGTTAACACTCCGTTAGTTTTTTTTTATATATAGTGAATATATATATTAATGAGAATAAATATCAGAGTTATAGGCGGAAGTGTCAAATATATACTCACCCGCCCTCCCTTAAAATAGCTTTCGTACTTTATGTTACTTTAGTAATGCTTAAATCTGAGAAGTTTTAATATAATAATGTTTTTTCGAAATATAACATTTTAGTTAAAAGTGCAAATAGATAATAGAATTATGTTTTCGTTCTACAAATTTTTGTAAAGATTAAAATTGATAACATTCTTTCGTTAATAGAAATTTTTTGTAAGATCAAAAAGTTTGATAAGTTCAAACTATAGTGTTTCACTTTCTCTGCGTTAGTTTCCTTAATTAAATCAATAATTTTAATCATGCAGAATTTTTTTTTCTCTTTTAAATATTTTGAAATTACGTTCCGTGCAAACAATAGATATAAAATAAGTTTTGTTTCAATAATAACAAACTTAATTGTCAACTTTATGAAAAGTAAATGCGTATGTTCATTAACAAATATATATATTAAAGATATATTTTTGTATAACATATATGTCAGCCACCCTTTAGTTAAGATTTTTTTTCTCCATTTCAGATTATGCTATTGAATCATTTATTGAGTAACCGTTAGGTGAAGACCCTTTGAGTAACCGTTAGGTGAAGCCCTTGTTTTTTAGTAACCATGTTTGGTGAAGACCCTTAGAGTAACCGTTTAGGTGAAGACCCCTTACATTGTAGAGTTCTTGATTGCTGTGTAGCCTGAAATAATAGGTCTATGTCCGCAATCATTGCTTCCTTGTCATAGTTGCGACCAGCGTTTACTAGCCTGAAATAATAGGAGTATGCGGTTGGCAATTTGACATCTTTCTAATAAATTCATGTACATGATAATAAAAGAAATATTTGTAGAGGTATATCTGTTTGTATATTTATATGTAGTCATATATATGCTTATTTAATGATGTACATATTCATATATATGGATGCATATGGTATACACTTCGTTATAGTTCGGTAAAACCCGTTTTTATATAAATGTTTTTTAAACAGTTTTGATTTCAATGCGTGATTCTGTAAAATTGCATGATAATTGTTAATCTATTTTGGGTGTGACCAAAATGGTAGTTGGTTTCGATCCCAGGTTCATAATTCGGAGTGGCGGTTATCATGGGATTTTACTTTTATTTTAATTGTTTTTTGTATTAATATTTTGTTTTGATAATCGTACTTTAGGCTGGTTAAATTTTTTTCTGTCTTGACCAAAATGGTAGTGTGGTTTCGAACCCAGGTCAGACATGTTACCTTACTTAGTTGTTATACGTCTTAGACTTACTTAATATTGTCATTTAAAATACCATTTACTTATTCATGCAGAGATTTTTTTGAAAGTGAAGTGAAAATCAAAATAAATTGTAATCGCATTAAACTTTATAAACCTTATCAATGTGTGCTTGGATCATTATCCATTAATATGTATATTTGATATGGCCATTGTCTTGTCGACTGGCACCCTTCTCAAATAAATTTGTCGGCAAGTGCAATCTCTCATATCGGATATCAAATAAACCAAACTATAGTAGATGATCAAAATAACAATGTATGCATAGTGAGCCAAAATAATTTTTAAACATGACTTACGTATATTTTGCTCACATATATTTTTATATATATACTTGTATTAATGTAAATGCATTTTTTAGTTGTTTCAGGTGTCAGAGAAAGCCAGGTCAAGCTGTAAGTGTGTTATTTTAATTATATTGGGACAAAATAGCAGTGATATTTTAATGAAATACAACAATAAATAAAGTGAGGAGACTAATATGTAGTATAAATATTAAAGACAGACACGGCAGGATTTTATATATATTTTCATGTACAAACAGATACATATAGGCATAGGGTTAAGATAGGACCTCGTAAGGTAGGCAAAGTTAAATTTCTGAAAACATATAAATAAAACAGATAGTTGGAACTTAGAATAGTGACTTATTTTAGAAAGAAATAATTTTTTTTGTGTGTTAATAACTAGTATAAAAATATACTTATCCAGATTGTTTATTAAAAGACAAACATATTTTACAAACAAAGTGAATGTTATATAACAAAATAGCCAATATTAGGCAAAAATGGACCAAGCGAAGAAAGTTGCAGATTATGACAGTGATGAGGAGGTAATGCTCAACCTTCCAAATACAGCAACATCGACTCATAGTGACCAAGAAAACAATGTGAAAGATCTCATCACAGAAATGAGACAAGAAAACAAAATGGTGATGAACATGTTAAAACAATTCATGAATATGACATCACAAAGACTGGACCGTTTGGAGGAAAACATGGTGCTCCACCAACATACTATTGTAACAAAAGTATTGCCAGATGAGGATACTCACTTTAAATGGCAACCCCAACAGAAGCAAGATGGTACACAACTTAAATCATTGATAGATAATGAATTAGGAAAGGATATGCATGCCTTGGACGTGTCAGTCAAGCATCAAATACAGGAGGGAGAAGAAAATGGACAGATGAATGTGGATAAAGAGGAAATGAACATTCATCAACAGATGAATCCAATCCAGGCGCAACAAGGCAACCAAATCCTTATGCCAATAATAATTAATCCGGTAACATCTCCTGTGGCAAAATTCGTACATATACAATGTTTTAGAGGGGAACCAGGGGGAAACCCTAGACACCACCTAGACAGTCTCAAAATGTTTTTTCAATTTCAGAATATGACAGAACAAGAAAAAGTGGCGATCTCCAGTCATCATTTAAAAGAGTCTGCCAGAGACTGGTGGAACACTCTGTCTATACAACCACAAACATTTATGGAATATGAGAATGCAATGTTGTCAATGTATTGGAGTGCAGAGCGGCAGGAAGGGTTGATGTATTCCATAATGCATGAAAGATACCCAGCTAACCATCAAGAGACTTATGCTCAGTTTTTTGTTAGGCAGGTAAATCGAATTAAAGCCCTAAGTGCATTCAATTATCCAGAAATGCAGATAGTAAGGATGATTAGGCACAACATGCCACCCTGGATAAGGAAAATATTAATAGGCACTCAAATGCAAGATATTCAAGGCATGATTCGGATACTAACTGACATTGACTATGGAAACTTAGAAGAAAACCAAAATGATAGGGTCATGAACCCGTCCAAAAGTACAAGGCAGTATATACCACCGGATCCTGGGAAATATAGACATTAAAATAGATACATAACTTGTTAGATTAAAACAACACGGACTCGTTTTAAGATATAGCAGATTGAATTATGGATAAACTGTTAGTTATTTAGTAAAAGAAAGAAAAAACTGTTAGTCAGTAACAAGTTAAATTTTACACCAAATAAAGAGTAGGCTTGAACTCACCTGGCACAAATTCTTACCTCTGACCTGAAGCAACAGCATTTTTTTTAAACATTTTTTTTTGCTCACTAACTATTGGGAAATGAAGCAATGGATCTGAAGTCCAATCCATGCTTCACATCTTCCTATAAACTTGATTAATATTGTAAACCTAAATTAAGTTTATAGGTCAATATCAGCAGGGTTTTGCATTACAGCTAAAATTAATTACGTTTATTAAATTTGTATTTGCTTGTAAATATTTTCTTTTAAATAAATTCCATTGTAACATTAAATTGCTGTTAAAAATATTACTTGTGAAAACCGTTTAGTCAAACATATATATATATGTCAAGCATATATATATGAGTTAATGCAAAATTCTGCTGAAATAAAACGCTTATTGTATTAAAAGAAATAAGAATGTATTTTACTTTTAAATCTTGTTCAAATATTTGGTATGATTTGATTTTGAGATAAGCCCACCAACATTTTCTAAAAGAATGTATATTTTTAATTAGTTAAGCCCATTCAAGTCAAATTAAAGATGGCCTTCTCTTTCTTTTTTTTAATTAATAAAATCCCAAAGTTTAAAGAAAGAAATTTAGAGTAAAAAAGTAAAAGTTATTTTTAGAAGGTGTTACTTTGAAACAAAGGAGCATGGGGAGGCTTATCAAGATCTCAGGTCATACAAACAATAGAAGGTAGCTGACAGAGAGGGTATAAATAAAAGGGAGAACAAAAGACAAGGCATTCAGATTTTCCTTTTTGAAAAAGATCAGTCAAGCAGAGTTTCCTTTTGGAACAAGTCAATCAGAGTTTCCTTTTGGAAACAGTCATTCAGATTTTCCTTTTGGAAAAGATCAGTCATTCAGATTTTTCTTTTGGAAAAGATTAGTCATTCAGAGTATTTTTGCGGGCGGTCAGATTGCTCCGTGGAGAACTTTAGAAATTTTGCTGTTGCCTGTTGTGATTTTATTATATGAATTCGATGGAGTCTACCATGCTTGGCTAGGCAAATAAATAACTTTGTCTACCGCCGAGGGTTCCTCAATACTAGAAAAATGCCGTGAGTATTTACTCAATCGTCATCTGAACTCTGTGCCGTGTCTGGAGGACTTTTTGTGAAACCATGCTACCGATTTCCACTTTCCTTGTCCGGACAAACACATCTCATCAGACGGATCAAGCTACGCCCGTCGATGGAACATGACCAAGGAATAAGGATGGTAATCATATCTCTCCTCATGAACTATTTATTATGCTACCCTTTTTGTCCATACTTTTTATAATTGCTTCCTTGAATCTTTATGAAATGTGTGCTTAATGATATTTATAATGTAACTATTTTTATTAGACTAGTTAGATATATGTATATGTGATCATCTATCTAGATATTTAACCCCTTTTTCTTCGCTATTCTTCATTACTCCCATGTGTAAATATTTTAATTCTATGGTGGTTAAGTTTATTAGTTAATTGTTCATTAAAAATCCCTTTCCAGTTTTATTCATACTTGTAAAATTTAGTACGAGTAAGTTTCCTTTTTTTTGTTTGCCAACTTGATCTCCTCGATAATGCTTCTTTTGTCCGCCATTAGCTTCTTACGTATGTCAGATTTAGCATATACATCTTAAATGATTTTAAACTCTGTTTTAGTGCAAAGCAATTAGAAACTGCTTTGCGAAAGATTTTTATTATTGCACTTTATCGAGCAGATTCAAGTTGACAATGTTTAATAAAACTGGGAAGGAAAGATTTAGACCGCAAGCATATTAATCGGGTTTTCATTGTCTCATTAGTTATTCATAAATTTCGGGAATAGCGAAGGCCATTAAATTATTAATAATATTTCAAATGTCATTTATTAAAGATATTTATTTAACTAAAAAGCTTGAGTTTGCTAGTTATCTTTAAATGCTTTGTTTTACTTTTAAATGATCCAGGCACGCAGAACACATATTTCTAAGTATTTTTGCACATTTAACTATTTTAGCTCCGTAGGTGGTTCTGTCCATGTCTCCCGCTGATGCTAAGCTCGTGGCTCGGGAAGAAAATATCTATGTGTGTCTCAGATAGTGTTGTTCGGTTCATGATAGCTTCGAGACTAGACGAATAGGGCAGAGGTCATAGTATTCTTGGTTTAATATCTCGCATATGGGTGGCCTCGAGGTAATTTTGCCTAGTATTCGAACTGGGTTAAATCAACATACATCATCTGACTGTCACAATAGTATGATTTATGATTGCTTTTTCTTAGGCAGTTTGATATAATGTTTTGCTGATGATGTAACAGCTATCCACTGTCATTAACATCCTCTTATATTGCTGCTGTCCAATATACATATGAGAAAGATATGTAAGAAAAGTAATCCATATCATTTTAAAAAATATTATCCATTAATAGGATTATAGTATCACTTTTAGATCTGTATGTAACTTCAAACTCTTCAAAAAAAGCTATAAAGAACCCATTGTGAGATAATTGATCTTTTAACTCTTTTAGGTACATTGCACATCTCTCCCCTTTCCCTCCCATAATAGTTTCCTTCAAATGAAATAAATGTGTTTGTTGAGATTTTTGGTAATGTTAATTGGTGAAACTTTGGCATATTGTGATTGGATTTGTATTGCTGTTCTAATTTATGAATGGCTTAAGTAAAAAGTAAATCTCGGAATGAACTAGGCTTTCCTTTGAAGTGATCATTGTAACAATCACTAATATATATTTGTCCATATTAAAAGCTAGTTTAAATTTTTTTGTATATTCTTCTAAAATGTGTAGCAACTTAGAAATTTTTTTTTTAGAATTAAAAAAAAATATATCCATAAATGCAATAAACTTTATAGTTGATTACAATTCATGGATAAATATACCATCTATTTGTATTAATATATTGGAATATTTCCATCTAATTGTTTTTCTATTGTTTTAAGTCATGGGTCAATGAAGATTGTAAATAATCGTGAACTGATTGGCGAGTCCTTTTCTGTTGAGTTGAATAATAAGGTGATATTGGAGCAGTTCTGCCATTTATATATATATCCCTATTTAAAAATTAGATTCATCAGTACATAAAAGTATTTTTTAGACATGTTCATTTTAAGAAGTGTATTCATGAGATTTTTTATCATATCAAATTTCACCTTGATGTCAAATTGAATTACTATTGGTCTGTATTTTTTACCTTTTCCTAATAAATCTATGATTGTTTTGAATAGGAAATCTGCCTGATTCATGAAAAATTTTTTTTTTTTGTAAATTGCAAATCTGAAATTATTGACAAGATATATGATTCTATCTTACTCTTTAATACTAATTCGATTACTTTAATACCTAATGGACTCATAAATATAGGTCTTGCATTATTAATTTTGAAGGTTTTTCTTTTTTTAAAAATGGCCAAGTGATCTTGAATTTTATGTATGGATTCCAACTGGAAATGTATGTTTGCCATTAATTTTTTTGTAATGTTACCTAAATGTAGATAAACAAATTTTGGCTTGCCATGTACCCCAAGATGATATAAACCTAACATTAATTTAAGATTTTTAACAAAGTCTTCAAGTTTAAATTGTATGTCTGCCTTTGGTTTACCTAGGTATATTTTTGGGGGTTAAAGAGTTTTTCTTTCTAAGCTCTTTCCTGAAAAAAAATTATATAAATATTCTAATATGTATTATTCATATATGGTTTGTGATTAAACTTTAGTTGCAGTTGGAAGTCTATTATGTGGGAAATGACCCAATGCCCTTCTTATATAATGCTTGCCCAAGCACGAGTACTATTGAGAAAAAACTTTCTTTTCTTAATTCTTGAGTATTCTTTAAGAGATTCACCTATTGTTTTATATAATGTCTTTAGTGTCATTCATGTATTTGAGTTTTTTTCTGTAGATGAATGTTGAGTAATTCTTTGGTGAATTTTGCCTATAAGTTTTATAAAACTTGTTGTAGGTATTATGGTTTTAGTAACATGATTTATTACATGATCACCGTTTCTTATGCTTGCTCATAACTATTATTACAACAGGCTAAACTCTTTATACAGTAGTGCCACTCAGTGCATGCCAGAGTAATTAATAGATGCCAGAAGGCTTATGCATAAAATCCTTATCTAGTGCCTACTCATCCAATATTCCCAGACTAGTTTTTTAGCTTGTGGCTTTCATCAGTGAGGAGCTTTGGATCTGAAAGCATTTCATCTAGATCTTGGGATCTAATGCAACCCTTCAGCAGCCACCTGTTAACTCCACTTAACTTCAAAACTATGAGTCTAAAATTAAAAACACAATAATATTTTCAATCCAAGCTCATTAGTCTATATAATCATATAGATCTGAACTCAGTTCAGTACCCCTACATTTTGGTGTCTTTGGTTCTTTAATAATCATAGCCATCATTATCCTATTAGGCAGGATTGGTGTTAAACCACTAAACATCACATGATCACCATTTCTTATGCTTGCTCATAACTGTTATTAAAACAGGTAAAACTCTCCATACATGATTTATTGTATGTGAGATGAAGTTTACAAATACTATCCATGCTTGTACTAAATCCATGTCTAAAATATTTATTTTTACCAAATATATATAAATTTCAGAGAAAAAGAATTCTGAGTTTTTTTTGGCAATAGTTGTCTAATGTTTTAACTGTTTTGATTAATTTTTGAAATTGATGGTTTACTTGAAGCATCATACTTAAGGCTGCATGATCTGTAAAAGAGACAATTATTTATTGAATATTTATTATATGATGTGTTGATGGTGAGTAAAATAACGATCTATCAAAGATTTGTGCCTTCCATTATTAAATGAAATTGAATTTACCGGAAGAAAACTTTCCCCACTTTTTAATGGAAATGAAAACAGAAAAATCCATTTATTTATAGATTTATCATATGACCTTTTAAAGTCACCAAGTAATATGATTGGAAAAGAAGAGGATAGAAAAAGAGAGTTCAATAGTAATATTAATCTGTTGATTATTGTGAGACTTGGATGTATATAGACATATATTATGTGAGTGTTACTACTTTATGGTAAGTGGTGATTATTAGAAAAAAAGCTTTCATATAAAGAATTTTAAAAGCATTTGAATGATTTTGAAAAAGATACAAATCCTAATTTACTAAAAATTCTAATTTACTAAAAATATTAGCAGAATCAATACTCAAATCATTATAAATTTTAGTTTTGAGTAAATCTAAGATATGTGGGCTAGTGATATTATACCATTTGTCAAGCATGATTATTTTTTCTATTGTATTTAAATCAGTAATATTAAATCCTGCTATTTTAAGTATCATATTTTATTTTTAACTATTTGAATATTAATTATATACTATTTAATTTAATTAAATAAACAAATAATTTATTTTAAGCAATCAATTTAGAAGTTACGTATCTATGGTATAACTTGCACAATATAAAGGCAAAGTGATATATGGTTTATCTAATTTTTTTAAGTATGTAAAAAGCTTTGATTTAAATGTTTAACTGAAGTGCAAATACAAGACACATTTACCTGTTTTATAGTACATTATTTCTCTTCACATGAATGCTGAGAGTCTGAATTTTTATAGATAATTTTTTTTTTATAGAATCCAATATCAATAAACTTTCATTTTCACTATCTTTCTTCTCCATTAATGCAAGCATTCTTCCCTTTTTCGTTCTGGAGAAGGGGGGGTGATCAGGTTTTCTTTTGATAAATTTTATGCCAATTTTCTTTCTGATACAATGTTGATGATTTCTTTCATTATTCCCCAGATTGTTTTGTTGAGGTATGTTATGCAGATTTCCTGAATTTGGTTTATTGCTTAGTTTTTTCTATGTCTCATTATTGTTTATTTGTGTTTTTGTTTTAATTTCTGAGGCATTTTCTGTTAAATTAGCTTTGTGGTTAACTTCATTAATTGTTACATTTTCTTTATTAAAGATTGTGTTTTCTGCTGGTTTGTTTGCATTTGGTGTATTACTACATTTATATATCAGTTTTTTTTTTGTTTTGCATTGAGCTCATTGCACTTTAGGGTAGTTTATATTAGATCACCTCTCTCATTACAGTAATAGCACTGAGACTAATTCTTTTCATTTTTAGATTGTGTGGCTTATTGATCAGTTAACTGGAATGAGATATTGTTAGGTTCAACATTTTTATAAAGCCACACTTTAAAAAAATTTTTTAAGAATGCTAGAGTATTGTTCAATAGCATTGGCGTAAATTGATAAAATCTTCTTTGTTATAATCTAGATACACATTTTTTTAAATTCTATTTATAATATTGTCTTTGTACAGATTAATGGCAAAATGAGAGCAAATTTATTTGTTTTTATTTCTTTTTTAAGTGAATCCTGACAGATCTTCACTTTTATATTCTATTACAATATATCTTAGGTTTGGGTATTCTGCTATTCATAGTATGTCTTCTCCTTGTTTTTTTTTTTTCTTTTACGCTAAATAAGTTAGACAACAACTTTTTGGAAGTCTATACAAATGAACAAAATTTGTTTGTTATGGCAAGTACTAGAAATCAATTCTTAAAAAGTTGCTTCATTGTGTTGAATAATTTTTTTCGAATTGTAGAGTTAAACATTTGTTTTATTTTTTTCTAAATTTTTGTTAGTTCGTTCTTCATTATTTTGAAAGTTAAAAGTCTTCCATATTGGTGAAAAGATTCAGGTTAATCATACCTGTTATTATAGATTGTTGAAATCTTGGATTTCAATTTGTTTTGTTTTTAATATTTATATCAATTTTGATTTGATTTTTTTTGTTTGGCTTTTTGTTACATTCATGTATGAATTTATTACTTTTCATTTATACCTGTGTGCATAACCATAGTATATAACTGGATTTTTTTTCCTTTCAATCTGAATTATAGATGTGTTAACCCTTTTAATTAATTGACCTAAATATCTTTCTTATGTTTAATAAATAAGGCGATTATAATTTTACCATGCCTTATGATAATATGAAAAATTAAATTTTTTAAAACTTCACAATTCATATTGTTATTTAATTCATTATCTACGTCTTGATCAACATTTTTTTATTATTCAATTTGAATTAATAATTATTGTGTAAATTATATTTAATGATTTAAATTGTATTGTATTATCATGTTAATTTTAAGAGTTTGAAGTGGGAAAGTTATGAAAGCTAAACTTCACAGCTAAATTGTTTCATTTTTAAAATATTTAATAAGAATCAATACATTGGCTCACAGAAATCATTCTCTTTATAACTCATTAAATTACCACTGTTCAAAAGATGTTAATTTCTATAAAAATAGGTAAAGAAATAATTTGAATGTGTATGTCATTGAGAATTATTATTTAAAAATTGATATCTATGAATAATATCTGATTTTAAATATTTTATTAGGATCAGTATTAAAAGGGGGGGGGGGAGGGAAATTAAGGCATTTATCAGCAACCTGTTAACGCTAATACTGGAATGTACCTTTATTATTAATTTGTTTAAAGTAAACTTGACTTGTTAATTAAAAAGTTTTCAAATGAATTCTAGTTATAGTACAATATAAATAGGTCACAAATGTATTTATATAATAAACAAGAATATACTTATATAAAGTTAGTAATATATAATATAATATAATGAGCATGCTAATAGCTCTAAACAAGTTTTTTTGATAAATGCCACAAGGGAAGACATTTAAAATCTCTATCTAGAATTATCCCTATCTCCAAACCGGTTTCAAGCTAATGGCTCTCATCAATGAGATGCTAGAACATTCAGACACTAAATCTAAAATACAAACTCAAGCCCAGCATTTATCAAATACTTAACTATTAAGTAGAAAATCTGAAATTTTCAGACATCTATACATCTTCAAATCCAGCTATCTAATTTGAATAGCTATATGGGACTGAAAAAAATTTAGATACACCATATATTAATAGCTTTAGAAATATAACATCACCAAAGCCTCAAAAACCAAACTATAATAGTAATGAAACCAGGTCATACATCACATGACTTAATTTGATAAGCTTGTATTTATAAATGTAATATAATGAACATGCTAATAGCTCTAAACAAGATTTTTTGATAAATGCCACAAGAGAAAACATTTAAAACCTCTATCTAGAATTATCCCTATCCCCAAATTTGTTTCAAGCTATTAGTATGTTCATTATATTACACTTTTAAATACAAGCTTATTAAATTAAGTCATGTGATGTATGACTTGGTTTCTTTACTATTAAAGTTAGTAATGTATTTTTAAAATTGTAAGCCCCTCATTCGTACAGATATATTTTACAGATTGCTAATGATTCATGCACCTAATCTTTAGATTTTGAAGTTGTGCAACCATATTGATTGTATGTATTTCAAGCTATTCTTGCATATAGTATGCAATTAATTATTGTTTTGTATGATGATTGTCTGGTGTATTACTGAATACACATTATTAGGAATGTTAACAATGTGTAATATTTCTAGGCATGATTGGAGCTTATACTAGTTATGCTTGTTATGTAATAAGTTCCAAAACAATATATATTCATGTGCATACCAAATGTAATATGCATAACTAATTGATTTATGAATAAAAAGACCGACATTACTGGTTGACTATTCCAATTTGTCTTGCGATGATATTCAGAAAGATATATGGGAAAATAATATATGTGTGTAAACATGTTGATGTGATCTTATAAATAGAGTAAATAGATTTTAAATTATTAAAATTAATTATAAAACCCAATCACTCAGAATATTTGAAGTGAATATTATCAGATAATCTTAAAAATTTATTGTAAATTTTTGTTATTTGTGTATTACAGCAGCCTCATTTATTGATCATTGTTGTTGTAATATAATTTTATGCCCTGGTCACTGAATATTTCAAGGATCTAATTTTTCATGACTTAGTGAACATTGATTAAATTGTTACTGGTTGTTGGGCATTTTGTAGGCATCTATAGTTGGATATTTTCACCAGTAAATGTTAATTTTCTACATAAATATTAGAAGCTAAATACCCAAGGAAGGCTTTATCTTAAACGTTAACAATCATAAATAGAAATTCTAGATGGAGTTTAATGATCTCTCTGATGATATATGTTGACCATATCTAATCATTATAGTATGTGTAAATATAATTCAATATCTCATAAATTGGTAACAATGCTAATGTTATTTAACATATGCTCTGTATAAAAGTTTTGCAATTTTTCAAGCAGCAATGTTTAATAATAAAAAATTCAACTCATCTATTGCTAGACATGTATTTCTGCCAACCTGACATTATTAGTAGTTGAGAAATCAGTTAAGACTCATCACGCATATCAAAACAATTCTATTTAAATAAGCTCACAGTATCACATAAACTTAAAGTTTGAATAAAAACCTAGCAATAATTTAGCTACAGCCTCCTTTGTATCAGCTTAATGTGGTAAGTAAGATAGAGTTTTTAAACAAACTCATTTTTAAATAACCCTGCTTCTAAATAAACACTTTAAATATGTAATTAATTAATTAATTAAACACCACATAAAACTCTAACATTATATGAATATATTCTTTATAGAAATTTTTTGATATTTGACATGGCAATGTTTATTGAAAAAAATCAACTAAATTCTTGCTAGACAATCATTTCTGTCAATCAAAACTGGTGTTATCACTAGTTCAAGAAATCAGTAACTTTCATTTCTATAAAATTTCAATGATTGATCGATTCATATAAGATCTTAGAGATTAGATAAAATTGGATTTATTTTTCATCTAATTAGTGGATTACAGGCATTATTTGCATATGTATTAAAACTAATTCTAGAAAATAAAAATTTATAAAGAATTCTTATAGTATATGCATTATTACTTAATAAGTATTATTATATACTTTGAGTACTACATATTTAATAGTCATTATATGATTATAGATTTGTTCAAAATTAATAATGTATAGATATATGATCACATGATCAGTATTTCTTATGCTATCACATTACTGTTATTAAAACAAGCAAAACTCTCCATACAGTAGTGCCACTCAATGCCAACCAGAGTAATCAACGGATGCCAGAAGGCTTGTGCATAAAATCCCTATCTAGTGCCTACTCATCCAATATCCTCAGACTAGTTTCTAACTTGTGGCCTTCGTCAGTGACGAGCTTTGGATCTGAGAGCACTGCACCTAGATCTTAGGATCTAATGTGAAGGCCTCCAGCAGCCATCTTTTATCTCTACTTAACTATAAAACTATGAGAATAAAATCGAAAACACAATATTTTCAATCTAAGCTCAACAGCTTATATAGTCATATAGGTCTAAACCCAGTTCAGTACCAATACATTTTGGTGTCTTTGGCTCTTTAACAACCATAGCCACCACTATCCTATTAGGCAGGATGGGTGTTGTTTGATAATGGTGGCTATGGTTGTTAAAAAGCCAAAGACACCAAAATGTATGGGTACTGAACTGAGTTCAGACCCATATGACTATATAAGCTATTAAGCTTAGATTGGAAATATTGTGTTTTCAATTTTATTCTCATAGTTTTGTAGTTAAGTAGAGATAAAAAGTGACTGCTGGAGGGTTGTATTAGATCCTAAGATCTAGGTGCAGTGCTCTCAGATCCAAAGCTCATCACTAACAAAGACCACAAGCCAGAAACCAGTCTGGGATATTGGATGAGTAGGCAATATATATGGATTTTATGCACAAGCCTTCTGGAATCCATTGATTACTCTGGTTGGCACTGAGTAGCACTACTGTATGGAGAGTTATGCCTGTTTTAATAGATATATAATATAATTAATGCATTATAATTGTCAGTTATAGTTTTAAAAAAGATTTGCTATTCAGTTGAAACTATAAGAAGAATCAATAACATTAAAATGCATTATCAATTTTAAAATGCAAAAAATGAGTATTTTGTTTTTATTAGAAATTTGTTTTTTTTATATTTTCATATTTTATTGACCCTTTTTTAATCGTCCAGCTTTCACATCTGTAAAAAAAAAGTCCCAGAAAATATCGTAACTTGAAAATTATTTTTACTTTTAAAAACATGTTCTTTTTAAGCTTTTTAAATTGCAATTCTATCCATTGTCAATCTATATAAAGCCTTTTGATGGCTAGACCTTTGTTGATGATGAATGGTTTATGAAGATACGAGTAGTCAATGATTATAGATTTATTATCAATTTAAAATCTTATGACTGGACCAATTTGACTATGTGATACTCTAGAACAGTGTTTCTCAAACTTTCAAGACCTGTGTACCTCTTTAATAATTTTCGTAATGCTAAGTATCCCTCGTCAAAAAAATTAAAAATACGCATGCAGGTGCTGTAACACTTCAATGTGTATGTGAATGAGTATTGTATGTAACATGTTATCTAAGACATAGACTGGAGGAATACTAAGACATAGACTGGAGGAATACGTAGAATCAAAGTGTTGTCGACGTCACAGCTACGCATTCAAAACTACACATACACAATACTCACAAGTAAAAAAGTTTTTTATTATTTTTATACGCTTATAATAAAAAATAGTAAACTGCTTGTTGCACCAGATGCAGTCAAAGTTGGGTGCTGCACGTACCCCACGTATTCCCAATTGTACGCGTACCCCACTTTGGGAAACACTGCTCTAGAAAATGGAAGTTTCATTCAAATAATTAGCAAATAGAAATGCGTTGCATTTTTGAAAAATTTATATTGCTTTATATATAAATTACAAATTATTATATAAAGAACTAACTTTTTTATTTATTTTAATAGACGATGAATTTTCCAGAATGTTGTTTAAATCAACTTTACAGTAGTCCCACTATTATTTTACCTGCAAATGTAATGGCTTTTATCTTCTTCTTTTATTACTGCCATTTGAAGTTGTTTACATAAAATAGCAAACTGTCAGCATTATTTAGAAAAAGATTATGTATTCTGAATTTCAAGAACTTCTTACTATTAAATATTTATAACATCAATTTATTGTTATCATTTGAAAATAAAAATATAACTTGACTTTTCAAATATATTATATTTATTTGGTTTTTTTTTTTTTACATTTTTTTTGTGCCTAAATATCACAGATAGTTTGAACCAAGATCAGAAAAATATATATATAATAAGTAAAGTCTTCTGAAAAAGCAAAAAAATATTTTTAAAAATCTATCTCCTTAAAGATAAACCATAATAAGAGATTTGCATATACGGTGTTTCCTACCACTACATGTAAAGCCTGCATTAGCCACAAACAAGGTTTTTTATGTTCAGAGTATTTAATACCCATTGCATGAATCACGTTTATTCTGGAATCATTATGTTTTCAAATGGTTGAGAATCTTGAGATCTTAATGTTGAAAATAATACAAATATGATAAATTAATCTTAACTTTTTATCTATTATCATTATATTATCTAATTTAATTAATTAATAGCTACTAAAAATATACATTTAGCAGTAAAATACAAACATAAATGTTTGCTCACACAGAGAAAAAATGAATATTATAAAAAAAAATGTGAATTGAGATAGGAAATAAAAGAAGTGAAAGTATTTGTAGAGAAAGTGAAAAGGGAATAATGAATGTATGCTTTTAAAAGCAAAACAAGATTCACACATAAGAAGTATTCCATAGTATACATTTTGATTTGAATTAAAGTAAATTCAGAAATAGTACTATAAGTGTATATGATGTTTTGAGGTAGAAGATGATTTAAAAATGTAAAAAAAAATTAGAATTAAAATTTTTCATCTTTTTGAAAAACACTAAAATCCCCACTACTAAGCAATATTAGTAAGGTAATGTCTTTCTTTTCACTATTACTCAAAGAAGAAGTGATTTGGAGAAGTCTTGATCTGCAGATAGATTATCAAAAATCAAAATCCCTGGTTGCAAAATTTTTTGGATTTATAATTTTTTTTAGATTAAATACTAAACCTCTCCATCTCCTCTAATTATAAATACAAACTGTGCAAACTTTAATTTTATTGTCTATAATTTTGCATATATTATAGCAGAATAGTTTAATGTGTTATTATATTTGGCAGAACATACTATCTTGTATATAAATGCATATAATTTGTGCACAAAGTTGTTCTACCATATTTGACAAAATATACCATATTATGTATAAATGCATAGGTTGTATAGATATCTATTTTGATAGCAGTATCAAAGGGATATTTATTTTGCAATGTTACCATTCTTTTTCTTAAAAGCATTCAGTTTATCTCTAGCCAAAACTAACGAACGGATGGGGCTGTATTATTGGTATAAAGTAACTGATTTTGAAAAAATAAATCTGAATTTTAATAAGATAGCAAATTTAATTAGTAAATGAACTACATAGCATAAATATATAAGTTGACTATTAACACGAGATAAATATGAAATTATATTAAAAGTTAATGACTTTAATTATTTACCATACTGATATAAGTACAGGCTTATCTTTAAATCTTATAATTAATAATTCTAAATAACTGGAATATTTACTTTTTACTTCTAATAGCAGATTACATTTAGAGCAACAGTCAAACAAAACACATATAGCAAATCAATATCATAGATAATATAAGTGAAAAATTACAGTAATTCGATAGTCATAAATGATTGTATCTATTTCCTTTTAAATTTCAAATAGCTAATTTTAATTAGATCATATCTTACTAAAATATAACAAATCATATATTATTAAAGTATAATAAATTATGCAATTTAAATATAATACCTTCAGGAATTTTATTAATACTATGAGTTTCTCCTTACTCAGTATGCATGGCTAGTAAAATCTTTATGGCTGACAGATAAATTTAATTTTGATTTTTCAACTAAAATATTAAGTGATTTTCAGAACAATTTTAAACAGAGGATTAAAATTTTATGGATAGCTTCAATAGACTGATAGCCTTCTATAATTTGTATCCTTTTATTTATATAGTTTCAGCTATTAGAAATTTGGAGATGACTAATTTTATCTATAAATCAGCAGAAAATACTGATATGTTCGATGGTTTAAGCTTTAGGAAGCAGGCAAGCTGTAGATTTAAAAGCATGTTTGCTCTATTTACTCACCCAGCAATATATGTAACTACTAATTATCTGCTCTGATATTCAGTTTTAATGCCTGTCCATTAAAGTATGAGGATTGGCTATCTTAATATATATCTGAGCTCTTATAGCATATATGTGTGGAGATGGTAATCTGGACCAACTGATGATTGCTGGTTTAGCATGAAATACGGATATTGGTGATTATTTATCTTTTCAACATATATGTGTTCAAGTGTATCAGTGTTATGAGATAGTGTGGAGAATGGTGCGTCGTGTGAAAGTCTGTGCTCATATACCCTATATATTACATATATAGACACAGGTATATAATAAGCCTGTGTATTTCAGTTAATAACTGTCATTATAAATGTTTAACTTCTCATGCGCTAATATACAATCTAAACTACTAACATATTTCAATTTGTTTATAGCTTGACAGAACGAATGTGATTTTCTTTCTTACATATATAACTTTATAATATAAAATAAAAGACAAATTATAATTAAAATAGTAAAAAAGGTAAAATAAAACTGTATTTTAACATAATAAATTTTATATTTATCTTTAATTAAAATTAAGAATTTCCGGACTTAATTTAAAGAAGATAATTTTAAAAATAATGCAATTCATATGTATATATATAAGAACACGAATTTATTCTCTGATGACCAAGCCATGCATTGGGCAACTAAGATAATCTAATGTATAGATACAAATTAGAATAGAAGAGAAAAGCAAAACTACAAATTTATGTAGCATTTAAGAAAACATATAATAACACTCGCAATAGAGATTCAAGCAGTTTTTTTTTTTTTTTTGTATCACAACCACTGGTGTCTCTCTATAAAAGATTTATATAATCTATTAAACCCAATTCATAAAGGTGTAAAATAAATCTTTAATAATAAATAAAACTCGATTTAAAGCTATTTAAATAATTATTTTCTTTGGGAGAAAAACTTTTTAAGAGTAGTTTAAATACCATAGTGTAAAAAGCATAAATTATTATCTATCAAAAGATGGTGTCACTCTATCTATTCTAACCAGGGACAAATAATTTGTCAGAGCCTTTAGAGAGAGTAATGGATGAGTACGTAGAATTGATTAGTAATTTGAGTAAGATTAAAGGAAGCGTAGGAATAGCGGGATTATTATCAAGATTTGACAATAGATATATGTTAGATAGGGCATGGTCTATAAATGAGAGATTGAAAAAATTGTGTGGGAGAAATGATATTATGTTGGTGGATGTGTGGGATTTTTTTATTAATAAAAGGGAGTTATATAGTAAAGATGGATTGCACTTAGCAAAACAAGGAAGTGAAGTTTTAGGGAGTTTGATTTATAAGAAATATAGTTGGGAAACTTACAAAAGAGGGTGAGGTTTTAAGTAGCAGTGCTTTCAGAAAGAAGAAGAATGGATGGGGAAATGAACAAAAAGTAGCTGATTTGTATATAAATGTAGATGTGGAGAGGGAACGGGTCTGTAAAATTAATGGTAAACAAGTTATTTATAAATATAATGGAGAAGAAATAATCAAATGAATTTACAAAAAAGTAGTTAGGAAAGAAGAAATTATTAAAATTGGATATTTGAATATGCAAGGTGCTAGGAGACCAGAAAAATGACTGAAATTAAATAAAGCAATTAAAAATGAAGAGCTTGGGGTATTAGTAGCAGTAAAAACACATCTAAGAAAAGAAGAACCTATACTGGAAGTCTTTATATGCCAGGATATAAAAAAAAAGAAACAGAATAAGTGGTCATATAGGAGTTTTGTCAAAAAAATATTTTAATACTGTTAAATGTCAAGAATATTTGTGGTTTGAGATAAGATTAGGAAGACAAGAATAGATGGTGGCTATAGTGTATATAGCTACTGGAGAAAGTCAAATTATAATAGAGTGGAAGAGTAGTTTATATGAATATCTAGTTAAGGATACACAGAGCTTCAAAAAAAGGGAAAGAGAATAATGGTTATAGGGGATATGAATGGGCATAGTGAAGAAATTGATGTAGATAAGAAGAATGGATAGCTTTTGATGAATTTTGGTCAGAGAGTGAATTTGAGCATTGGAAATTTGTCAAATATTTATGAGGAATAATACACATGGTCTAGAAATAATATATTTCACACAATACATTTTGTATTAGTAGAGAAAGAGGAAATGGATAAAGTATAAAAAATTAAAGTGTTTGATAATGAAAAGACAGTGGTTACTAATGTGATGGAAAATAGTAATAAAAGTAGAAAGAATAATGAAAGATGTAGATGGAGAATGAATGATAAGAATAAGTTAGAAGAATATAAAATAAAAGTTGAAGAAACCATGGAAGAGTTGGTTGAAGATGAATGTAAGGACTCAGGTGGTGAAGTAAAAAAAAGTGACAATGTATAAATAGAAAAGAAAAAGAAAAAAGGGTGAAGACATAGGAGTTATGTCAAAAGAATATTTAAATACTATAAAGTAGCAAGAACATTGTGATTTAAGATAAGGTTAGGAAAATCAGAATGGATGGTTTTTATAGTGTATATGACCACTGTAGATGAGCCAAACTATAATGGAGTGGAACAGTAGCATATATGAATGACTAGTTAAGGGTGTACCATTTCAAAAAAAAGTGGAAAATAATAATTATATGACATATAAATGGAAATATTGAAGAAATTGGTAACACAAATAACAAGAAGGGATAGCTTTTGAAAAGTTTTTGCCAGAGTGTGAATTTAATCATTGGAAATTTATCAAATATTTATGAGGAGCAATAAATATGGTCTAGAAATAATATATTTCACAAAATATATTAGGTATTAGTAGAGAAAGAGGGAATGAATAAAGTATAGAAAATTAAAGTGTTTGATAATAAAGAGAGAGTATGTAATAGTGATCATAATTTTTTAATAATACAAATGGTTAGTAAAGTGATGGAAAATCATAATAAAAGTAGAAAGAATAGTAAAAGATGTGAATAGAAAATTAATGATAAGAACAAGTTAGAAGAATATAAAAATAAAAGTAGAAGAAATCATGGAAGGGTTTGTTGGTGATGAATGTACCGACTGGTGTGGTGAAGTAGGTAAAAAATTTAGGTGAGAATATTCTGAAGAATAAAAGTAATAGAAAACTGAGAATTATTGCATGCAGAGAATATAAATGGGCTATTAAAAACAAAGAAAGTGAAAAAGATGTTAATATTAAATGAGAAAACATTTTTAAAAAAAAAAGAAGTTGGCTAAAAGAGATAATTATAGAAAGAGAATAAAATTAAATAGTAAATTATTGGAGGATATAAATAAAAGTGGAACAGATGGAAATAAAAAATTGTGGAACTATATTAAAAGAAGGAGACAGAGAAATAGTATTACTAAATGTTGAGAAAAAAGTGTGTAGCTCTAGAGAAAAATTAGAGACAATCTTAAATAAATATGTAATGGATATAGAAAAGATGTTAGATGTGAAGGACAGAGTGATAACAAGCATAAAAACACATAATAATGGAAATATTCATTACAAAAAAATGAATTGAATGGGGCAAGGAAGAAGTTGAAAAGTGGAAAGGCAAGAGGTTTAGATGAATGGGTAGCAGAGTTGGTGATGAATTTGGGAAATATGGCAAAATTAAATCTATTATCATGTTTTAATAAGATGGCACAGAAGACAGAATTTCTAGGTAGATGTAATAATATAAGAGTGAGAATATTGTTAAAGGAAAGGGTAAGGACCAAAGAAAGATAAACAATTATAAACTAATAGCAATAACATTGATGATATCTAAGGTTTTTGCATATATGATGGCTGGAAGGGTGACAAAATAGATGAAAGAAAATAAAATAGTGGGAGAAATAAGAAGGAAGTTTTAGAATGAATTGGCATATAGGAGATAGTTTATTTATAACCATATAACTTATTGATATGAGTATAAATACAGGTAGGCACTTATATATGGTCTTTTATAAATATTAAGCAGACATATGATAGAATAAATAGAAATAGATTATGGGTAAGTTTAGTAAATTTTGGAATGAATGGAGCTTTAGTGGATCTTATTAAGAAATTATATAAAAATAATTACTATATGCATCAATTAGGAAATATAGAATCAGAGTTTAAAATGGGCTTGGACTAAGGGAAGGCTGCTTTGGGTCACTTATTTTGTTTTTATTATATTTGAGAGAAATAGAGAAAACAATAGAAATATTATGAAGAGGAGTAGGGATACCATCAATAGATAGCAAGGGAGTACATACATTATCAGTTCTTTTATTTAGTTGATTATATCTTCTTCTGCACAAAAAGTATGAAAGATATGGAAATTATGCTGAAAATTTGTACAAGATTGAGTAAAGAGATGGAGATTAAATTTAGTAAAGAAAAATCAAAAGTAATAATAATAAATTCTGGAAAAAGAGAATAGGTATAATTATTAGGGAATCATCTTAAGCAATCAGAGCAACTGCCTTGATGAATGGGATAAAAAATTGATATATGAAGAAAAGAAAAGAAAGAAACTGATGAAGCAATTAACAGTGTTATCATATAATAAATATGAAATAGCAAGAATTGTATGAAAGGGATTGGCAGTAGCAGGGTTAACTTATAGTAACAATGCATTATGTGTTAGTAAAAGGGTGTTAGATTACTTAGAAAAAGTATAAAAAAAATAGGAAGACATGCATCAGATGCAGATGTGTGGATAGCAAAGGAAAAAAATCAAGAAGAAATGGAATGGTCAAGTTTTTTTATGAGAGATGCAAAAAGCAAAATGAAAATGTTTAGTAGATAAGAGAATAGCCAAAATAGTATTTAATTGGATCACAAAGTAAAGAACAGGCAACAAGATGGGTGAGAAAGGCAGTATAGTATGCAGAAGATTTGGATAAAGACTTTATGTCAGTATACTTATACAAAAGGTGGGATAATTGTGTTAGGAGGATTGTTGAGTGTTATAATGGCAAAGAGTGGGATAGAAGAATAGCTGCATTAATAAAAAAAAATAGGGAGCTGCAGAGATAGAGAACTAGTACAGAGAGTAAAACAAGTTTAAATATATATAGAAATAAACTGAATATTGGGTGTGAGTTAATTTATGATAATAGCAAGAAAAGTAGTTTACTGTTTTATGTGCAAACAGGATTGTTAGCAACAAGAGAATAAACACATAAATGAAAAAATGTGGCTGATTTAGGCTGCAGGTTATGAAAGGAAGGCATGGAAAATATTAGGCATCTGCTAATTGAATGTAAATGCATTTAAGCAGAAAGAGTGCATATAATGAAGTTGTGGGAAAATAAATATAAACAAAGTGATTATACAGAAAGTGAGTTCTTGCTTTTTATGCTGGTTTTGGAAAAAGATAAGGAGAATCTAGATATAAAGGCTATAAAATGGGCAAAGATGTTGTTTTGGAAATGAGATTGAGCAGGATAGAGAAAAATATGGGAAATCTTAGAGTGGAGAATGGAAAGGGAAAGTAAAGTGGCTAACAGGTTTCTCTGGGCATAGTGGCTGAGAGATTTTTCACTTCGATAAAGGAACAGCCATATCACATTACATCACATACAATGTCATACTACTATATGCTTGATTCATCATCAATAAAACTAAGAAAATTGAAATTCTTAGAAAAGGACATCAAATAAGTAGACTTAATTAATATGCAATAAGACAAATTCTTAAAATTTAATTATAAATTTATTGATAATAGAATGCTGTACTATTTAAAATTAATGCAGAAAGATAACGATACATTACCATTTATACAACTAGCACATTCAAACAAAATTATTTGTAGATCAGCTACAACTTATAAACGTTAGTAAAACTATGTCAGTATTTTAAATTAAATTAATAAGACAGAAATCAAATTGGGATCCCATTATTAAAAAAAAATGACTATCAATGAAATAAAATCAGATATCATTCTTCAATTCTAACTTATATCATAAAAATACAAAATTTTAAACAAAAAAAATTATGAAGTTTTAAGTATAAATCTATTAATAATAAATTGTATGTGCAAGTAGATGTGTATTTACATATTAGTACAAAATATGCATGTGTCTGTTACAATAATGGAAAATATTATGCAGTAACAGACATGTTATATTTAATAAATGAATTCATATCACAAATCATGTTTCAGATAATCTTATGGTTAATTACTTATGTAAATAAATAATGATTCCTATCAAACAATATTTGAAAATACATATGATACCATTTTCAACTTTCTTATACCCTTAGCAATACTATTTTTATACCAAAACTTTGCTCTTATAGTTTCAACTGTCCTGCAGTCATCATCAGAGATACAATATCCAAATATATAATCATACAATTAATATATTATATTTATATACATAATGAATAACATACATCTTAGTCTGATCATTATAAATAAATAATCATTTTCCATTTATTATTCTACTCTTAACTAATTTTATTTTCTTATTTATAGTATTTTAAATTATTCTAAAACAATTTTATTACAATTTTAAAACTTTAATCTTAAAATTCTAATATTTAATCTATCCATTTTATTATTATTTTTTTAATTATATTTTCTTAATTCCTTCTAAACTTTTTTTTTATTTTCATTATATATTTAACTATTAACTTTTTTACATTGTAAATTACCTTTTTATTACATTACTAAATATTTACATCTTTAGAATTCTATTTCCAAAAACCAACTAACAAATTTTCAAAAATTCTTATACTTGTTTAACAACTCCTTCTATCATCATTTTCTTCAACTTTATTTTTAAACCTTTTTATATTCAAACTATTATTATTAATAATAACTATAATTATTCATAAAATTATTGTCTTTACCCCAAAATCCTATTAAGATTTGGTTTTATATTTTTAATCAATATTGCCTCTTTAATCTTCCTATCCCTTCTAATACTCGTATAATTAATCATTTTTATACTATCCTTCTCAAACCTATGACCTGTTTCTAATAAATGCAAATAAATAGGTGACCTCTCATCATACTTATGTTGAACTAATCTTATGAATAAGTATAGTTATTATTAGCTTGAATATAAAACGATTTAAAAATAAAGTTGAAGAAAATGATGATAGAGGGAGTTGTTAAACAAGTATAAGAATTTTTGAAAATTTGTCAGTTGGTTTTTGGAAATAGGATTATAAAGATGTAAGTATTTAGAAATGTAATATAAAGGTAATTTATATTGTAAAAAAGTTAATAATTAAATATATAATAAAAATAAAGAAGGTTTAAAAGTAATTAAGAAAATATAATTTAAAAGGTAATAATAAGATGATAGATTAAATAGTAGAGTTTAAAGATTAAAGTTTTAAAATTATAATAAAATTTTTTTAGAATAATTTAATAATAAAATCCTATAAATAAGAAAATAAAAATAGTTAAGATAAAATAATAAAATGAAAAATGATTATTTATTTATAATGGTCAAGCTAAGATGTATGTTATTGATTATGTATATAAATAAAATGTATTAATTGTATGATTATATATTTAGATATCATAGCTCTGATGATGATTACAGGACAGTCAAAAATGTAAGAGTAAAGTTTTGATGTAAAAAAATAGTATTGTTAAATGTATAAGAAAGTTGGAAATGGTATCATATGTAAATATAGAAATCAATACATAAAGAAAGGAGGAAGAAAAATAAAATTGCATTACTTCCATAATATTTGAAAATGTTAAGTGATTGCCTTACCATTATATGTAAAAGTATGTGAAACAATAAACCTAATATAAAGCATATTCTAGGTAATTTAAAAATATAATACCTTAACTATATGCATATATGGGGGCACAGAAAATTCTAATGTTTATAGAAACTATTTTATATTTAGATCACTTGAGTGACTAAATTGTAACAGCATAACAAGATCTATTTACTGTATATGTTTGACTTAAGAGTATTTATCTTGCCCAAGCAAAATAATAAGTACACATTAAATATTAAAACTGTAATGGTTGCAATCAGTATCACATATTGGTATAAATTTTTAATTGCCTTAATTTTATAAAAAAAATAATTAAACAGGTGACCTTCTCATTATTTCTCTAAGTGTGTCATTATTTTACAAAAATCAAATTAGACTAAATTTAGCTTTCTCAGTTTTAATTTTTTACCCTCACTCTTTTTTGTTTTAATATCATCTACATTCTTTATCACTTTTACGATGCTTTTTTATAATCTAGTATAATAGTTTTGATTGCCCCAGCAATCTTTTTCAAAACTTTTGTTTTAGTGTTATCTCATACCAATTGTAGTCTAGACAGTTTTAAATTTAAATTCTCTTTTGCAAAAAATAGCTATGTGCGTTTAAATAAATTTATAATTACAACTTTAAATTATCGTAATAGATTTCTAACTATAAGATCTTTCCATTGACTGTTGTAAATCGAAAGATTTCGCAAGTATTAATGTGTAATAAGAAATGTGGACTTAATCAGTGAAGTATTGAATAGTTTCACGCTCTCAGATCTAACCGCTTCAGCTTCACCTATTTATATAGAAAGTAGGTTGAAGTAAAGAAGGTTCCCATCTTTTCTTCCAAAACGTAAGCTTGTAGTTAAAACCTGTAGAGGTCCCTATTATCATATTTTTACACGCATATTCTTGAGGTTACAGCCTTAGTAAATATTACATACTCTTTAGGACAAATATAATAAAACTTATTACAACTAATGGCTGTCAAATATTATAATATTTTAATATCTAAATTAATAATCACAACCATAAACTGTAAAAAAATGTTATTGGCTTATAAATAATGCAAGTATTATTGATTATTACTGTTGTTACTGTTGCAAACAAAATGATTGAAAGTAATATTAATATTATTGATTCTTCTATCTAGTGAAGGAAATTATTAAATTTACCTAAGATGTCTTCCCATGCAGATTTTATAAATACATAGTATCTTAAATGCATGGAATTTTGTTTTATCATAATTAAAATTTCACTGAAAAAAGATATACATTAAATTTAAAAGAATAATAGATAGAATAAAAAGATACAACAATAGCTATAAAAGAAATGAAATATGTTGGATATAATAGTAACTTTGTTATTTCAGCTAGACAATTTAAACCACATGTAATAATACATGGTTTTAGCATAATATTCAAACATAAATATGAGTGTGCATGAATGTTTTATGTGGTTGAATGTATTTAAAATTAAAGGTATGATCATAAAATGTATTAATAAATTTACTATTAGAGTAATAATGCTTAAATGTATTATTAAGTATGAGAAAACTTTAAAGCAAACAAAATAAAATGAAAAGAGCAAAATCATTTAATTGAATATTTTGACAGTATAATTAATTTATTTGCAAAATAATTATTTTAATCATTAATTAATTTGATATTTTAATATTTTTACATAATATTTGTTTAAAAATTTTTTAAAAAATAAAATCATCATAAATTTTGGTGCTAAATACTTAGAGAATTTCCCCATATCATTTTCTTCCCATTGTTTCTCAGCAAAACTGACACAATATTCCCATAAAAATAAAAAGGTGAAGGATTTGGGGTAAAATTCATGATCTCATTAATCATATGGCAGGAACCTATAAATACATCTATGAGTTAAAAAATTGTCTTTTACTAAATTGTGTGCAGAAGGACAGCATAGGATTTAAATTCAAAATTAGCCATTTGGTATATTGCACTAAAATAGTATCTGAGGAGATAACCAACTAAACATTTGCCTCTTTAATGGCAAATGCTTTTCTATATTATTCTGAATGGAGAACCTAATGTCTAACAATGTATATAATTTAATAATGAATTTAAAAGGAATGAAAACCAAATTATTGAATTTTAATTATGAAAACTTTTAAGAGTACTTCGTGAAATGCTATATTTATTTGTACTGCATTATTTATTCATCTCTTCTCTAAACCAGAAATTATTTGCTTAGAAGTTTTATTTGCTATATTAACATAAAGCTTCAGAGA
Source organism: Epiperipatus broadwayi (assembly GCA_028023455.1). Classification (NCBI taxonomy): domain Eukaryota; kingdom Metazoa; phylum Onychophora; class Udeonychophora; order Euonychophora; family Peripatidae; genus Epiperipatus; species Epiperipatus broadwayi. The sequence continues at coordinate 2,800,474 of JAQFVV010000056.1, read as the reverse complement.
AATATTGTAAAACTAATGTGGATTAATAGATTAATGAATTGCTTTACATTGTTTTTATGAAAAAACTATCTAAAGCTTTGGATAAGTCTAAAACTAATACATCCAATGGATTAAATACTATTTAATATTACAATGACCACAGTAATCTAAATGTATGGATAATTATTATGAAAATGACTGTTAATAGATTTATATTCATCAATATTTAATCTTCAGAATATACTTATAGATTTTATAATTGATGAAAAATATATCTTAAAGAATTAATTGCTTCATTTAATACCTAAGAAATATAAAACGAATAATTAGAAGCTTGTTAAAAGTTGTTTGAAAATTGAGCATTAGTGGATTTATATTTACAAACTCAGCCTTTGTTATTTTCTATAAGGATTAAGTGTTGTTAATCTTATCAATTAGAATTTCTTTGACCTTAAAGTGCCAATAATTTAAAATTGTGAATATGTAAAGGATTACACCTGGATAATTATTTCTTGGGTGCATTTAAATACTATAAATTATAATTTTAAGGATATAATATAGTTATTGAATTAATTTAATTTTATAATATTTAAAGTTTTATTGTTCTATAAATGTTCTCAAAGAAGAAATATATAATAAAGAAAATGTAGGCAACATATATTTATGAGTGTAATTTGCTATAAATGTGTGCTAGTAATTTGTTTGGAGAACAGTTGTGACTAGACTTTAAGTTAATTAAAATTCTTTTCTGGCCAAGATAATATTGAAATGTTTTATTAATCTTTTGATATTAAGGTTACCTTAAATGATAAAGCCAGTGATTGTATTTGTAATCTTACTGATAAACTAATGAATGAATTTTTTTATGTATTATTTTGGAGTTTTAATAATAGCTGTATAAGATATTTAGTACAAATATAATTAAAGAGATAGCATTCAATAAATGTTTTAAAAAATAATTGTTATAATAATAGTAATTGGTTTCATCATTGCATTATAAATTATATTTTCTCCAGAATGGTCAAGTAGATACTGAAGCCAAGATGACTTCAAATCTTCTCACAATATTAAAATTATACACTATATTGGAAAAGTTCGTTATAGATAATATAAAATCTCAGCCTTAACTATAAATAAAAAAAGAATACTATTTTATTGTATATTTTATCAAAATAAACAAATTCACTTCTTATAAGTATTCAGCTTATAACTTAGTTAATTTCTAAGATAAATAAATATTTACCCAACTTTAAAATACCCTTTTATATTACCTTATCCCAGTTAACTTCTAAAGTACAGGTGACAATTTAGGAGATGCTTATTAAGCTAATATTATTTTATTATAACTGATTATTAAAAAGCTGTCAATTGAATTCAGTTGAATGAATGTAATTTTCTTTATTTTTTTTGCAATTTTATGTTTATATGTTTCTAATTAATATTCATTGTAAATAATACTCTTCATGCAGTAATGCCACTGAGTACAAGCCAGAGTAATCAATGGATGCAAGGAGGTTTAGGCATAAATTCCCCATCTAATTTCTATTCTTCCAATATCCAGACTAGTTTCTAGCTTGTGGCTTTCATCAGGGAGGAGCTTTGGATTTGAGAGCAACACTTAGATCTTAGAACCTAATGTAGCTCTCCAGTAAACCATCTTTTACCTTATTAGCTAACTACAAATCTTTGAGTCCAAAATGAAACACAAAAATTTTCAATTAAAACTCATTAGCTTGTATAGTTGTATAGATCAGAAGTCAGTTCTGCATCCATAATTTTTGGTGTCTTTGGTTTATTAATAGCCACAGTTACCATAATCTCATTGTACAGGATTAGTATTAAACCACTAAACATCACATGATCACCATTTTTCATGCTTACACAAACTGTTTACACAGAGTCTAAACTTTCCATACAGTAGTACCACTCAATGCAAACCAGAGTGATCAATGAATGCAAGAAATTTTGTGCGTAAAAGAACCCAAGACACCAAAAAGTATGAATGCTAAACTGAGTTCAAATCTATACAAGCTAATCAGCTTGAATTGAAAACATTTTTGGGTTTTCATTTTGGACTCAAAGCTTTATTGTTAGCTAATAAGGTAAAAGGAGCTTCTGGAGGGTTGCATTAGATCCTAAGATCTAGATGCAGTGCTCTCAGATCTAAGGCTCTATACTGATGAAACCCACAAGCTAGAAACAAGCCTGGGAATATTACTCTGTTTGGCACAGGGTGGCACTACTGTATGGAGTTTTGCCTTTGTTTACAACAAATTATGTGCTAGTATAGAGATGGTGATCATGTGATGTTTGATGGTTTAACACCAATCCTGCCTAATAGGATAGTGATGGCTATGGTTGTTTAAGAGCCAAAGACACCAAAATGTATGGGTGCTGAATTGAGTTCAGACCAATATGACTATATAAGCTATTGAGCTTAGATTGAAGATATTAACAATGTTTTCAATTTCATTCTCATAGTTTTGTAGTAAAGTAGAGTTAAAGGTGGATGCTGGAGGGTTGCATTAGATCCTAAGATCTAGATGCAATGCTCTCAGATCCAAGGCTCCTCACTGATGATGGCCACAAGCCAGAAACTAGTCTGGGGATATTGGATGAGTAGGCACTAGATAGGGATTTTATACACAAGCCTTCTGGCATCCATTGATTACTCTGTTTGGCACAGGGTGGCACAATTGTATGGGGAGTTTTGCTTTTGTTTACAGTATGAGATATCAGTTATAGTTGACACATCACAAAATTGTAGCTATTATGAGTTATGGAGATAAAACTGTGGATATCCATGCCACAAGGATTACTGGATTTTATTAATTATTAACATCAAAGTCAATTTACATCATGATTTTTTCTGCTTAAATAATTATAAAGAATATTTCGAAAAAAGAATACATATACTACATTATTTATAAAATTTTAGTTGAGATTTTATAATTTTTTCAATGTGTCATTAAATGGAACATAATATTTCTTAGAAAATGACTATTTAACCTGTTATAAAAAGACACCATCTTATGTTTATGAATTATAGAAAGATTTTTGATCTTTTGAAAACTAATTTTTGTTAATTTTATTTAAGTAAACAAAGGAATTTATATTTATTGATTAAATTGATGAATAGATAAATTTAAACAATGACAATGGCATTAAAAATAGTTTTAAATTTTGTCAAAAAGTTTTCATTTTGCTATTTAGTTTTTAAAAAAGTTATATATATATAGCAAACCAGCTTGAAATCAGCTGATCTGGGAGTGAGCAAATGAAAGAGGTAGTTAATTTCTGACTCTTTTTTCGTTTATGTAAAACAAATCTTACACTTGTTCGGCGGTTTTGGTATAGCGCCATCTTTTGGACATAAATAACAAGTGATAGCAGGTTACGTGATTAACTTGTATTTGTTTTTTCATAAATGTACCTTTAGAGTTTTCTTGCAATGATATATATTGCAGAGACTTTGATTATATGGTGATTCTGAACTGAGATCAGACCCATATAAATATCTAGCTTGCTAGGCTGGGTTTGAAGACTTTTCCGGTCTGAAAAATTCACGCTTGCAATCTGATAGAAACGTTTTGCATAAACACTTGAGAGTCAGTGTTTTAGATCTAGTTTCTATACTCTATCTCCCACTGAGGATAGCAAACCAGCTTGAAATCAGCTGATCTGGGAGTGAGCAAATGAAAGAGGTAGTTAATTTCTGACTCTTTTTTCGTTTATGTAAAACAAAAATGTTCGGCGGTTTTGGTATAGCGCCATCTTTTGGACATAAATAACAAGTGATAGCAGGTTACGTGATTAACTTGTATTTGTTTTTTCATAAATGTACCTTTAGAGTTTTCTTGCAATGATATATATTGCAGAGACTTTGATTATATGGTGATTCTGAACTGAGATCAGACCCATATAAATATCTAGCTTGCTAGGCTGGGTTTGAAGACGCTCTTCCGATCTGAAAAATTCACGCTTGCAATCTGATAGAAACGTTTTGCATAAACACTTGAGAGTCAGTGTTTTAGATCTAGTTTCTATACTCTATCTCCCACTGAGGATAGCAAACCAGCTTGAAATCAGCTGATCTGGGAGTGAGCAAATGAAAGAGGTAGTTAATTTCTGACTCTTTTTTCGTTTATGTAAAACAAATCTTATACTTGTTCGGCGGTTTTGATATAGCGCCATCTTTTGGACATATATATATTGTGCCATTACAATTTGGTCACTAGCCAAATTTATAGTAATGTGCATGTAGAAAAGGTCAAACAAAATCATCATCACAATTTTATATAACCATAAAGGAAGTTGTAGGGCATCCAAGTTTAAACCCTACAAGGTCCAGTTCTAAAAGCTTTAAACAGAGAAAGAATAGGTCAATCTATGGAGAAAAGTATAGAAGGTTTAAGGGTAAATCTAGAGAACTCTATTGACAATAACAACCAAATGATCATAGCTTTGGAAACTAGGATAGAAGGGTCCAATATAGAGTGTAAAAATAGGTTTGTGTCATTAGAGGAGAGGATAGAAGGAGTGTGTAGGTCTATGGAAGTCACCAAACAGGAGGGCTGTCAGGGACTACAGTCATTAAAGGCTCAAGTGGAGCAGTCTATCGAAGAAAATAAGAGAGAAATTGAATTAGTTAGGAATGAGGTCCATGGTTTGGTCTCCCAATCCATATCAGAATGCATAGAAAAGAATGCCGAAATAACTTCTGCAGGAATTCATATTAGATTAGAGGAGGTGGTAGCCAAAGTGGACTCATATAAGGAAGACACTTTGGGCTGTGTAGATCAAACCAAGAAATGAAAGTGGATAAAACCTACTGCCTGTATACCTGAGTTATATATTTATTGAATTACTAGTTTACTCACTTCACGTGATTTCATATAATACTGGTTATTAATAATTTGATCATCATTTAATTTTTGAATTTATGATTATTTACTTATGATCATTCTATGGACTACTCAGGTATGGTAATATCTTTTTTTTTGAACTCATTTAATTATGTTACAATGGACACCCAACTGGGGCCTGATATTTTACCATATACCTGAAAAAGAGAGTCTATAGAATGATGGGAGATGTGTGGTTAAAAATAGAGAAATTTTTTTTTTAGTAAAATTTTTTTTTCAGTAAAAATTTTTTTTTTGTCTTACAAAATTTTCTTGGCCAAACAGTCTTATTTTAGATGATGATGTTTAATATGATTTAATTTTTCATTGATGATGATAAAATGGGTACAGCCATAAAACAGCTTAGTTTTTTTTTATCAATTTTGAAAATAGAGATGAATATCACAACTTAAGACAAAGGTGAAATAAATAATAGATTTTTTTTTGTGGAACATTAAAATAATTTATTGCCAGATAGGATAGGCATAGTAATAGTGATGAATTATGGAATAGTAGTCTCATGTGTGTTTGGGAAGTTCATTTTGTAAAAAGTCTATGATTTTAGAGGTTTGATTGGATGGTTGATCGTTGGAGTTTGGTTGGTTAGATTGCAGTTTTGATGATGAGTGGAGAGTTTTGTCATTGCCTTGAGAATGCTATGTATTTCGTGTAACTTATGAATGATCAAACCCATTCACTGCTCCAACCCAATTTATATGTTATCTTTATTTTATCATGAAGCAGTTAACAGCAGACCTGCCATGATATCAGCCTATAAGTCTCCAAGAGAGAGAGCACGGCATAGTTTTCCAATCAAGTTATATGTTATTCTTATTTTATCATGAAGCAGTTAACAGTAGTCCTGCCATGATATCAGCCTATAAGTCTCCAAGAGAGAGAGCAAGGTTTCGTTTTTGTAGTCTATAATAAGCAGGGCATTCCTTGATACTTGCCACATAAGACTCCAAGAGAGAGAGCAAGGCATTGTTTATCTACTTTAGCCCCTAAGACTTAAAATACATCTTTTATTGCAACAGAGTTTGCTTCATTCAATCAAGGGTTGTGGTAGTTAATAGTGATCGAATTGGGATGATCTTCTGAGTGCTCGTGATGCATTGTGTGATTATAGTGCTGTGACTGAATTCTTTTATTTATCTCAAGATTGTGAACTGCTAGTCATTCTGTGGACTGTCAATATCTGTCGGATTTCTGGGAGAATGGATGAATGTATAATTTGGGCTATTACAGACAGACATGCACTATATAGATTATTGTTGTGTAGTTCATTAAATAAGGATATTAAAATTTTTTTTTGTTGTTGTATTTGTAAATGCATAATAAGGTGAAAATCAAATCAGTCAGTTGGTCAGAATAGGTGTCAGACAGGGAGAAGATGTGTGGATTTTTGATGGTCAGGGAAGTACAGATGGGATATATATAGTTTTATAACATGAGTGAACTAAATTATAGTATGGAAGAGGTTATGGAAGAGGAAGGTGCCCCAATACCAGGAATCAGTGATCATTTTCATACTGAAGAAGAGGATGGGGAGGTTTTCTTAAAAACACAAGAGGAAAGAGAGGAAGTAGAGGAAGATGCCTGTAATGTTAGTAGCAATAATACGGCCTCAAGTGTGGAAGTAGATGAGGAGTCAGAAGTGGGCCAGGCTCAGATAACAAAGATGGCACCATCAGACATGGACATGATAATGCAGATGTTCAAAAGTCTAAGAGAAGATAGTAAGCACAGTATAATAAGCATAGAGAGTCTAAGAGAAGATAGTAAGCACAGTATAATAAATATAGAAAGTCTAAGAGAGGATAGTAAGCAAAATATGATAAATCTAGAACAAAAGATAGAGAAAAATATAGAAAGTCTAAGAAAAGATAGTAAGCAAAATATAGAAAGTCTAAGAGAAGATAGTAAGCAAAGGATGGAAAGTCTAGGACAAAGGATATGTCAATCCATAGAGAGCATAATAGAAGGTAGTCAAAGATCACTAGTGTTAAAAGATAAGCTAGATTGTCAGACTACTGATAATAGAGAAAGGAGCGAGAGATTAGAGGAAGAAATAGGTAAATCAGCTAATATACTGATAGAGGAGAGTAGATCACAAGAAGTGGAAAGGCCAATAGTAGCCATAAAATCTAATATCTCAGTAAAAAGAATACATGAGGTGATGGACAGAGAGCAGATTGGGATAGATCATGAAGTGAAAAGAAGGAAAAGAGAGTTGGAGGAAAAACTTCATGCATCCGATAAGATTATTGATTTAAGAGAGGCAATAAGGGAGATGAAACCAGTTATTTTAGAAAGAGAGCAAAAGTTTCAACAGTCTGTAGTTCTCAATCTAGTAACTAACCAGCATGTGTGGTTTCAAAAATCTGTCTTCTTAAATAGATTGGAGATACCTTATATATGGTATAGAGAGGCAATCTCTCTGAAAAATGTAAATGTCCAAATCTCTCTGAAAAATTCAACTGCTCTGGAAAAGTCAAAAATAAGTTATATCTGGTACAGAGAGTCAATCTCTCTGAAGAGTTTAAATGTCCATTATATATGGGACAGAGAATCTATCTCTCTGAAAAATGTAAATGCTCTGGAAAATTTAAATGTGTCTTATATATGGTACAAAGAGTCAACCTTTTTAAAAAATTTAAAAATAAATTATACATGGCCCAGAGAATCAATCTCTCTGGAAGATTTAAGAATGAATTATATATGGTACAGAGAGTCAATCTTTCTGGAAAATTTAAAAATAAAGTATGTATGGTATAGAGAGTCAATCTCTCCGAAAAACTTCAAGGCATATTACGTATGGTACCAAGAGTCCATATTTCTAAATGGAGTTTGTAATAGGAGGTTATATAAAATAATTCCTCCAGAGATGTTTTATAAATATCCAGTCAAGATGAAAAATGGAAATATTAAAAATGGACTGGATGTACATGTGCAATTTTATGCAGACCGCAATAGGATTTGAAAAGAAAAAGCCATTCCAAATTACCAAGAAAATAGGAGAAAATGCCTTTATGCTTGCTGCTCTTGATGGGAATAAGGGGACCTATAATGCTAGGAGTTTGATCCCTTATACTTCAGCAGAATAGCCTGGCAAAGATCTCCAAATAAATTATTTTTAGGTTTTTTTTTTTTAATGAAAAATATATTTACCAGTAGTTAATTTTTTTTTTATATATATTATAAGTGTTTATTATTATTAGTGTATTTATTAGTTAGGATTTTTTTTTTTTAAAAATATAGTTAAAACAAAAGTGCTGATGATTTTATCCGAAGGGGGAGAAAGTTGTGCCATTACAATTTGGTCACTAGCCAAATTTATAGTAATGTGCATGTAGAAAAGGTCAAACAAAATCATCATCACAATTTTATATAACCATAAAGGAAGCTGTAGGGCATCCAAGTTTAAACCCTACAAGGTCCAATTTCAAAAGCTTTAAACAGAAAGAATGGGACAACAATTATATGCTTTATTTGTGTGTGTGTTGATAGAAAGGTAATACACACATTTAAACTATTTAATATTTAATTTTTCTTTAAAAAGCAAAGTTATAATGCATACATATAGGCAATGTATGTGTAAATTATTTATTTGTTTTATATTTCAAATATTAAACATTTTAACTTTCTTTAAAACTAACCTATGCTTGATCAATTCTAATATTTTATTCTATACTTTTATTTTGCTTTTCTTTAATTATAAGTGGGATTTAAAAGTTACAGATTTAATTAAATAATTGGGTTATAATTACTAAGCTAGCAATTATAGTATTTAAGGTTAGTTTATGAATGATTTGAAAGAATGAAGGATGTGTGTACATTACATACAAAATTTTACATTTCCTAAATATTGAAAGAAAAGGAAGTATTAAATCTGTTAAATTATTTTTTTTTGTACAATTTTTTTTTGTTAAAACAGGAAATCTGTTTAATCAGATATCGATCTTTGTAGTAAATTTTTTGTAAATGATTGTCACTTTGGAGCTATAATTTTTGAAATTGTCTTATCAAGATCTAAAGAAGGAAGCTCAAAGATTTGAAGTGTTACCTGGATGTTAAAAAGAAAAAAAAAAACAAAAGAAAGGAAATAAGAATTGAGTCTATTTTTTTTTTAAAACAAAAGTGTCTGGAAAAAGGATTAAACTTTTCAGTTGAAAAATACTTTGGTTGAAAATAAATTAGAGATCTAATTAAAACAAATTTGTCCAAAAATAGCAAGTGATGCTATCTCTGATTGGTTAAGTTAGCTAAAAATTGGATATAAAAAGCTGTTTTGAATTATTATTAAGATTATTATTGTGATTGATTCAGATTATTAAACTATAATATTGAACGTTGAAAATATAAGAGATGGCGGGCTAGAAAAATTATATGTATATTCCATTTGCCGGACCATCTGGAGGAAGCTGCACATCACATAGGAAAGAAAAGATGTGTCTAAAATAATATTCTACACCTTTCAACTGACCAGATAAATAAGATGTTTTTAATAGAAGGAAGAAAGCATTCACCTGCATTCAAAGAAGATGAATTAATCTACTGATAAATATTAATCATCAAGTCCAATTAATTGTTCCAACAACTGATTTTAAACTCAAGAAAATTTACAAATGGGAAAACAACTGCTGTATTTCATCCACATGCTTGACAAGAAGAGAAGAAAATTTACTATAATGATTTCCAAATTGTCCACTAAAGCAAATAACCTCAATAGAGTCATCATCATCAAATAGTTATACACCTCAAGAAAGAGATTGTTCCCAGTAAAACGGAAATGGTAGCTGCAGAAATATAAACATTATACAAGACAAGTTTGAACCCTTGGAAATTCGCCACAAACAAAAGATCGGTAATATGACTTTTTATATCTATTTTCTTTATGATATCAGTCTTAATAAACATTTTAGCAATAAAGTGGTATATTTTTATTTAAAGAACTTTTAAAGACTATTCAGATCGATTAAAACAAGAATGTCTTACTAATAATAACTTTGAGCTTCATAAATGATCTTGAATGTATGAAAATGATTTGTTTATTAATTTTACAATATTAATGTGTAAAACAATTTTTTTTTATGGTATTATGATTTTAGTTTTAACTAATATATTATTATTATTTGGTTTTAAATAATATTTTGTTATTATGGGATAAAACACGCACATACATAATAATATTTTTATATGTGTATAATTGGAAGTGAATGTGGAATAATGAGTAGTATTAGAATATTAGATTATTTTGTTTCAAGTTCAGTATAGATTTCAGCGCTTGGAAGGGAGGGGGAGAAAATAATTTAAAACTTTTTTCTAAAACTTGCTCTTTCAATTTTACTAACATTTTTTTTTACATTCTATTTACATGTTGGATTTTTAAAGTATGTGTGCTAATGAGCAGATAATATTTTTTTTTTTCTTGAAATACTTTTCTCATGGAGTGAAAATCATGGTCAATGTGACGTCCAACTTAATACAAAATACATTTGAAGGGAAAGGGGGAAGAACTTAAAATTAATCTGAGGATTGTTATATAATCAATTATTATTATTATTATTCATGTCAATTTTCATATTTATCTAGAAATTTTTATGTATATGTTAGAAATGTAGTAATAAATATTAGTTTGTTTTATTAAACGAGGCGTATATATTTCATTAAGTGTAGTCTTTGTTAAGTGTGATTATTCATCATCATCAATGGTTGAATATTAGTTATTTAAGATATAAGTAAATATGCTAAAATTAAGCAATAATTATGAATTTCTTTATAAAATTTAGTTTTATGTTTAGGCTTAGTCCTAGAGCTGTAGTTGAAACCCTTGTCATTATCGTTATTATTATCATCATCATCATCGTCATCAACGTTTTAATTAATGAGCTGTTTAACTGTTTAAAGGCCATAAATAAATATTGATTTTATAATATTTAGTGATTTCTTAGTATTATTATAACCACATCCCATCATCTATTTCATGCAAGGATGAGTGAATTGCCATCCTAAATTAGTTATATATAATCTGAGCTAGTGAACTTATAAAATATTGAAACACATTTGTTATGTTAAGATCTGAGAAATGATTTATGTCTAATATACTCCACTTTGGTTTAAAGATGTTTTACTTTTACCTAAATATTAGTGCTTATAGTGATATGGCTCAAAAAGCAAAATCTTCCATTTTATTATAAATAAAGTACCAAGAAGGGATTCAAACCCGGTACATGTGAAAGGTTATTAGATATAACCATGTCTAGATTCAGATAATCTAGTGGCGCCCTGCTAGACCATATTCACTTAGTATTTGTTTAAACATGCACTTAACATCAAACCAAGAAATGAAAGGGGATAAGATCTACTGCCTGTATACCTGAGTTATAATACATTGTTACAATACTGGTTATTAACAATTTCCCCATAATTCTTGATAGTGTTATATTTTGAACCTTTACTCAGATATTATATCTTTTGATCATCATTTAATTTTTGAATTTACTTAGTTATTTCTATTTGAACTCATTTAATTAGGTTACAATATATATATATGTTTTATAATAAATACTTTTATTTACTGACTACTAAAAAGCCAAAAAGTATTTGTTTTCTTCAACTACAATTAGGATTTTATATTTAATTTGAAGTAAAACAGTGGTGAATCCAGAAGTTAGTTAATTCAGTCACTTGTAAAAAATAGTGATTGAATTAGTAAATATTTGGACACTCCATGTTTTTATTTCAGATTATATAAAAATCCCAATTGTGGTTAAAGAAAAAAATATTTTTTGATTTTTAATGTTCAGCAAATAAAAATGTTTACTATAAAATGCTTTTATGGCTATTTTTTAAAATATTTGTATATTTTTTGTTATTATTTTTATTTAAAATAAAGAATGAAAATGTTAATGCCATCTTACACTTTAAAGAAAATTTGTGGTGCATTAAATATTGATTTTAGTATTATTTAGTTTATGAAAAAAGCATTTTTAAAAAGATATTTTACAATTAAGTAAAAATAAAATTTCATTTATTTTAAAAGAAGCAATTTTTACAATCAATTGAAAGTAAGATTAATTTTTATTTCTATTTTAATTGATTATTAATACTGTTTAGTAGTAATCTTTTTTAAAAAATAAAAGTATTTATGCCACTCTTTCTTGTACATCACTGAAAATGTATTTAACTAATATCAACATGTTCAAAATTTAATCTACCAACACCTCTACAATAAACAAATCAAGAAACCAACCTTATATATTTTGTTGTCATATTGCATTGCCATTGATTTCTAACATATGGAATTATAATGATGTCTGTTTGAAAAAAAGTGTTAAATCTCAATTACAAAATTTGTTCTAAACAATTTGAGCTTCTAAGTTAAATAAAATGTACAAAAAGTAAATATATATATATTAAAAATTAAAGAAATGTTTTTATTAATATAAATGAGCCAAAAATGTTAAAAAAACTTTTTTTCAGTTTTTATTATATTGTTGATATCATGTGACCAAACTAACAGCATGTGGCTCTCACATAAAACATGAATACTACATGTTTTTATTTTGATCATATAATATCAAGAAAGCTGTAAAAGCTGAAGTAAATTTATTTTTTACTTTTTGATACATTTATGTGAATAACAACATTTTTTTAATATTATTTTAATAATTTAAATGAACAATTCACCAATCACTGCAACTTATATTTATAAAGCAGGCTATTTTTAAATTACTTAATGTTCCACATTTATGACAACAGTGGATGGTGCATTAAATGGGACTTTCTAATCATACAGTTATTTTCTTTATCTTACTCAAGTCTTATTGATTGGCTGATTTTTGATGGTATTGTTCCCACAGAATAATTACTCTTAATCTCTTCAACTTTTCTCTACTTCTTTTATTTCAGGTTTTTTTGTATATGTATACTTAAATGTTTACCAAATTCTCATTTAAAATTTTTTGAAAACATACTTAACTATATGTAATTAAAGTTTATAAATAAAACTGTACAAGAACAGACTTCTATGAAGACTATAAAAAAACGTTAGAAAGGGCACAGAAATATGTCACAAGGTCCATTATTTTTATAAGATATATAGCCTTTAATAAACTATTTTCATATCTTCAAGATAAGAGAAAATAGTTCTGTAATCTTTATTAATTATTTATGTATGATTCATTCCATCATTATTTCATTATGGATTCTGAAAATATTTTGGATTTAGCATCTGAAATCACATACTCATCATATATATATATATTATAATTATGTGATCTTAGTCAAGCACAGTCTCATTCAAATTACAAATTATATTAACCCCAAATAAAGAGGCAGGCTAAACACTTCAAAATATCAAAATAAAAGTAATTAAAATAAACAAAATTATCTTGCTAAAAAAAAACAACTAAAAACTAGAAATAAAAAAAAAAGGAAATGTATGATTTATTGTAACAGAATATGTAAATAAAAAACATAATAAAATTGTTAAACATGAGGATTAAAGGTTAATTTACTTTAACATCAAACCTAAAATTTAAAGATTTATAAAACTATACATGTATTTAATAAGTTATATGCTTAGTTATTTTACAAAAGTTGTAAAAGAAAAAACAAATAAACCTTATATTTTTCTGATTTTTCAAATACTATCTTTGGGAGAGTTCAAAATAAAGAAGAATACAGATATGTAAGTAATTAATGTAAATAGTTAAGGTTGAAATGAGTTTTCGAAAATCAGAAAAAAATTTTTGTACTTATAAAAAACTATTTTCCCCCATAAATTCATTTGATGGTTTAATTGAAATTGGATCTTGTAATCAGATATTGTTTGAAAAATAGCTGATTGTTAGTAATTATTAAATTAAAATAAAATAAAAATTTCAAAACAAAGAAATACAAAACATGAAAAAACAGGAATGGGGATTACAGGAAGTTAGAAAAGTGTGTTCTCACTATGCATTGGCATAGCCATAATATACAGAAGGAAAAAAAAGAGAAGAAAATGACAGAGAAACAAAGTGCACATAAAAAACACTATGCATTAAAAAGTAAGATCAATGTGTGAAAAGGTTCTAAGTTAAAGTTGTTTTTCACTACAGTAATTTCGTGCTCATTATTTATCTTAAAAGAAATATGTGTAAGAATACTTTTCAATTCATACATTTCTGATGATAGAAAGTGTCAACTGTGCTAAAAGTCTTAAATATGTAGCTTTTCTAATCATAAAACAGTACTTGTTGTAAGTCGAAAATGATGATGTTCTTGAGTGTAGCTTTTGCTTATAGATAATAAAGATTTTTTTTTATTCTAAACAAGGTAAAACTCTCCATACAGTAGTGCCATCCTGTGCCAACCAGAGTAATCAATGGATGCCAAAAGGCTTTTGCATAAAATCCCTATCTAGTGCCTACTCATCCAATATCCCCAGACTAGTTTCTGGTTTGTGACCTTCATCAGTGAGGAGCTTTGGATCTGAGAGCACTGCACCTAGATCTTAGGATCTAATGCAACTCTCCAGCATCCACCTTTTATCTCTACTTAATTACAAAACTATGAAAATGAAATTAAAAAACAATATGTTCAATCTAAGCTCAATAGCTTATATAGTCATATGGGTCTGAACTCAGTTCAGCACCCATACATTTTGGGGATATTGGATGAGTAGGCACTAGATAGGGATTTTATGCACAAGCCTTCTGGCATCCATTGATTACTCTGGTTGGCACAGGATGGCACTATTGTCAGGAGAGTTTTGCCTTGTTTAATAACAATTATGTGCTAGTATAAGATATAGTGATCATATGATGTTTAGTGGTTTTCCTCATTCTCTGTTTTTTCTCAAGCCTACCATTGAAGTAGAAGATTATTGATACTAAAAAATCAATGTTGATCAACTAAAGTTTAAGTATTTAAATGGAATCAAAGACAAACACAGTATAGGACAAATACAGAATTACAGACTGCTATGTATATGTATAGTTGATGGGTTATCAAAGAAAATGCAGTAAGTCCTTGCTTGTTATATATACATATATGAAAGACATCCATAATTAAAAACAATTTTGTTATGAAAAAATATTTTTTATTATCTTAATTTTTTTTAAATAATTACTAATACTATGATGAAAATATACATATTGTATCATGATTGTTGTTTTTTTAAAAAAAAGTTATATAAATTATTTATCCATGCTATTCTTATTTCATTAGTCTCTACCTGAACTATTCACTCTCAAACGGAAAAATAATATTTTCATCCGGGGAAGTGCCAGAATATTAGCAGTATAAAACTGCATTGATATTACTTCATGATAATGTATCCAAAGGTATTCTTTCAAAACCAAAGTGGCAGTAAATGTTAAGGAATGGCATAGTTTAAGTTCCATCCTACATGAGAATTAAGTACAACCCTATAGCAATCAGAAAATATAACATGATTTTCTTAAATAAAACAGTTGGATAAGAGAGAGAGAGATACATGGTTTAATCATCATCAGCAGCAGCTTCAATTTTAACAGGCAAAACTCACTATATATATTGCTACACACAGCAAGCTAGAGTAATCAATGGATGCCAGAAGGCTTGTGCATAAAATCCCCATCTAGTGCCTACTCATCTAGTACCCATCTAGTGCCTACTAGATGGGAATTTTATGCACAAGGCTTCTGGCATCCATTGATTACTCTAGTTTGCTGTGTGTGGCAATATATAGTGAGTTTTGCCTGTTTTAACAACAGTTATACACAAGTGTAAGAGGAGATAGTCATGTGATGTTTATTAGCTTCAATTTTAATTAAATCTAATTAAGAATCTTACATTTTTGTTATTATTATTTTTACAATGGTAAAGAAATAGCATTGAAATGGATGACTTATATTACATAAAGGTAATTTATTTGTGTCACCGATTTATTTGTCAGTCTGTGCTTCTATGAGTCATCGGTTATAGGCACTGTCCATTTTTTTAATATAGTACATAACTGATATTTATTTAATGCATTGTCTTCCAATACCAAAGTATTTTCCAAACTTGTACATGGATGTTTAAGCTAGATTATAATATCATTGAACATAATATGCAAATCATCAGAGATATCTATGCAATATCACTCTAATCTGCTTATAATTAATTAAAAGTGTGACTGCATGAACATCTATGCTTATAAATTTCATACTCACATATTTTTAGTCTGGTTTAGATATCAATTTACAATTTTGGAAAACAAATAAAAGTAGTCTATACTTATTCATTGGGTTTGGTAATTTTGACACTAGATGGCATTGCATAAAATGTAATCAGTGCATTATCAAAAAGATTAAGAATGTATGGGATATAAGAAATGAACAAAGGGTAACTGATTCAGATTTAAATGTAGATGTGGAAAGGGAATGGCTCTGTAAAACTAATGATAAACAAGCTAATTACAAATGTAATAGAGAAGAGTCAAAAGAATTTATAAAAGAGTCATAGGGGAGGGAAAATTGTTAAAAATTGAATGGTTGGAATTAAACAAAGCCGTTAAAATGGTCTTGAAGTATTCACAGTAGTGGAAACACATCTAAAAGAAAAAGAAGAAGAACCTACACTGGAAGGTTTGGTATGGCAGGATATAAACAGAAAGGAAAAAGAAAACAGTGGTGATATAGGAGTTATGGCAAAAAATATTTAAATACTCTGAATTGTCAAGAATATTTGTAGTGTGAGATAAGATTAGGAACACAAGAATGGATGGTGGCTATAGTGTTATATGGCTATTGGAGATAGTCAAACTATAATGGAGTTGAACTGTAGAATATATGAATGCCTATTTAAGTACATACAGAGTTTCATAACAAATGAAAGAAAATAATGGTTATAGGGAATATGAATGGGTGTATTGAAGAAATTGTTGATGTAGATAACAAGAATAGATGGCTTTTGAAAAATCTTTGTCAGAGAGTGAATTTTAGCATTTAGAATTTATCACATATTTATGAGCGGCAATATACATGGTCTAAGAATAATATATTACACACAATATATTATGTATTAGTAGGGAAAGAGAGAATGAATAAGGTAAGGAAAATTAAAGTGTTCGATAATGAAATGAGAGTATGCAATAGTGATCATAATTTTTTTTATAATAGAAATGGTTAGTAATGTAGTGGGAAATAATAACAAAAGTAGAAAGAATAGTAAAAGTTGTGAGTAGAAAATGAATGATAAGAATATGTTAGAAGTATATAAAAATAAAAGTAGAAGAAATCCTGGAAGAGTTTGTTGGGGATGAATATAAGGATTGGTGTGTTGAAGTAGAAAAAGTGGCAAATATGATTTTAGGTGAGAATAATCAGAAAAATAAAATAAATTAGTAAAAGTGCATAAGAGAGGAGGAAATCACGCAGAGAATATAAATGGGCTATTAAAAGAAGAAAGTGAAAAAGATGTTAATATTATATGGGAAAACTATTTTAAAAAAAGAAATTGGCTAAAATAGATCATTATAGAGACAGAATAAAATGTAATTGTAAATCATGAAGGATATTAATAAAAGTGAAAGACATGGCAGTAAAAAAATTTGGAAATATATTAAAAGAAGAAATGTAAAGGAGAGAGAAATATTGTTACTAAAAGATGAGAAAAAAGAATGTAGCTCTAAAGAAGAATTAGAGACAATCTTAAATAAGTATGTAATGGGTATAGTAAGATGTTAGATGTGAAAAACACAGTGATGACAAACATAAAAGCATATAGTAATGGAAATATTAGTTTTACAGAAAATGAATTGAATGAGGCAGGGAAGAAGTTGAAAAATGGAAAGGCAAGGGATTTAGGTGGATGGGCAGCAGAGATGGTGATGAATTTGGAAAATAGAGCAAAATTAAATCTATTATCATATATTTAAAAGATAGCACAGAAGAAAGAATCTCCAGATAGTTGGAATAATTCAAGAGTATGGCTATTATTTACAGAAAAGGGTAAGAACCATAGAAAGATAATCAATTAAAAACTGATAGCAGTAACATCATCATTATATAAAGTTTTGCATGCATAGTAGCTGAAAGAATTGCAAAATTGATGGAAGAAAATAATATAGTGAGAAATGCAAAGAGGTTTTTGATTGGATAGGCATATAAAAGATAATTTATTTATAGTTACACAACTTATAGATATAAGTAGGAATATAGGTAAGACAGTTTACATATGGTCTTTATAAATATAGAGAAGGCATAGGATAAATAGAAATAGATTATGTGTAAGTTTAATACATTTGGGAATGGATGAAGCTTTAGTGGACCTTATTAAGATATTGTATGAAAATAATTATTAAAATCAGAGTTAAAAATGGGGGTGGGACTATGGCAAGGATACCTAAGCCACCTATTTTGTTTTTGTCATATTTGAGAGACATGGAGAGAGCAATGGAAAGGCTAGGAAGAGAGATAGAAATAGTATTAATAGATGGCAAGGAAGACATGCAATAGGGTGGATAAAAAATGGGGATTAAATTTAGTTAAAAAAATCAAAAGTAATAATGATAAATACTGGGGAAAGAGAAGACAAAGAATTTTTATTGGGGGATATCATGTTAAATATGGTGAATAAGTACAACTACTTGGGAATCATCTTTAGTAATCAAAAAAATTACTTGGATAAATAAGAGTAAAAAATGATAAATGAAGCAAAGAAAAAAAAGCACTGATAAAGAAATGAATAGTGTTTTCACATAAGAAATATGATGTAGCAAGAATTGTATGCAAGGAACTAGCAGTTGCAAGGTTAACTAATGGTAATGATGTGTTATGTGTTATTAAAGGAATGTTAGATTACTTAGAAAAAGTACAAAGAGAAGTATGAAGACATACATTAGATGCAGATATCTGGACGGCAAAGGAGGCAATTCAAGGAAAAATGAAATGGTCAACTTTATATATATATATTAATACCCATAATTATATAATAGTATTAATATGCAGTGATATTTAATATGGAATAAATATAGGAACCAGTGGAAATCTTCTTATGCCATTTTTATTAAATTATCTTGCATTATGTTATCATTCAACCAACTTTATCTTTGAAAATGATGATATTTCTCACTGCTTTTTGAGATATTATTGAAATGGCAAGTATGGTAAATGATGTGAGCAAACCTCAACATTAACTCATGGAGATATTATTATAGTCTGAATAAATTTCAGACTTAAATAATGCTAACAATGTAGAATTTTGAATATTTATTTTAATACCTTTGTGAATTTACACTTCACTGTGTATGTGTATATATAATTGCATTTTGATACTCTGTCAATATAACTATTAATGTAAAAAATAGTAAAACAGAGTTCAAATATTACAAATTTAGTAAGACTTATTGTACCAAATATACTTTTGATGCTTTATATTCATGGTTAGTTTGCTGATAACATTAATATTTTGCTGATTTGAAATGCTATTTGGTGTTTGGTTCTTTACATATTCATTTTGTGTAATGAACGATGCCTCTTATTTTATGCTTGTGATTATTTATTTCTTTGCACATAATTTTAATAACATTCAGATCACAACTGCAGCCATGTTCTCTTTAAAACATGCAAAACTCTCCATACAGTACTGCCACTCAGTGCAAGCCTATTTTAATAATAGTTATGAGCAAGCATAAGAAATGGTGATTATGTCATTTTCTCTTTCATGATCATAAAAGACCAAATAATCAATAGGTTTGGACTTTATTTTAGATGAAATAAAAGAGGTATACACAAAATGAATATGACTGAACCAAAAATCAAATAGCATTCAATCAGCAAAAAATTAATTTCCTCAGCAGACTAACCATGCATATGACACCTTAAAAGTATACGTTATAATAAATCTTACTATTTTTTTTAATATATATATATAACCATTCGAACCCAATCAACACTTAGACAATCCCAATATAGATAACAATCAAGAATTTCAAACTATTGTCAATGACAACATTTAATCTTTAATAATTATAGGACCTAATGAAAATCTTCTAATGCTATTTTTATTAAATATGTAAATATCTAACATTCTGTCATTATCCATCTACTTTTAACAGATGAGTTTCTATCTTGTGAAAATTACACAAAGCCAAAAATGATTCAGGTTGTAATAGCATTTCCATAACTTAGTGTTGAGTCTCATAAACATTATTGTTCACACTTGCTATTTTAATAAGATTTCACAAAATAAAATAAAAGTGATATGTTTTGATCTGTTAAAGACAGTCAAAAAATAATATTATTCTAGTTAATTAAATTTAATAAAGATGGCACTGGGATATTTTAAGTAACTTTTATAATTAAGAAGAGTAATAAATTAAAAGAAGCCTTTTGTAATAAAATAATGGTTGTTGTTGTGTATGTGCGTGTATGTTAAAATCCTTTTGTATTAAAATACGTGCATGTATGTTAAAATACAAACACATATAAAGTTAGAAAAAATATGTATATAAAATTTAGGTGAAATAAATAAAATAAAACTATCAAATCAATAAATAAAAAGGATTCAGATTTACTTAAGATTAATTATGAACCAAATAAAACAACTTTAATTAGATTCTTTAAAATCTTAAAAGAAATAAGTTAATTAAATTCTGACCAATTCTAACCAAAATAATTAATTAATAATAATTAAGCATAAAAAATTTGATTTATGCCAGATGTATTTACAGACAAAAAAATATTAAATAATAACAATAGGACTTGAATTGATCAGTCAATTAGATGCAAAAGAATTCTAACAATTTATCAATTCAGACATAGTCTAGAATTGTTCAACCAAGAGACACCTGTTCAAGAAACCTATGTGTATGAACATGGATTTGTAATCCTGTAGTTCTGGATGTCATCTTGTGATGCTTTAGAGTGCTTCTCCCATGGATAGTCTAGAAACTTTAACAGGTCATGCTGACCTTTATTATGACTTGGTATGTTTTTGAATCTGTACATAGTTTAAAAATTTGTATTAGTTTGAATATATATATTATATCGGGTGCATTTGTAAGAAAGTCCAGCGTACTCTATTTTCTAGGTTTAACTGGGCTTAAACGTTATTTATCATAAATTTATAATTTTATATTATAAATATTACGTGAACGAACCAGCCCTTCAAGCAGAAGGGAGAATATTGTCAATAGCAGAGCTAACAACAATACCCACAGTCAGACCAAGCTATGCAATGCATAACACAATCACATTTCCAGACCAGTGCCCACCTCGACTGCTAGATTCAAACTCCTACTATCCAAGCACTTTATTTGCTTTGAGGTAAACCTCAGGCACCAGCTAGTTATGAGAACTAACATGTTTGAACAGTAGGCCCATAATTCAGTGCTTGAAATATCCCATGATTAGCTCAACCAATTGTAATACAATAACAAATTATTGCTTTAATTAATGGTAAAAGAATTGACCGACAAAGTTAAGCTTAAAGATAATTTATTTGACTAAATATTTACTATTGAAAAGTTTAAACTACTTTTATAAAACTAAATTAAATTAGACAATGATAATTGCATATAATGACCAAACACATTCTTAATTCATACAGTAAAATATAATATAATAAAGGATATTAAATAATATAAGGCATTTAAATATATACATAAAATCAATATAAAATATTCTAAAGCATTAACATACACAATATTTCAAAATACGCATATCAATAGTTCTTTATGCATGCTATAGAGTTCATTATTAATTGACTCTGGGAGGATTCAAATTATTGCAATGGCTACTTTAATTAGAAATGGAAATTAAAAAATGTTATTTATTACCAAGGATTTGAACATGGACTTCTTGCTGGTTGTTACTTCAATTGAAAATCTTTTCAACCAGTTGGATGTGAGGTTTTTCTTGAGGAGGTTTAATGCTTAGTATTCTGAGGCATTTTCCTTTAAGATAGTTAGATATTGACAGTGGGTTTTCAAATTGTTAGGCAAGCATTATTTTTTTCCTGGCAGGTTGGCTGTTTCATTGGACTCAGGCTGGAGCAAGGTCATATGTTTCTGACAATGA
The DNA here is from genome assembly GCA_028023455.1 of Epiperipatus broadwayi. NCBI lineage: Eukaryota > Metazoa > Onychophora > Udeonychophora > Euonychophora > Peripatidae > Epiperipatus > Epiperipatus broadwayi. The sequence goes on along the minus strand of JAQFVV010000056.1, from coordinate 2,778,555 downwards.
TTAACAATGCCTGGTTGATTCTGGATATATAATAGACTGACTGATTGATTGACTTAACTGCACTGATCTGATTGTGAGCTCAATGGCTAGATTGAACTCAACTAACTGTCCGATGAAAAAACTGGACTATTTATCAGGATGACCTGTTGTCATTCTGATAATTGGTGTTTATGTCCACTGGCTATCTCTGTTGTTGAAATTCCTCCACTGTTTTTGAATGCATTCCTTAGATAAGCTTTCTATTATGTGTTTTCATTTGGTAGCCATTGCAAACTTATTGTTTTGTGGATTTTGTTTAACTTAGTAGCCATTGCTGAGTGTTTTTTAATTTTTTTTAACTTTCTTACTTCATTTTATCAACACGCACACATTTTCCTATGTTTACAATCACTATTAACACACATATATATTTTATTTTATTTAAACTACGGGAAAAGACTTTCCTTTCTTTCTTTTTTAATGTTTTAAATGAAAAGAGAGAGATTTATTCTTGAATGGTCATAACTTTTAACTTTTATTTACTTTCTAAAATTGTTGAGTTGATTTCCCTTCCCCTTCTGATTAATTATTTGTACTTTCATTTCAAACCACTAATAATAGAAAAAAAAACTCTTTAATTTTTATAAATAACTATCTCTCAAATTAAAACCTTTGCATTATTTATGATAATTTTATTTTAACTTTTTAGACAACAATTTTAATGAATGCTCAATAGCATTACAATATATATATATATATATATAAAATAAGAACACAGAATTACTTTTCTATAAAACTGCTTTAATATTTCAACCACCAGACTGTTTTTCATCAGAAAACAAAATGGCTATTTCCAGAATTTAAGCGCTAAAATATTTTACCACTTAGATTCTGGAAATAGCCATTTTGCTTTCTGATAAAAACCAGTCTGCTAGTTGAAATATTAAAGCAGTTTTATAGAAAAGTAATTCTGTGTTTTTATTATGTTTTTATTTTTCATTTAGTTAGTTCACATATTTATTATTTTCATATATATATATATGTGTGTGTGTGTGTGTGTGTGTGTGTGTGTGTGTGTAGCATACCAATAGCTCAAACAAGCTCTTATTTAATAAGTGTGATAAGAGAAAATATTTAAAATCTCTATCTAGAATATTCTTATCCCCACTAGATAGAGATTTTAAATATTTTCTCTTAAAGCACTTATTAAATAAGAGCTTGTTTGAGCTATTGGTATGCTCCCTGTATTATATATTTAGAAATACAAACTTTTAAAAGCAATGTCACATTATATATGACATGCTTTATTGATTTATTGTAAATTAATTATGATATAAATGTTTGTATTAGTTACATATATTATATATTAAAAAATAATCACAAGTTGCAACAATCTTATTAGTTTTTGTTAGGGAATAATTTTTATAAGCATATGTCTGTTTTGAAGCTTGAGGATCACTCAGAATCATAGCAATTAGAACAGTCTAAATTCAAACTTTGAAACAAATTAGTCGGTATAAACTATCAGATTCATATCTATCAAATGATCTACAGCCATGCAATTATCAACTGGTGAGTTTGGAGTCAATGACAGAAGTTATTGACCTGTTTATGTCAAACATATAGAGATATATATTCATCAATAAAATATATGATGATCAATTTAAAGTAGTATCACTGCTATGTTTCACAGACAAAGAAATAATAGAGATGGCTAATAGGCTTTTTGAACCTGATACTCCTGAGAATTATTCTTTTGATCAGGTAAAAGATCATGTCAAATTATTTTAGCACATTTTCCTCCAAGCGTATGACAAGTCTTCATTTCAAGAACCATCACCATTGCAAAAATTAAAAGTTTAAAGATTATGACATTACTCTTTATAATCTTGCAAAAAATTACATCTATAGCTAATTTCTTGATGAGGCATGTCTAGAGCAATTTCTGTGGAGGATGAGCAATGACAGTTTAAGGCAACAATTGTTAGATACATCACATGATCACCATTTCATATGCTTGCACATGCTGTTAATAAAAATTCTAAACTCTCATACAGTAGTGTCATCAAGTGCAAGCCTTTGTAATCAATAGATCCAGAAATGTTTGTGTGAATGAGCTTGGGCTAGAAATATTATGGTGTTTTCATGTTGGTTCCTAACTTTATGATTAACCAAATAAGTAAAAGGTGACTGCTGGAGGATTGCATTAGATCCTAAAATCTAAATGCAGAGTTCTCAAATCCAAAGCTCCTCATTAATGAAAGCCACAAGCTAGAAGCCAGTCTGGCAATGTTGGATGAGTAGATGCTAGATATGGATTTTATGCACAAACCTTTCTGCATTCATTCATTATAAAGACTTACCTTTGTTGGCATTACTGTATGGAGGGTTTGGTACTCTCATTGTTAGATGATATTGAGATAAAATATAAGTTATAAAACATGGTATAAGTCATGAATTGGTACTTGAGCAATCAAGAGAATTTGTGGAGGTAAAAATCTACGATAATATGCAAACTGACCTGAGAGAAAAATATTTAAAAACTTATATGAAAATAAAAGTAGTAATAAAACCCTTTTTATTTATTTTTATTGTGAAAAAGCTGACCATAAAACTAATGATTGTTAAACTCTGTAAGAAAAAGGTAATGTTGAATGATATGCAATAAAAAAATGAGTGAACCTGGTAAAGACAGCAATGGCTATAAAGGTTATTAAATAGAAAATACAATCAGATAACTAGTATAATATAATAAAATAATGATACAGTTAAAATTGTGCAGCAAGCCCATATCTGTGAAGATCAAAAATGGAAATGGTATATCTTTGATTTTGATGTATGCATGGACTTCTGTAATTGGAAAATGTAAAATCTGTCGATAATCAAAAAACTGAATTAAAAGACTTATATGTAAATGGAATTGCAATAAAATTAAATGAGTCCTTAAAGTTCCTGTTAGTAGAATGAATGGGAAAACTTTCCATTTACCTCTTTATATAGTTTATGTTTCACTCATGATTGATTGAAACAATTGAACATTAAATTTAAGTTTGTTAAAAAGATTGAAATTAAGGATAAAATGAGGGGAAATTATTTAAATTGTTTAATAGGGAACCAGGAAAAATAAAAGTTATCCCTATATCATTATATTTATCTCCTGAGGCAATACCTATTGTATGCAAACTGGCAAGATTCTATTTGCTTAAAAAGAAAGTGTAGAGAAGGCAATTAATGAATAGGTTCAAACCAGTATTTTAAAACCTATAGAGAAATCTGGTTGGGATATGACATTAGTAACCATTATTAAACCTAATAGTCCGATTAGTTTATGTGTTGATTGTCATGTGTCTGTAAATAAAGTGATTAATAAATTTGCATACTTTCTCTCTAATACTAGAGAAGTAATTGCTTCATTGTAGAAGATTTTTTTTATAACATATGCAGCAAAATGGATAAATCTGTAGCAAAAATTAAACATCTGAAAATGTATTTGCAAAGCAAAATAAGATGATGTCTCCATCTCCTGAAAAAGACAAAGCTGTATAGCTGAAGCCTCAATGCCTAATAACAAAAAGCAATTACAAACTTTTCTTGGTCTTGTAAATTATTTTGAGAATTTTTTTAATAATAAAACTCATATAGCTTATACCTTTATATGATTTGCTAAGAATGAACCAGAAATGAAACTGGGAATTGGTGTAAGAGGAAGCATTTTTGCCTCCCAAATCACTACTCACTTCAGGTAAATTGCTTGTCCATTGTAACAGTGATTTAGAAGATATGCTTACTGTGCACACATCTGAATTTGGAGTTGATGCAGTAATATGTCACTCAGCATATACAGATGTATGCTTCACACATCTTGTCTAAAGCTGAAAAATTATAGTCAGCTGTACAAGAACGCTCTTGTTAAACTATATGGAACTGATAAATTCCAATATCCATAGAAAGGCATATTTATGATTGTAATTAATCTTAAACCTTTACTGGGAATTCTAGCAAGCAAACATTTTTCTGAGCATTTTAGCTCTCACTTGCTGAGAGCTAAACATACTACTTGTCTATGACTATACATTAGCATATAGAAAGAAAAAGCAAATTTGTCATGCTGACATGTTAACTAATATCCTAAATGAGATAGTAAAAACAACATAATGGATTATATATTTTCCCCATTTTATTATTTAGCATTATAACTTTTTTAATTAATGACACATCTAATTCACAGTTCTTGATCACTTTTCAGAAATTGAAAAGCTTGGCTTCAACCTTAAAGGTTGGATGAAAAAAGTATTAAACATTTTATACTTCTATTACTAAAGATTATGTTTTCCTACTGCTTGTCACAACCTCTGACTAAGAGGACCAAGGTAGCCAGTGAAGAATCAGAAATTATTCATAAGGGTTATCAATTGTTGGGTAGAAATATTTTGGTTGATTTTTTTCCTTTCCTGCTTTTCTCTTTATTTAAAATTTTCTAAATATCCATTTACTGAATTTCTAGCTAGATTAGATATCAATTGGCTGCCTAAAAGAAAAAAAACAATGCAAGCTGGATCTTTATAAAAAAAAAATCATTATTTTTCCACGTTGTAGTCAATGGCAAATGTTAACTAATCACTATGCTAAGGAGCATTTATTTCTGGTAAAATAGTAAAATAACTGATTATTATAAAATTGTTTAGGGAATATACAATGAGCCAAATATATATATATTAGGACTGTCTGCTGCAAAAAAAAAAAGACACTTTATTGATAAATTATACAATTCACAAATATTTTCTGTAAGTTGATCTATAGAAACGTAGGTATATATGTATATGTACAAATAAAGAGTTTTGCTAAAAAGTGTTTGAAGCGGTTTGGATAAATTGTGTTTATATGATATTAGGCAAAAATAAAGAAAAGTGTGATTTTGGTAATATTTGATCTATAGAAATTATTCACTTTATAAATTTGAATATATTTATTTTAAATTTTTTTAAAAATTGATCATTTATTAATCAAAAAAGTACCATGTCTTTTTCAAGTTACATTTATATATTATTATATTAATTTTAAGTATTTGTGTGTGTTTGTTTTATGTTTTAATTAATACATTATTAATTTTAAGTACAAATATAATTTAATATTTTGATGCAAACAGTCAAATTTCAAGCTTAAATATTGTCTATAATATTGTGTTGTTGTTTTTTAAATTTAAAATAATAATCAATTTTAAACAAAATCGAAGCGACTGAAAAATAAATGTTTATTTAGCACATCAAACCACTGGATGGAATTGTTATAGAATAGGTTGTCATGTGATTGTAAGAGGAGACATTTTGATAAGATATGGAACAAAAGTCTGGTTTGATGTGTTCAATAAAATACTTATTTATTTTTGAGTTGTGAATTTAAATTTTGTTTAAAATTGATTATTTTAAATTTTATAATTTAATGTATATATATTGCTAAAAATTGACAGAGTATATATATAATTTAATCTCCCCCTTCTGCCCATTCATTATTGGAAAGATCTATAAAAAAAATCCAAAAATGATTTATCTTAGCATTATTATTTAGTTGTCTATAATCAGTAAGTGTTGTTAATTTTGGTACTGTGGTAATAGAGCTGCGACATTGACAACGACTCTTGGAACGACGATCGACGTTGATAACGATTCTTGGAAAGCGACTCTTAAATCGACGATCGATATTGATAACGACTCTCATAAATATGTCATAAAAACAGTGGTATATATAGAATAAAGACTAATTAATGATTTTAAAGAATGCTAAAAGTCTGTAAATGATTTTAAAAAACCGATACATATTTTTTTTGTATTCTGAAAATAATTACGAAAACTTGAAGATTTTCATTTTCTTAATTTATATACTGATATTATAAATGTGTGATTTATAATAAAACGTTGAATTATTAGTTTTTATAATTATCTTCATTTTAAGAGTTTTTAGTATTAATTATTATTTAAATATTCTTAGCAGAAGTATGTTTTATGAACATTTTTATTACACGTTTTAGGAAAAGATCTATTTAACTAATATATTTTAAGAAAACTCTTATAATTAGTGATTAACTGAAATAAATTTAAATTAAATTATTATATTTATGAATTAATAATACTAATGATATATAAGAAAAATTTAATATACTTTATTCAAAATAAAAAATTTAATTATTTTTACTATAATTAATACTGACATTAAAAAACAACAACAACAACAGAATATAAGTTTAAATTTTATGAATAATTAATAATGACGTTATAAAATTTTCTAGAAATAAACTTGCCTTGAGATTTGTGAATTTTTAATCATGTTTTTAACTTACAAATTTTTCCATGATTGCATTTCGTTTTATAAGAAAGTTAAAATATCATTTAAGTAATCTTAATAATTTTTATTTGTATATTTTAAATAAAATATTTATGTTTTATTATTTTTTTAAAATTAATATAAATTGTAAATTAACTTTTTTTTTTTAATTAAATGTAAAAATAACTTTTAAAAAAATTACATAGAATATAATTAAATATTGTAAGTATTATTTCTTTTTTCTCTTTCAGAACAAAATTACTGGGAAAGCATTTACTATTTATTGCACTGATGATAGAATTATGGATTCAAAAGCTAAAGATCTTGGATCAAAGCTTGATTCTGTCTTATCATGCTCAAAATTCATGTCTTAAAAACTGAATCATTTATTTAAAATATACCGAAAAATAATGCAATAAATAGTATCATCTAAATATTTTTTTATTTTTTAAATTATTATAGTAACATCTGGACCTGAAAAATAATATTACAATCTGATGGAGAAGACATTTGGATCATCATTCAAATAATGATACAAGACTTGGTTGAAATGGTATTTTTAATTATATATCTGTTCTGGCTAGTTATTTTGATTTGGAAAAAGATATTAAGCTTAAAAAGTTAAAAACAGTTTTGTAATCTTAGTAATCTTAAATGGGAAATTTTCAGATACTGTTGAAATATCTGAAGAAGTTTTAAAATATGGTAGTGATATGTTAACTTTAAAAAAGAAATTTATAAGAAATATCATCACCATCATCATTGTCAACCATTATCAATCCACTGCATGATGAAGGTCTCTCCAAGTTCATATCCATCTTCTCCAATCTCTAGCCTCTCGTCTCCACATTAACCTCTGCACACTTTCTTATTTCATCCATTCAATTTCACATGTGGTCTCTTTCTGGGTCTTTTACAATTTATAAGGAATATATGGACTTATAAAGTTGTATCACTTGATATTAAGGATGCATCGATTGAAGGTAGACTAGATTGTAGTAATTATTATGGAATATCATTAGTATCCACTACAACAAAAATACTTTCAATAATTTTGTTAAATATGTTTCTTTCAGTCTTATATGAATTTATTACCAAAAACTTAGTATGAATTTAGAAAATCAAGAAGCACTATTGACATGGGGATTTTTGCCAGTAAAATGATAAAAAAATAATAGCAACAAATGAGTAATTTATATATTGCTTTCATTTAGTCAAGGCATTTGGCTCAATTAATCAAGCAGGTATGCAGTGCTGTTTGAAATTAGTTGATTGTCTACCAAAGTTTGTTTGTATTTTACAACTTTTACTTGGTAGAATTATGACATACTGAAGCATTGAAATGACAATTGACATTAAACAAAAATATGTTCTAGATACAAATTTGTTTTTTTATATTTATGATAGTGGTATTTGGAACTATTTATAGGTATCTTGATAAATCAATAATCAAAATATGGTACAGATTGATATTGGAATTTTGAGTTTGAATAGATTAAAAGTTAGAGATGAGAACTTCGTATTTTGTCTTTAGATTTACAGTATACTGATGTTTATGCTATTCTTATAATTTGCAGAATATTTTTAATATTTTGAATGCAATATATAGAAAGATTTTGATTTACTAATTAATATTCAGAAAATTCAATTCTTTTATCAACCACTGATAGAACAAACATCTTCAGCAACTTTTAGTTTGGATTATTAAAAATTAAAAATGACCCAATTTGAGTATCCTTATAGCTTTTTGATCAGAAATGTGTCTACTGTACTGTTGGTGCTTTTAACAAGTTAAAAGATTGGATATTTCATCACAATTGCATAACTGTTGCAATTGAATTAGTTGTATACAGAATCTTTTTAACTAATTTATTGTAAAGAACTGAGATTTATACTGCCTATTGATATAATATAAAGGCATTTTAAAATTTTCATTTAAAAATGCATTGTAAAATTCTAAACAAATATGATGGAAAGACCATAAGACCAATCAATATGCCTTTTACATTACTGGAAGGGATACTGTAAAGCAAATCTTTATTCTGTAATGATCTTGAACATGTTTTCAAAGATTAGGTAAATCTATTTACATTATAAAGATTATTTCAAGACATTGTAAAGAAGACAAACTCTCCATACAGTACTGCCACCCTGTGCCAACCAGAGTAATCAATGAATGCCAGAAGGCTTGTGCATAAAATCCCTATCTAATGCCTACTAATCCAATATCCCCAGACTAGTTTCTGGCTTTTGGCCTTAGTCAGTGAGGAGCTTTGGATCTCAGAGCACTGCAACTAGATCTTAGGATCTAATGCAACCCTCCAGCAACCACCTTTTATCTCTACTTAACTATAAAACTCTGGTTGGCACAGGGTGGCAGTACTGTATGGAGAGTATGCCTTTTTATAAACAATTATGTGCTAGTATAAGAGATGGGATCATGTGACATTGTAAAGAAGACAATATTGATTGTTTGTCACTAAATAGATGTGGTTAAAAATAGAATACAATAGAGAGCTATAATTAGAAAAGTGTTATCTTTCAAATAGGACATTTTATTGCAGAAAAAAATAAAACACTGCACTGCAATAATATATCAAATTCACAGAATTGTGAGACAACATGTTTTATAAGTAGACTTATTGTAATCCACAGATTGTAGTATTTTGAGTCCCCCTCCCCTTTTTTTCTTGAATTTGGGATGATCATAATAATTTGAAATGGCTTCTACTGATTATTATAATAATAAAATATAATTTTTTTTTTATTTTCCACAATTTTATTACATCAAAGTGACCATTCTATTTAAAAATGTTTAATTATTAAGTATTTGTTCACAATATCATCACCATTCTCAACAGTTAATTGAAAATATACATGATTGACCATTCTAGCTAAAAAAAAAAAAAAACTAATATAGATAGACAAGATATGAAGTTAAAAAAATATAATTGAATGTGTAAGCTTTGGGGAGGTCATGTGATATTTGGTATCATAAATGAGAATTGAGCCTTGACCTTGATCTATTGCTCAATCACTATATTAGGCTATACTTTTCAATAAATATATGTGATTATTAATCATTTTTTATTAGTTTGGAAATTATTGCAATTTATTAAATCTTATATAGAGACTTCAATTTTAATAATATTTAAATATATTTGCAATATTCTTTATTTTATTGGTTATATACATAGTTAAAAACAAAATAATTATGTGCAGCAAAGTTCTTTTCAATGTCTGTTCATATTGTTTGAATGTAAGTATGAATATTAGTAATATAATATAATACTAATATATTATTAGTCATAAATAAAGATTTATGTGTTTTTAATATTTCTGTCTATGCAATCTCTGCATGTTTATGAATTGCTTTGTGGTACTGTAATTACTCAACTTTTAAAGTCACACAGTTGTGGTTGACAGTAGCATATGTTTGTTCATATTGCATTTATTTGATGATTAAAAACTTGAATTATTGAAATCTAATTATTAATTCCTACTACAATTTCTACATATCAGTAACATATAGATAAAGATTTAACAAAAGGCATTCAGTAGATTTTCAAAGGTAATGAATGTTCTTTTAAATACTTTTTGTTCTTAAATGTTATTGCTGTGCTTGTATGAGATCAACTTTTTTGTTCAAATCTTGAAAATGAAAGTCATTGATTTTATTTACATAATTATCATTATTTTTATAAAACATTTGTAAAATACTGTATGGAGAGTTTTGCTCTGTTTATCATTTGTAAAATATTTATTTTTTAATAAGAATAGTTTGCTTAGACTCAGATTTTGCTTGAAGATATTTATTTCTATAAAAATACATGTCAAGACAAATGTAATAACATAAAATATGGAACAAAAATGTCTCTATAAACAATAGCTGTTATTTCTTGTTGTTTTTATGAATATTATTTTAAAATTTAAGACACAATTTTATTGCTTTGTGTAGTCTTTCCAAAAATTTATTTCAATAATAGAAATGAATTCAAATAAATTTTACACATTTCAAATGTATTTTTATCTCTAGTGGCAAAAAAAATGAAATCTATTATTCTGATTTAATATTTCAGTTTATTGGGGAGTTTTTTTCTACATAAAAATATAAAAATGTTTTTATATTTGCAATAAATAATTTTAAAAATGGAAAAAATGAAAAATAGTGGTGAATTTGTTCAAATAAAAAGTGCTAAATTTTTTTCAAGTGGTTACTATGTGCCATTAAAAAAATTCACAAGGCAAGAGATGTAGTACATTTTAAAAGTTGTACTAAACCATTAGAGATTTTTTTACCAAAATAATCTTCTTAAATATATTTTAATATTTGTGTAAAATCTATCTAAACTATACATTAGCAAGTTTTAGATTGTGATGCCCAAAAGATAAACTTCTGAATAATAGAAACAAATAAAAGGTAGATTATATACTTATTTGGTATCTCAAAAAGACATGTTTACAGTTTTGTTTACAGATAGTATTGACTTTGGTAACATTTTTTTAAGGCTGTGCTTTAATGGATTTGATTTCTGTTCATGATAGATTCCAAGTATAGTTAAAATACTAAACAATAGTTAAAACAAGCCATGAACTTAGAGTTTTCCTGAAGGTTTTAGTTGTATTTATATATTGGACAATTTCCATAATCTAATAGGAGTTTTGAATGTCTTTAGAAAAATTTAACTTTATTTAAATATTCCAAATACATTCAACTGTTAGTAATAGCGCAAGAAACAGGTTAGTATATGCACAACATTTCGAGAAGTATTATTCTCCCCTCTTCTTTGGGTGTACTTGAATTAAAACTGTACCTTAGTTATATTTTTTTAATATACTCAAATATCTTAAGACTTAGTTTATTTTTACTAAATTTGAACAGGTTTTTTTTTTAAAGTTTAGTATTTGTTTTGTTTTAATATTTATCATACAAATACATTTATTCATAGAATAAACAAGTTTGATTATGTTTCTGAGGTAATCCACAAACTAGATTCTCAAAGAATCATTTAAATGAACTTGGCATTACTTCCACTTGATAAGATAGATTGCCATTGATATAACAAAAAAATTGTGCTATTTATAAGTTTTTTACAATCATTTTTGGGAATCTAACTTGTGAATTATTTTAGTAACATATTAGACTTGTTTGTTCCATGAATAGATAGATTTGTATTCTTAGCATTACATATTTGATAAACTGTAAAATTATTTACATGTTCATTAAAAATTATTAGAAACATACAAATAGTAAATAGTCAGAATAAAAGTCATAGATCAATTCATAGATCACATGACCCTATCTCTTAAGCTTGTAAGTTATAAACAGTGAGGATTGTCAATTCCTCTACAAGCTTTATGATAAATGCTTAGCCAGAGCCAGCACTTAAAATATCTCTGTCATTTTATCATGGATAACATTTACTAGAATTGGTTTAAAGATATGATACCATCTAGTTGCCATTGATTCTTCAATCTCAATAGAGATCTCTTGAATAAAATAAATAATCTGATTCTGAAAGCATTTGTTAAGTATAAAAAGAGGAAATTATGTATTGCTTTGTTAGTAAAAACCCATCCTAACCAAAAATGATTAGTAATCAGTTGAAGTCACAGAAGTATGTAGTTGCTAGTTTGACATTAAATATGTATAAATATACAAGCAATCGGACTTGGGTTTAAAATCTTAGTTTGTTCTTAATTCAAAGATGCAGATACATAAGTGCATTAGTTTCAGCTTTAAATACTTAAATCTGATAATCAAAAGCTAATCTGGGGATGTAGATATAATATCACTATTATCTAATGTTCATTTATTAATCTGAAAGGAATGAAGAGATTCTATTAAAAGGAAAAAGTCAAAAGGCTTGATATTTTATTGTTATACAACTGTCATGTTCAAGCCCATATACCATATTATGGTTTTTCAGGCTAAAAGAAAAATGACAATAATGTATAGAATTGAGAGATATAATTTTTACTTATTTATATGTATTATAATGAATCAGAAATATAATCATATGTTGGCTTATAATTTGATTAAAATAATATGTAAGTTTATTTTCAAGCGGCAGGAATATATGACAAATAAATTTATGATATCACATTGATTTCTCAGAAATCAGATTTCATTTCTTTAAAAATAATATTTTATTAAGTCTAATAATACATTTAACGCTTTCGTCAATAATCAGATTTACTCATGATTTCGCAGCTTTCGCCCACCATCTTCTTTTTGACAGGAAGGGAAGATAATTTTTTTTTTTTTTTCAATGATGACTTAAAAATGCAACTTCTCAAAAAAGAAACATCAAGAGACATTTTCTATCACTACATAGAAAATAAAGATTTTTCTAAAAATTTAGAATCACACAAATTTAAAATCAGGACTTTAAAGAATAGATTTTCTGTGCGACAAAGCACATTTTCAAGACTATTAAATAAATCAGTATCAGTCAGCTTTGCTTTTTTAAAAGGTGTCCGTTATTAAAAGCCATTTAGTGAAGGGAAGTTGATAACAGTCGGTTTCTTTCAGCAGCTGAATGTTTATTTTCTGATAATGAAATAATTTCTAATATTAAAAGATCTGCAACTTTTCAGAATAACAAAAGAAGTGTTAAAATTTTAAGTATTAATGTGAATACAAATTCATGTTGGACATTCTCTGTGTTGTATGATCATTACAATTTGATGAGTTTAATGATTTCATTGATTTTATTAATGGTATTTATTTGTATGGTATTTCAAGATTACTCAAGTAAAAAGAACTTTTGAAAATAATACTATCATTAATGAAGATAAGAAAAGATGATATCTTTGTGGCATTTGATGAAATTGTGAATTAATATTAACTTTTTTTGAAATTAGCTTACATTACTACTATTGGTGATGGGTACAATAGTAGGTTCCAAGTTAGGTTTTATTTCATTATTCAAAAACAATACATATGTTCAGATCTTTAATATACTACTGAATTGTCCATCAATAAGTCTTGATGGAAAAAGATTAATTATAAAAAAAGTTTTAGATATTACTTTAAAACTGTCAACCAAGAAAAAATACTTCTAAGATGATTATTCAAATTACAAACTGAAGATGATGACAGAAGACTTCTATTGAAGAATAATTTTTTTGGGCCAGTAGATGTAAATTTATAAAAAGGTTTCTTGTGCTAATTAATATGATAAAATTGTTCTTCATAACAAAAAAGATGTGTTTATGGCAGGGGTGGCAAAATAGCAGCCCACTAAGAGTTTTTATGTGGCCCACCAAGACAATCAGAAAAATCCACCTTGAACTGAGATTTCCTTTCTGTGCACGACCAAAGATTCATCTCGTATTTTCCATTAGGATAGCCAGGTAAATGCACATGTACAGTGTACATATAATGTGCAGTGCTTTTTCAGTTGATCTGGTTAATTTCAATTTTGTCTTTGCATTAGCAATATATACATTTCGAACTTTAGTGAAACCACGAATCCTCTGAAAAAATGTAAAATCGGTGATGAATATCAAGAATGGACAAACAAATATTTCTTTGGTAATACAGGGAATAAAGCAGTATATTTATTGTGTCACTAAAAAAAGGTGTGGCCCTCCGCTAATCTTCGCTTCCACAAAGTGGCCCCCGATGCAGCCCTCCGCCAACCTCTGTGGCTCCCAAGCCAAAAAAATTGCCAACCCCTGATTTATGGTAATTGAGTAACAAAATGTATTTCTTAGATGTATCACTTTTAGTAGATTTCTGCACTAAGCAATTTAGAATTTAAAATATTGTAACAGTATGTGGTTCCATTGTTTTAAAATTAAAATAAATAGGAAATAATCATAAGTAAAAATAATTTTTTAAAAAAACATAAAAGAAAATTAAAATAGTTATTTTAACATATATATAATTACACAGATGGAAAACTATTTTTAAAAAAAAAGTATTTCAAAGTAAGAAATGTAAAAAAAGGTAAAGATCTATACATTAATTAATTTTTTTTTTTGTTAAAAGTAATATAAAAGAAAATAGAAAAATCTTGATTAATTTCTATTTAAAAATCACATTTAAATCTTAGTGAATGAAAATGATTATTTTTATTGATTAACTTATTTTTAGCTAGTCACAGCTAAAAATGTTATGGCTTCCATTCTTTCTAAATTAGACATTTTTAATACTACGGTTAAAATTTTGCGTTATTTTTAAAGGTTAAAAAAAGTTCCATAAGATGCTACCCTCTCTTGAATTATTTTACAAGTAAAAAATCAATAAAAGTGATGTTGTAGGTCTAACAAAGGAAAAAGGCTGTCCTTTCTTGAATCTGATTGGCTGTTAAATTTTGACAACAAAGAAAATGGTTGTCAATAACTTTTACTGTACGATTTCTTTTGTTTCATTTCAAAAGTGATAAATGAATGTTTTAGACCATTTTAAAAGTATTTTTTGAAACATTATAAATTATTTTGATAAAATATGCTAAAAATAAAATTATTTTAGAAAAATAGTTAAGACTTTAGCAAAAATTATTTACTTATCCACAATGTAAAATTGGGAAAGAAATCACTGACGTCACCAAAACTTTTGGGTTGGTGAGTAACGTTCATTTTAGATTTGCCACTATCGAATATTTTTATAATTATAAATAAAAATTTATTTTTGAAAAAACTTTCATTCACTTTCATAACCTGACAAATTATTAATATACTTTTTACAAACGAAACTAAAGTGAATGTAATATTAAAAGATGAATATATTTTGATGCTTGAGTTTGTGAAGTGAGCAATTCAAAGTTTAGACTTTTACCTCACTCAGCCAATAAAATAATCAGCAAAAAAGAGGTTAAATCTAAAGCAAATGATTCTTTGGGGACATTGTAATGTAAAGATCAGATAAGAGATAAATATTAAAGATTATGTTTCCCACTCTGAAGCAGATTGACCAATGCAAGCAACAAGCTCCAGGCCAGAAAGGAAAACATCAGGAGTAATAAGATCAGTGACATCATGTTTGATTGATCTGTAGAATTTGTGATAAGGGAGGCCAGAAATTATAAAAGACAAAATAACAGAATTTAGTATTTAATTGGACTATTAATCTATGTATGACAGCCAGCTGTATTGCAGACTCCATGATGTAGGAGTCTTGCAATAGATTTAGTTTTCTTTGTATGCACCAGCTGAGGCAGCCTCCTGATGACAGTTTTGGACAGAATGAATGGCAAGTAGCGGCTTTGTTTTCAAGGAAAATCTACAAAAGGTGATCACTAGGATGAACTTTCATAAATCTGCTGAAATCTGCAGGTTTCATAAAGGTGGACTATAAATCTACCGAGTAAAGTATGAACTTTAAACTAACCCTTATCTGACAGCAAAAGTACTCTTAAATCTGTTATTAATATATATTTTTTAATGTATAATGTTTGCTTTAATCATTTTCATTTTTCTTTTTATTTATTTTTTGTTTGTTAACTAAATTATTCAATTTAAAGTTGGGTGTAGATGGCTGCATAGATTCATTAAAGTTTATGTTAGTTTAAGTGAGTTTAATTTCAGACTATTTGTTTCGTAGTTGAGTCGATGCTGGTGGAGGGATGTAATAGGTGTTTATATCAACATAATGTGAAGCATGTTAACATACAGGGCACTGTGTCCAAATGAA
Organism: Epiperipatus broadwayi; assembly: GCA_028023455.1. Taxonomy (NCBI): domain Eukaryota; kingdom Metazoa; phylum Onychophora; class Udeonychophora; order Euonychophora; family Peripatidae; genus Epiperipatus; species Epiperipatus broadwayi. The sequence continues at coordinate 2,762,615 of JAQFVV010000056.1, read as the reverse complement.
TGCATGGCCCAGAGGTGTAGCCATCCTGTTGCAATGGATGTGGATGTACTTATCACACTATTGATCTCCTTTTGTTCTATGGATAGGGACTATAAGACAGCAAGGACTGCTCTCCCTCCATATGAAGCATTTCCTTTTTTAATGTTTTATATATATGATTCCTTTGCTAGACAGATGCATATTCCTGTACTAGACAAGGATGATTATTTTTAAATAATATCATGCTGCAGATGCACATTCCTGTCAGTGTGGTTTTATACTAACATCTTCATATTGCATTGGCTGCATCTGTACATCAGGAAGAGAGTGTTGGTTTAGCTACGAACTTTTAGCCTGAGACTAAATGTTTTGAAAAGTTTTTAATTGCATAGACTATGTAGCCTATCTATGCTCAACATTCTAAAATAAAATTATATAAACTGTCCATCTGTGTGGACTTACTAAAGTATAAAATAATAATAATAACAAATTAAAGCAATATTAATTTATTTCTCAAATTTATATACATGCGTAAATAAATGTTTGTGTGATTATTACTGGCAGTGACTTATTTGATTATTTTTTGTTTTTTATTAAAAATATATCTTTAAAAGTTATATTATAAATCTCAGCTACTCCTTGAGCTTAGTGACTAGGGCATAATGGTCAATAAAATAAAAGTAGAATCTTAATAAGAAGTATCTGCCTAAATTATAAATTTTCTAGGTTCAAATAGCCTAGTGGCACCCTGCATGGCAGATAGAGTAAACATCCATATTTCCCAACCATTATAATATAAATGGCCTAAAGATTTAGATATTTGTTATAATTATTAAAAGTTTTTAATAAAAACCCAACAGAATGCTTCTTACTTTAAATGAATTTATTAATGAAATAGAAATAAATTAAACATCACAGCAATATCAAATAAAATTGCTCAATTATTTGATATAAACCAAACTGAAGTAGGATTTTAAGTAGTACATTAGAAATTAATAAATGAAGAAAATATTTAGAAATACATAAAAAATATCCAATATTAATCAATGTTGTTTCAAAACTTCTGACACATACATTCCAACATAATGTTTAAATAAGATAAATGAATTACCTGATATCCTATCTGTCTATTCACAAAGAAAGTCAACTAGATACAATGATACAAAATTACATAATATATTCACATATTCTATATATAAGCAAACACAACTTGTTAGTAATGACACACAAATAAACAACACAGACTAGTAATTATACAATGTTTCAAATAGTATTATTCTCACTTCTTTAGCTGTTTCTGGTCTCACCAATATACTTCCTTCCACATTCACATGGTATTTAATAGATTCAGTGTTTGTTTTTCAGCATTTCCAATTTAGGCTTTGAGGAATTTTAACTTCTACCAAGCCTAAACTGGAAATACTGAAAAACAAAAACTGCATCTATGATACCATGAGAATGTGGAAGGAAGTATACTGGTGAGATCTCTTGCTCTGTTAAACAGTGATTGAAAAAATACAAACTAATGATTAAAAGAGAAAAACAGATGTGTCTACAGTAACAGACCATGTATGTATTAATGACTATATGTTTAACTGAGGAAATAAAAAAATATTGGATAGAGAGAAAAAGTTTCAAAGAAGAAAATTCAAGGAAGCTGCTCATATGACAGTGATAAATAATCTTATAAGTCAAGCCAATGTGGCAATTCATAATGTATGGAAGCCTCTAATTAACTTTGCTCTTAGAAAAAAATATTTAAAAAAATTTGAAGAATTCATGAGGATTTGAACCAACCCTCATATATATATATATATATATATATATATATATATATATATATATATATATATATATATATATATATATATATATATATATATATATATATACACATAAAATTTTTATAATCTGTTGCCTCTGACAGAATAGTTCAATTGGTTAGAAGGTTGCCATAAAATTTGATATTCAAGAATCTAAAGGTACAAGTTCAACTCTTATGCAATACAATCACTGGTAAGGCCAGCAACACCTGAAGAAGAGTGAGAAATAGTACTAGTCAAAACATTGCATTATTACTAACCTGTATTGTCTATTTATGTACTATTACTAACAAGTTGTTTGTATTTGAAAAGTTTAAATGAAGTTTAAAATTTTCTATGCAATCAATATTTACTGATAGATAATGGAAATAGTCCAAAATATTATCACATTTAATATACCATCATCACAAACCTTTGGGGTAATGTTGCAAATAGATAGTTCATAGAGTAAATATGGAGAAAAAGAACTATCAATAGATAAAAAAAGTTTCCATTATTGTGCACTATCATCTTTTCATCATCGCTAACCATATCACAACTAAAACATATGGTAATGATGATTTTCAAGCAAGAACAGGATTTTTTCAACTGGCCAATCTGTGATTAACTTAGCTAGCTATGCAAAATTGATAAGTAAATTTAACTCTAACAAACTAGCTTTGGCTAAAGGAAAATAACTCAATTTAAACTAAGTGGGGTTAGATGAATGTCAGTATGTGTCTTCTGCAATAAAATTTAATTATAATAAAATGTAACCATGTCATGCAATATTAGGTAATGAGTTGATAATTTGCTTTTACTTATTGATGCTTTAATGAAGTAGTGCCGATTACAAGCGAAAGTGTACAAGAAAGTTTTATATATTAAAAAATGGATTTGATACCAATAAGAGACAGAATATGGTTATATAAAAAAGATGAGATGCTGTTCTTAACACTTCTATTTAATTTAAGGCACTATGATATACTAAATAAAATGTTAAATAATAAAAAATATTATTTCAAATCTACATGAAAATTTATTGAAGAAAGTAAAGATTGATTTTTTTTAATCTACTAATTTAATAAATTTTGAATTATTTATCAAAAAAGATAGAATTTTTCAAAAATGAAATCACCGGAGGCCATTAAACTTTAAGATTTGATTAAAACAGATTGGTTTAAATTTACTCCAAGCTGTAATACAATTCTGAAAATTATGTTTCTTTAAAATATAAAAAATACTTCTAAAGTTAATTTCTATTTATTTTAAATTGACAGTAGAACTTAAAATAAAATTGCTTTTCAAATTACAATTAATGAAATTATATTCTTTTTATTAAAAGAAATATATATATTTTTTCTTTTCCTAAAGAAAAGTGAACGTGATGTAGACAAATGAGTTGCAGAAGAACGAAATTAACATTTAAATACATAGATATTACTTAGATTGTTATTTAAGATTCTATCACATAAAGTCTACTGGGAAATTTCTCTAGAATAGTTTTTTTGGTTCTTAATTCTCAACTTGACTTCAAGCATAAAAAATGATCTTAAAATAAGTATTTATGCTTTTACATAAGTAATTAATTCCTAATTAATGCTATTTTTATTTTGCATATTTGCGTGTACTGATTTATGCAGTTATGTAATGTGTTTTGATATGTATAATAGATATAAAGAATAAAATGATAGTGATGTGATGTGATGTATTGTGGCTTCTCCTTAAATGAAGTCAACTCTCCATATAATAGTCCCACTTAGTGTAAGCTACAGTAATCAATGGAAGCTAAAAGGTTTGTGCATCAAAATTCTATCTAATACCTACTCATCTAATATCCCCAGACTAGTTTCTAACTTGTGGCATTCATCAAGAGAAACTTTGAATCTAAGAGCACTACACCTATATCTTCCAATCAAATGCAACCATCCAGAAAACACATTTTACCTTTTTAGTTAACTATAAGGCTGATTCAAAAATGAAAACATAATACTGTTTTCAATCCAAGCTAATTCACTTATATAGTCATACAGATCTGAACCCAGTTCATTATTTATACATTTTGATATATTTGATTTTTAATAAACATAGACACCATCATATTTTCACCAGAATTGGTATTAAACCACTAAAACATCACATGACTACTATAGATAATGTTTATGGAAAAGTTACATGTGTACAAGCATATGTATAAGTGGCTGCATATATTTTAAATATTTAATATATAAAAAATGAGTATATAAAAATGAGTTATTATATCTAATTAAAGTAAATTGCTAATTAATAAAGAATTTCATTAAAGCAACAAACAACCTAATTAATAAATAGCATCCTTCAAAAGATTAACATTCCTGTAACACTAATTGTAATAAGATGGAAACTTCTAGAGCAATTAAAAAAATAATAGAACCAAATACAATGGTGACAAACATAGATTGACACAGCAAAGCAGACATTGAAGATCCAGAAAAAGCTGCAACAACTGTTCCTATAGATGAGTATATACTGATCAGGATAATGGTGTATCTGTCCTGGTAAATTCCACCAGCATAGATGCTAATATAAACATAAAACTCTTGCAAGCAATCCTGGTTTTATTATATATATATATATATATATATATATATATATATATATATATATTGTAACAATAGCTGGGTTCGAATATGAGTACTAAAGGAAATAAAAGGCAATGTGAGAAAATGTATAGATATACATTTGAACCCTGTTACAAAAGAGTGTGAGTGAACTACATTAACCATTTAAAGGCATGAATGTATACATATATATTTATTACATGTATTGTTGTAATGTTGCATAGAATTAATTACTAACAGATTTGTATGTGAAGATAAAGAGAAGTGGCTATGTGCAGAGTTGTATTTTTATTATTTTGTTTTATATATTTTTGTTGTTTATTAATATCGTAAGTTATAGTTATTTAAATAATCTCAATAGTAGCGCATGTTTCTTAATGAAAGCAAATTAAAATATAAGGCTGGAGAGTAATAAAAGGAATTGAAAGCTGTGTCACGGGAAATTGCTGTTAATGACACTTGTCATCAGAATTCCAAGAACTGGCCAAGTTAGTATTTTGGAACAATAGAAGCTAAAAGTATTCCTGAGATATGATCATTGGTGTATGGATATATAAAAAAAAGTGAGCTGAAAGAGAGTTAAAAGAAAATAACTATATATATATATATATATATATAGTTATTTTCTTTTAACTACTATAATACTATATATATATATATATATATATATATATATATTGAGTAGTGATTCAGAAAAGTAACCTTTAAAGAGAAAGAAGTGTGGAAAGTAAATTTCATAAAATGATTTTAATAATTAATAAAAATTAATAAGAATGGATTCCATCAGAATGCTGGGGTAGAATCATGTAGATTTGTTGAACTGGCTCAGTGGACAGTTATTTTGTGACCTGCCTGAACTTTATCTATGGAGACTTTTGCTGTCTATTTCAAGCAAGTGAAATGATCACAGAATTCCAAACAGCAAGAACTTTCATTCAATTAATTTAGAATCATCTACCTAACCTCTAGGATGGATTATCTTATGTGAAAATGTTATGGAATCTTTCATCATCTTTCAGACCAACAACTCTCACTAAAACAATTGCCATTATAATACTGTAAGCTTACAGATCATCAGCCTTAAACATGCGTATGTTCACTGTCAAATGATGTAACTTTGACTTTTGCTATATATATTAAACGAACATATAATAATAAATTAAGAAATATGCACTTGGTTCCAACTTAAAGAACAATTATAGAAAATAGATTAAATTATTTAATAAATACAACTCTGATGCATAGTTGCACTCTTTCATGAATGTCTGTCTACCTTGAAGCTGAAAATATAGTACATATTTCTGCTTCACCTAGTGCCAATGTCATCAGCACTAGTCTGGGTTTGAACCCCATCCTTATTAACTGACACCCATCTCATATTAGGTGGTAGTATATTTTAAGCAATATTATAATCTTTTATATTTCATTAATCTTATTTTATAATTAAAACTAACCTTTTATATTAGTTTATTTATTTTATATTTGTAAAAATGTATATTGTGTTTATTTTATTAAATTGAATTGAATCCTAGATATCTATAAAATATTACAAATATTTCAAATTCTTTATTAAAGTTCATTTTCTTCAATTAATTAGTGGGTAACATTTTATATTTATCTTTTAATCAATGTACACTTGAGAATCAATTCTTTAAACAATATAATATTTTTAAGAAATATTTTGTAAATTTCTGCTTAAGTTTATGTCAAATATGTTTGAAAGTCATTGTACCAAATTCCTAAAATTTTTCTGAATAAAATCTACATTTTCTTAATCTAAACCTTAATTAAATAGATTTTGTTAGTACAATGACTGATAAAATTAATATGCTTGTTGTTGTTGTTTTTTTATTAGCAAATCAACCCTTGGGGCATGTTAGAGATTTTCCCTCCAAAGCAAGCACCAATCTCAGAGAAACATTTAGAGTGATTGCAATTGGTGGTCAGTATAGATTGAATCCTGTAGATAAGACCAGAACACCTAAATAGTGGAAAATTTGAGGAGGTAAAGATAATTATTATTGAGTTTACTGAAGAGAAGTGATTAATCTTTATATATATCGTGCCTAAAGAAATGACGGGGTGAAAAGATCGGTCATTTGCTTCTCAGAGGTCTGTTCCACCAGCCCATCCATGCCTTTCCAGTGCTTTAAACATCTAGCCAGAGACTGTCTGTGTCAAGGAAGCCTGAAATGATCTGACTGTATTAACTGCCTGTATTAACTGATTGATTCTGAGGTAACGTCCAATTCGCCGCAAGCCATTGATTTTATTTTACTTGTTTTCAAAATCTATATTAATTTATATTTTATATCTGTGTAATGTTTATACAGCTTGGTTTAAAATGCGTCTTTTAATTTTATTCAATTTAAAATATCAATTCTTATAAAATCTTACATTATTTTGATGCGGCAAATTAAATTAATTTTTGTCGGTTTGTTTAGATTATTTGACTTACTGAAATTGCCAAATACAAAATTCAATGAGCTATTAACTTTAAATCCTTCCCCTGTTATTTTTTTTAACTTAAAAATCATTACAAGAGACTTACTTCCCGTAAATTAATTAATAGAAAGCTCATTTAGTTTTGTACATCATATATAAATTTATTTGAATGATTGAAATTATTTTAAAAGTATCTTACTATTACCTCCAATTTAAAATAGCCCTGTAATTATTTCTGAAAAAATAAATAATTTTAGTGAATCAATTAAGTAAAATTTATCACAGAATTTTATCAGTATATATTTCATACATATATTTTAGTTATCAGAAAATATTAAAATTATGATTTATAATTTATTAGTTTGATATTCAATGCCCGTCTATGTTAATTAAAAACAGTCTTATTTTGTAATCTTTGATAAACTATTTAAAAACTTATTAATAAATGAAATATTTGTGAAGTGTGGAAAACAATTTATATTTTAGTTAATTTTATATATATATATATATATATATATTGTAATGATATATAAATATGTCGTTACATTAATTTAAAATAAAAACTTAAAAGTTCGCAAATAAAAGTAAAAAACTAAACGCTAAAATTAAAATGTTTGTTAAACGTATATACATTCGCACAGATGCCAAACTTTAAAAATATTTTTTTAAAAAAAAAAAAATAAGTATTTGAACGTACTTTTTTTATAAAAAAAAAAAAAGTACAAGATTTAAAAATAAAAACAGGTATTAATTAATTCTTGTAATCTGTAAATGGAAATGATTGTTTATAAATTGTTTGAAAAGCAAGCTAGCCTTGGGCTCTTGTATAATTAAAATGATCTGATGAAAGATAGATAAGAAAATAAAGAGAAATTAGCTTGACCAATGGAAGCACCAAGCCTCAGCCCGGACCCGAACGAAAATTTGGATTAGTGACGTCTTTGTTCAGTCAATCCGTGTGGATTAATATAAAAAGGGAAATACAGTTTTTTCGGACAGTTCCAGCGTTGTGTGTTTGAGAGGTGGTAGGACGCACATACCACACTCTCTATTTAAAAAGGAAAAATGAAAAGACTGTGATACCTTGAACCAGCTATTGCCATCTCCAGAACATTATCTTCCAATGGAGGCGTCGCGGGAATTAAAAGCAGAAACCTGGACTCTTCTACCGTGAGCTATGAACTTTACAAATTAACAACAACCAAAAAAAGTAATTAAGAACTTTCGTCATTGATTTTTTTTAAAGATTCAGCTAATTTAAATTTTAAAATGAACTCTTATTTGATTTTCAAATTAATAATTGATTGTTTAAATTTATATAGTTAAGTTTTGCTAAAATCATTTCCATTTTATTATTTTTATTTGTAGTAATATTTATTGTAGAAATTATTAAATGCATTACATTTAAGTTGGGTATAGACGTTGCATAGATTCGTTAGCGGTTGATTATGTTGTGGTTTTCACATTCGATTAGAATATATGGGTCAACGATATCACTGCAAGCATCTTACGATGAATGCTAATGGGATTTGTATATTCCCTATGCAAGTGACGTTTATCGATGACTTTGTATTTTGATCGGTTGTGTTTAATTTGGAATGTTTTTGACCGTGGAATCTGTGCAGCTGATCTATACTCAACATTTTAAAACAAATTTTATAAAATTCATTTGTGCGAACGTATCTAAATGTTAAATTTAAGTCGGGCGTGAATGGCTATATAGTTTTGTAAAGTTATATTAAGGGAGGGTAATCTTAGGTTATTCATTTCGTAGTTGAATTGGTTCAATGGATTGGATATATTTGTGTAATTAGTAGATGTAGTATGAGATCCGCTTCGGGCAGGATTGCATATATACGCCACACACCTTCTGTTTGCCTATGGATGGGTTTGTAAGTCGGCAGAAGACCGCAGTCCATTCCTATGGAGTTTTTTGTTTATTGTTCTACTTGCCAACAGATGTCACATTCCTGTTGGTGGAGAGTCAATGTCTTCTCTATTTCTACTTACTGTTCAGATGTACTTTCCTGACAGTATAGTATTTTGTGTTGTCGTATCATGCTACATTGAATACATGAATGTATCAGATGGATTGGCGCCAGTTTGGTTGCAAAATTTGTTGCCTAAGGTTAAATCAGGGAAGAATATTTTCTTTTCAAATGCAGATCTATGTAGTCTATTCATACTTGACTATCTAAATAAAATATTAAACTCATTGAAACTTAGTTAAATGTAAAATTAAAAGTTAATATAAAAATCTAAAATGTTAAACTTATTCCTCAAAATTTAAATGTTATTTTATATGTGCGTAAATAAATATTTTTATGTGTTAATTTCTGGCAGTGGCTTTTATTTATTGATATTTAAGATATAAATTAAGATATAGATTTTTATCTCTGCGTCTCCGCTGAGCTAGTGACTTGGGCTAACGATCGGAATATTTAAATAAAGTGGAATCTTAACAGCGCGTATCTGCCTACTTTATAAATTTTTCTAGGCTCAAATGCCTAGATGGCGCCCTGGTAGTTGCAGATATTGTTTTTGCGGTTAGATTCGATCTTCACTTTCATTTCGATCGTTATAATTGGCATCCCAAGTGTGGCCTTACCTCAGAGATTGACCCTGAGAAGGGGAATTGATGATGATGAAATTTTCTATCTTTAATAAATCACGAGTGCCCTGAGAATTTTAAAAGTGAATCATGCAAATAACATTTGTTGTTTTTTCTGAAATAAGTACATTTTTGTACTAACGTAAAGTTATAGCCAGATGTTTAATAAACCACTAGTACTTTTGAAAATAAATCATGCCCGTAATATTTTTTCTGAAATTAGTATAAATATATTTGTTGTATTGACGTGGAGTTGCAGTTTGAAGTTTTGTTTAAAAAGTGCTGCCAGTAAGAAAAATTGCGCATATGTAGAGATAAATTCGAGGAATAAAAACTAATAAATAAAACGTAATAATAAATCTAAATCATATTTTTTTTTAAAAAAAAAAGTCTTGTTAAATTAAAATCTAATCGTTCAACTTGCCTAAGTAATAGTTAAAGGTAGGAGAAATGAAACTTGGAAGGGAGGGGGCAGAAATTTAGCTGGTAATAAGGAATCAACAGTCAACTTTTTTTTTTTAATCATTATATTTGTGTGTAATTACTGTTTTGTCTTGTAAAAAAAAAAGTTTTGTCCTTTTGAAATTTTCATATATAATCAATTTGTGTAACGTAATTACTAACACTAAGTAAATTCTTTTTTTTTTTTAATGTTTTTGTTTTTTGAGGAAGTTTACTGATATGTAACGATATATAAATATGTCGTTACATTAATTTAAAATAAAAACTTAAAAGTTCGCAAATAAAAGTAAAAAACTAAACGCTAAAATTAAAATGTTTGTTAAACGTATATACATTCGCACAGATGCCAAACTTTAAAAATATTTTTTTTTAAAAAAAAAACAAATAAGTATTTGAACGTACTTTTTTTATAAAAAAAAAGTACAAGATTTAAAAATAAAAACAGGTATTAATTAATTCTTGTAATCTGTAAATGGAAATGATTGTTTATAAATTGTTTGAAAAGCAAGCTAGCCTTGGGCTCTTGTATAATTAAAATGATCTGATGAAAGATAGATAAGAAAATAAAAAGAAATTAGCTTGACCAATGGAAGCACTAAGCCTCAGCCCGGACCCTAACGAAAGTGATGGATTAGTGACGTTTTGTTGATTGAATCCGTGTGGATTAATATAAAAAGGGAAATACAGTTTTTTCGGACAGTTCCAGCGTTGTGTGTTTGAGAGGTGGTAGGACGCACATACCACACTCTCTATTTAAAAAGGAAAAATGAAAAGACTGTGATACCTTGAACCAGCTATTGCCATCTCCAGAACATTATCTTCCAATGGAGGCGTCGCGGGAATTAAAAGCAGAAACCTGGACTCTTCTACCGTGAGCTATGAACTTTACAAATTAACAACAACCAAAAAAAGTAATTAAGAACTTTCGTCATTGATTTTTTTTTAAAGATTCAGCTAATTTAAATTTTAAAATGAACTCTTATTTGATTTTCAAATTAATAATTGATTGTTTAAATTTATATAGTTAAGTTTTGCTAAAATCATTTCCATTTTATTATTTTTATTTGTAGTAATATTTATTGTAGAAATTATTAAATGCATTACATTTAAGTTGGGTATAGACGTTGCATAGATTCGTTAGCGGTTGATTATGTTGTGGTTTTCACATTCGATTAGAATATATGGGTCAACGATATCACTGCAAGCATCTTACGATGAATGCTAATGGGATTTGTATATTCCCTATGCAAGTGACGTTTATCGATGACTTTGTATTTTGATCGGTTGTGTTTAATTTGGAATGTTTTTGACCGTGGAATCTGTGCAGCTGATCTGTACTCAACATTTTAAAACAAATTTTATAAAATTCATTTGTGCGAACGTATTTAAATGTTAAATTTAAGTCGGGCGTGAATGGCTATATAGTTTTGTAAAGTTATATTAAGGGAGGGTAATCTTAGGTTATTCATTTCGTAGTTGAATTGGCTCAATGGATTGGATATATTTGTGTAATTAGTAGATGTAGTATGAGATCCGCTACGGGCAGGATTGCATATATACGCCACACACCTTCTGTTTGCCTATGGATGGGTTTGTAAGTCGGCAGAAGACCGCAGTCCATTCCTATGGAGTTTTTTGTTTATTGTTCTACTTGCCAACAGATGTCACATTCCTGTTGGTGGAGAGTCAATGTCTTCTCTAATTCTACTTATTGTTCAGATGTACTTTCCTGACAGTATAGTATTTTGTGTTGTCGTATCATGCTACATTGAATACATGAATGTATCAGATGGATTGGCGCCAGTTTGGTTGCGAAATTTGTTGCCTAAGGTTAAATCAGGGAAGAATATTTTCTTTTCAAATGCAGATCTATGTAGTCTATTCATACTTGACTATCTAAATAAAATATTAAACTCATTGAAACTTAGTTAAATGTAAAATTAAAAGTTAATATAAAAATCTAAAATGTTAAACTTATTCCTCAAAATTTAAATGTTATTTTATATGTGCGTAAATAAATATTTTTATGTGTTAATTTCTGGCAGTGGCTTTTATTTATTGATATTTAAGATATAAATTAAGATATAGATTTTTATCTCTGCGTCTCCGCTGAGCTAGTGACTTGGGCTAACGATCGGAATATTTAAATAAAGTGGAATCTTAACAGCGCGTATCTGCCTACTTTATAAATTTTTCTAGGCTCAAATGCCTAGATGGCGCCCTGGTAGTTGCAGATATTGTTTTTGCGGTTAGATTCGATCTTCACTTTCATTCGATCATTATAATATATATATATTATATTTATGATTCATTCATTAGTGGGCCAAGGTTTGTGGGGACTTTCTATCGACTTCAGGGAACTGATTATTTTAATCAGGAATTCATTGATTAATTTTGTTAGTGATACACTATCTATATATATGTCTAACGCATTAATGTTTTATAGCTACAACCATTCATTTATTATTTTGCTTTGCTACTTACTCATCAGGACCTTCGGAAATTTAACTATGACCAGTCCAATCTTTCACACTCCCTCAAAGTAGACATAGTTCATACCAAGGGATTCTTTTCAGGCATTGCTATTAAGATGTGTATGGGAAGTCCAGCACATCAAAACTATTTTTATTATTATTCAGAGACATGCTTTGGCTAGAGGGCCAACATTTCTCTTATCTACCTGTACATATCAGGAATTTCTTTTAATAAAGCCACCCAGAGGTTCATAACAGGCCTCATTTATTTTTGTTGTAATCTATAATAACATATTGCCTTCTTCATCATTTTATATCTTTATTTAGCAAACCTAAAATGCTCTCTGCCATGATGGCACGTCCTTCACAAACAAATTTCATCATTAATTAAATCTGACTGTTTTGTATAATTGTCAATTATTTATTTAAGAACTATTTTGCTTCCCACACTCATTATATACAAATGATTTTAAATGTAATAGTGTTTTAAATGCCCATCTTTCATGTCTTATATATATAAACAGATTTACTTGTAATATCTTGAGGGCTAATAATATTTTATTGCTGATTGGTTTTTGGCCAACCAATTAACAAACTTTTACACTGTTTGTCAAAGCCGCATCAAAATGAATTAAAGAAAATAACCAAGTTGTATAAACAAAGACTACTTATTTTGTACTAAATTCCTTAATAAATTCCGGTAATATTGTTATTTTAAATAAGCTTAGTTTGTCATCACCCCCAATCTCTAAGGTTAATGACACTATTTATTTAAATATTTCCTTGATTTAAATTCACTTCTTTATAATGTTTCCAGAAAGAATTATTATTATTACGGTTCAAACCATTAGTAATCGATCAAATCATATCTGTACCATTCTGCAATTGTCAGAATCTATTAAATCATTAATTTTTTATATATACCCTTTATTATTTTGAGTCTCTATGTGAACCATGACCTCCAGCTGGGACGGAATAAAACCAAGCACTGCTAGTGTCATCACAAACGTTATCCATTAGTCAGAGAGGCAATAGTTTAGGCAAATAGGTTAGGATTCATCCTTGTCCTGACATATGTATCTTGTGCGTGGTTGGATTCAAGGTACTTTTGCTTGGATTATTGGTCTTGTTGAATGAATACACGATTTTGACCGGCACAACATTGATATTATATATATGTATCGGAATGAATGAGTCGTATGTTTGCCATATTAATATATACATGTATTAATAAATATTAGAATTTAAGCTATAACTTGTGTATTTATTTGAATTACGAGAATCTTATAATTTCTGGGTTATTATTTATAAAAGCTTACTGATATTCATGAATGTATATTTCTAAAAAAAAAAAAAAATAATAAGATTCGTAAGGCAGATAGGAAAATTATAAAGGTGTATAAATGATGTTTCTTTGTAAGATAACCTTGGCTTCATTCTCCCAATAGACATTGTCTCCCAGACCTTGAGACTGAGCTAGTCTGGATAAGATACTCAAAAAAGGCCCACTGGAACCTTTTCTTTTGTTTTCGAGGGGTATAATTCTTATTAATTGATAAGATTGGCGTTTGAGATGGGAATTATTCCATATTCATAAATATACCTATTCGAAGCTCGGGTAATAACCTGTTCTCACTCAAATTCTTAGAATAGGATCAGTGGACTGTTAATATATATATATATATAAATACCTAAAGACTCTACTGGAACACTTTGTAAGTAACTATTTATGTAATTTGTATAATGCATTATTAGTAATAATGATATAATATACATCCACAGATCTAGTAACCTTTCTGTGTCTTATAGTATTCAACATTTATATTAACATATGTATTTGTTGCTTATTACTTATGTATTTTGTATATATCAGCTCTTCATTAATATTAATATTTATTTGCTATATAATTATTTTTCTAAGTACATATTTGAGTTATTATTTTATTTGCATATCAAACATTTTGTGTGTGGAATAATAGGTCAGAACTTAGGACTTTTATTGTCAAATCTGTTTTGCAAACAAAAAAAATAAATCCAGTTTTATTTGTTTTTCCGGTTTATTTAAGGATAGCAGACTCAATAATTGAAATCAAATAGAGCAATCATTCAATCCATTCAGATATTAACAAATTGTCACTCAATACGGCTAATAATTTAATCTCACCAAATATTATATTTATAAATACCAATTTATTCAGCACTAATAATGTATATTTCTTGTAATAAAAATTTTTCTGTATATATACTTATGAACCTATATTGTGCAGAAGCAAATTAATCTCCAATCAAAACTGCTTCGTAATTAACATAAATCTTCTGCACACTCAGACATCAGTAATAGTAACAAAACTGTATGATTGGATGTTGATTTTTTTCTGCACAATTACAGATTTTCAGCACTTAATAATAGTATATTTATATTATGAACATATATATATATTCTGGTTCAAAAAACAAGATCTAGATTGTTATATCCGCAAGAATGTCTTTGCAGTCATCAAATAAATATACACAATATTTTACTAAATCTGAATAGCGAATAGTTTGCAACACTCTTATCTCCATAATTCTCTGGCTACGGATGCTCTTGCTCTGCAACAAATGCTCTACTCTGCAACGAATGCTCTGCTCTGCAACTAATGCTCTTCTGCTCTGCAACTAATGCTCTACTCTGCAATGAATTCTCTGCTCTGCAAATAATGCTCTTCTCTGCAACTAATGCTCTACTCTGCTGTGGTCTCCCCATTTCTGTGGACTCTTCCAGCTACACCCGTGGACTACATTTCCACTGGGTGCTGGTCATTTACTGCAAGCACTGACATGAGATATCTCTACTCAAAACTACTAGACGTCTACTGCTGTTGTACTCCAAATATGGCTGCTAATAACTGCCTTCCTCTGCATAGTTGTTACACCGTCTTTTATTGCTTGCTGATAACTGTAGCAATTAATCCTTGTCCAATCAGGTAACATCTTTTATTCAGAAATATTTGCAATCAGCAAATATCTCTTGGAATTATAGTCCACCATTACATTACTTAACTTCCTCCGTTATCAGCGCACGATCTACAACAACCACTCAAACAAATTCTAATTTTTCTGGAGTGCACAAACATGTCTGCCATTTTTACAAACACTACAACACCTCCCTCCACTCCAGAAAAACCCTTGTTGCAATTCCTTGATGTTTTCTTTTTCTATTCCTACTTGGCCAAAACATATTTCCTGTTATTTCCAAACTTACAGCGTTGTTATATCACGTAGACTTGCTATTCACTTCCGTTATTAACGTTACTAACTTGCTGAAATGCAAAACTTATTCACTACTCCCAGGTTCCAAATGCAACTGTGCCAATGTTATATCTGCAAGAATGTCTTTGTGGTCATCAAATAAATATACACAATATTTTACTCAGTCTGAATAGTGAATAGTTTGCAACACTCTTATCTCCATAATTCTCTGGCAACAGATGCTCTTGCTCTGCAACAAATGCTCTACTCTGCAACGAATGCTCTGCTCTGCAACTAATGCTCTTCTGCTCTGCAACTAATGCTCTACTCTGCAATGAATGCTCAGCTCTGCAACTAATGCTCTGCTCTGCAACTAATGCTCTACTCTGCAATGAATGCCCTGCTCTGCAACTAATGCTCTTCTCTGCAACTAATGCTCTACTCTGCTGCGGTCTCCCCATTTCTGTGGGCTCTTCCAGCTACACCCATGGACTACATTTCCACTGGGCACTGGTCATTTACTGCAAGCACTGATGTGAGATATCTCTACTCAAAACTACTAGACGTCTACTGCTGTTGTACTCCAAATATGGCTGCTAATAACTGCCTTCTTCTGCATAGTTGTTACACCATCTTTTATTGCTTGCTGATAACTGTAGCAATTAATCCTTGTCCAATCAGGTAATGTCTTTTATTCAGAAATATTTGCAATCAGCAAATATCTCTTGGAATTATCGTCTGCCATTACGTTACTTAACTTCCTCCATTATCAGCGTGCGATCTACAACAACCACTCGAACAAATTCTAATTTTTCTGGAGTGCACAAACATGTCTGCCATTTTTACAAACACTACATAGATAATGTTATATGTCATGCTCTGATTTGCATATAATAATGTATTCATATACAAGTATAAGCATTTTCATGCTCTCATGAAAATTTTTTATGCAAAAATTTGCCATAGAAATCATCATCAATTTAAATCATTCTTAAAAACAAACAAGTTCTCAATGCAGAATTGCTTTTAAAATGTTCATATTCCTTATAAAATAAAGTGGAACCATGCCAAAAAAAAAGAAGTCTTATTTATTATAATGGAGCCACCATATTATTATAGTTGGTTCCCAAGCTTCTAGTAGATGTGTTAGATTAGAAAAGAGAAGTAATATTTTGTTTGCAATAATGTATATTTTGCTAACCTATATATGTACAGTAATTTTCAATAAACACATTTATATGGATTGTTTTCAGCATATAGTTCAATTATTAAATCATTTTTTTAAATCAAATTTTACTTAAATCTTCAAATACATTTAACTGTTATTAATAACATATGTTAGTATAGACACAATGTTTCAAGTTTTATTATTTTCATACCTTGTTCAGACATTTCTTATCTGACTAACGATAAACTAGCATGGAAATTGAAGTGGTGCACTGAACAAGATATCTCTAGCTATAACAGTTTCAGATCTATTCATATACTAATGGTATATTACTAGATGAATCAGTATTATTTCTTATGCTTTGTTATCTCTGATATAAATATTAAGTCTAATGAATCTAATCAGGAGGCCAACTGAGCTCATAGTCAATAAACACCAAGTATTACACAAATCCATTGGAACACATAAATAATAATTATGCAATCATTATTAGTAAAGACAAATATTTATATTAATAGAAAAGAGGGGATGTCTCTTTGTGTGGCTAATTATGTTGAT
The DNA here is from genome assembly GCA_028023455.1 of Epiperipatus broadwayi. Lineage (NCBI taxonomy): Eukaryota > Metazoa > Onychophora > Udeonychophora > Euonychophora > Peripatidae > Epiperipatus > Epiperipatus broadwayi. Next base: position 2,745,285 of record JAQFVV010000056.1, on the reverse strand, counting down.
ATAGGGCAAACGTTTCCAGGATAAGAACATGTTTTTCTTTGTATGAAGTTTAATATCTTCACACTCTATTATTAACTACAAACACATTTCTCCTTAATAAATGGAATATAAATCTTAGCAACTGTTTGCCATTAAATTCTAAGAACAAAATTATTTTTATTCTAAAGCACCTAAAGTAATAATAATAACAACAACAACAATAATAATATTAACATCACATATAGGTGTGACAGGATTACACTCAATAGCATCATAGAAACATTCAATAAAGTTTCCACACCTACCATCCATGCAGCTACATTCAGTATATATGTGTTTTGTTGTATGAGATGGACTTTCTGCCTTGGTAACAACACTAGATGTCACCCAGTTATCATCTCCAATAAGCTTGAGCAGCTGAGAAATAGAGACAGCAAGTTTACACATCTGGATATTTTTGCTGCTACATGGTCACTCTTAAAATTCTGGTCCAGACTCTAACCTTCTGCTATAATAACATAAATCTAGCACTCAAAATCCAGTTAAATACTAAAGCAATGATTTATTTATATATTATCTAAACAGGCAAAAACACTCCATACAGTTATGTGCTAGCATGAGATGGTGATCATGTGATGTTTAGTGGTTATATATTAACTAAATGATAACTAAGAGGCTTTCTATGATTTTGCCAGACCTAACATCAAATACAACTCAGAGTTTCTTCTTGCTTTCCTGCCTGCCTAAAAATATCTACTCTTGTATAGTAAATATAATAAATTTAGTCAATATTTAGTCTTGTCCCCACTGGTGAACATTCCAATGACATACATTTCTAGCAACATGTAAGATAAAGTAATCTAATGTGGCTTTTCTTAGTGATGTATTTTATGTAAAGCCATGTGTAATGTACAACCATGACATTATCTTGGCATTTTATATTTTGGTTGCATTGTGAACTGCAACCCATTTTTTTCAGTCATGCTTTGTTTATCTGAGGATTTTTGATGTGTAGATCTTTTAGACATGCTTATCTTGCACTTCAACATGTTTTAAATCCCATAAAATATTTAAAATTAAATTTATAATTGTAAATCTTAAATGGGATTCCAAGAGATTGTAAAAGACCCAGAAAGAGACTACATTTGAGATGGATGGATGAAATAAGAAAGTGTGCAGGGGTGATGTGGAGAAGAGAAGCTAAAGATCGGAGAAGATGGATTAAACTTGGAGAGACCTTCATCCTGCAGTGGATTGATAATGGTTGATGATGATGATGATGATGATGACATAAAATAGTATACATCTTTTTCAACATTCATCACCAACTAAGAATTGGTCAGATTATATTTTACTTAAAGTATTGAATATTTTCACCTAGGAACTTTATAATTGTAAGATATTGTATTAAATATGAGAACATGCTGAAATTATCAAAGCCATAGCAGATATTTTATTAACCATTGGATACTAGTGCTATTGTTTCTAAACTGGAATACATATTTTTTATATAGATTATTCTATTTTGTTTTGGGTAATTATATTTTTTTACTAATAATTTTTGTAAGCTCTAAGTAATAAAATAGCTTCATATTTATCTATTGAATGTTATTAGCATTAATAAATGTTATTTTTATTATTAGTTCATGCCTATTTGCCTTTATCATTATCAGAACCTTTCAGAATCTCATATTATATATCATACAATTTTATTTGTTTATTTATGCATTAAGAGTACATAAAAATAAAGAAATATGATATGAAAGTCATTTTATTTAAAATGGTATTTCTGATGTTAGTATAACATCAAAGAAGGGGATTATTTTATTTCATTAAAAATAATAAAGTCATTTTATTTATTTAGTATAAGATCTCTTTAGTCAATTTTATTTATTCTTAATTGAGTTGGAAGATCATTTTACTTTATTCATCATCAATTAAGATTGTTTGATTTATTTTAATAGAAGATTAAGGGTACACCTATTGGTAATGATATTTTGGGTGGCCATAAAATCTCTTTTCTATTCATTGTATCATGAATGTCATCCTAGTGTATTATAGTTATTTTTAAATTTAATAATTTTTTATGTTCAATATTAGTTGTAAATTTTATAATTGTTTAATTCAAAAAGATATTATCTTACGAATAAGATCATATCTTGCTGGCAATATTGTTCTACTAGGATCACTGTCTTGCTAGGTTTTCAAGAGATAAAGAAAAGATCAAAATTAGTTATTATGAGATAATGGATCATAACGAACCCTGAGATTTATTTACTTATTTATAATATTATTTGAAAAAGAATTGATATAATTTAAGATCAAATTATTTTAAGAAAGAGCTATATGTCAAAAATAAGGAAGAGATGTGTTAATCTAATAAAAGAAAAACCATACATTAAATCTGATCATTGTAGAAAGATAATCATGGGATTATATGATTTGATGGTATTTTGAGAATGTGCTGTTGAAAGAAAAATTGAAAGTAACCTCACAATTTTGTGTCATATGTTTAAAATATTAAGTGTTACTAGATTTTAGAAGAGAGAGTACAAGAATTCTCCTCTTCTTAATTTGCTGTGTTTTTGCATTTGTCTTATTAATGCTTAATTATTATTTTAGCTCTTATTATTATAACAGCATGTGCACATTTGAACTAGCCCATGTTTATTTTTTATCATTAAACCTAAATTATGTATTTTTTGAAGTTATTATCATTGTGGCTATGATAGATGTAGCTTAGACTTACCCCTTCTCTCTACCTCTTCTTTGAGGCTACAATGATTATTAGCTATTATTTTTAGTAGAACTCTGACCTTAAACATTTTGGGTAATGTGATATACTCTTTAGAGGTTACTATTTTGACTTGCCCAATATGTTGGCCTTTCAGCCAATTACGGATTGCGATTGAGTGATACTTATCATCATCGTATTTCATCTCATTTTTCTTATATTGGATATAATACATATAGGTTTAATCTAATTATTAACATAATTATCTATTGGATATAAATAAAAATAATTAAAAGCTCAAAAATTCAATAAATAGGCAACTTGGTTATAGATGGCAAAATAAGTAATACTTGGCCATTGTCAGAGGTATATATGTATAATATAAATCTTTTATGGGTATAGTTTAAATAGAATAGGGAATATTTAAAAAATTCATAGGTAGGCAACATAGTAGTATGCAGCTTTGAATGCTGGGTTGGTTAAGTGAAATCAAATCATGAATATAAATCAATCTTTTTTTGATTATGTGCAGGCTATGGGATATATCTTTCCCCCCTTTAATGTTAAAACAATATGCACACAGAGGATGATAAAAAAAGAAAATATAAAGAAGGGTGGGATGTTGTTAAAGATTCTTATTCCATTAATAAAAAAAGTTCCTGCATCCCATTGTCAAAAAAATGGAACACCTAATTTACATACTGTACTTTATTTGCATATTGATCTTTGTCACAATATGTACATATTTTTAATGACACAGTTTATGCTAGCACTATGACTCTGGCAGCAACCTGCAGAAAGCTAGCCCAGTGCTCTTGGATCTTGTAGTATTATATTTACCTTTTCATACTAACTTGAATAGTAAAAGTTTTGTATGATTGCATATTTTATAAAAAGTATATAATTTTCGAGATTTATATATAAAAAAGAGATTTCAAAGAATATTATTCGTATATTGCATGTTATATGATTAATTTTAATGCAATATTAGATTTTAAAATACTATTTGGTATATTTTATTTAATCAGCTTTATAATTTGGAAATAAAATATTTTGTAAATTTCATGGTGTTAGAAAGAATACATTACATATAAGTAAAATTAATGATGCCCGACATTGATCGAAATGAAATTAAAATAAAAAGTAATTATTATTGAAGTTTAATACAAAATATATAATGTAGATTTTGTCAATTTTGTATAAAGCTTACAATGTAAAAATAAATTAGGTTTTAGATTTGAATTAAAAAATTTATGACAAATAAAAGTCATCCATTATTAGATAAGACATCAATAAAATTACACATTAATAAGTTATTGTAAATGCGAAGAGAAAGTTTTTAGTTGTATTGAAAATAGATTAATGTGACTTTTAGGTATCAGTTAACAAGATATAATGTAAATAGTAATATATATATATATATATATATATATATATATTATATTTATATATATATATATATATATATATATATAAGGCTAAACATTTAGTTTATTTTCTAAACTGAGATTTTGTGTTAAGAGTTTACTAAGAAGTGTCTAGAGACTAATGCAACAACTTAGCAAAATTTCTAATCAAAAGAAGATCAACAGACTAACCTAAAAATGAGTATTGAATTATCAATACTTAATATTAAGGAAACATTCAATTATTAGTTTTATTATTTCTAAATATTCTTCTAGAATTGGTAAGAAATAACTTTTAGTTATATTTATTCAGCACCCACTGTAACTAATAGTATTTCTATGAATGGATTGCTAAAAAAAAGCCTCTCTTGGCTTGGATTGGAAGCATGCCAATCTGAAATGTAATTATTAAAGAAGAAAAAAATATTCAGCCAAAGAAATCTAATTAAAAGACCTGAAAATACTTATCACTTGTTTTGCAAGAGATTAATGAAATCCTTAAATCCTTTGAAACAGTATGAAACTGACTAAATCTAAGATAAATTATCAAAATTTAATACTAGGGTTGTAGAATCAACCTGCAGGGAAGAAAGAAAGCTAAGCATGAAGGACTTATTTTCCAAATATAACTTTCAAGGAATACACAAAACATATCTAAGGGTTATATCTATTAGAATGATGAGGGCCATAAATATATTGATTTTAATATTGTGCAATTATTTTTTCATATTGATAAGTGTTTAATTATAAACGAATTTAAGAATTATTTTTTTTATGCATTTTTTTCTGAATCATTGTAGAATTTATAACTTTCTTTATTTTTCATGGAGGTTTACAAATAATTGATAGATCATGTATGTATCTCAAAACATCATAATATCAATTTGTTTTTAAAATTTAATTATTTTTAGTGAATTTGGCAATAAAGATATATCTAAGGATATTTATTATGTAACTTTTGTAATATATTTATGTTGTTATATATTTCTTATTGCAATTCTATATTGTATCCTGTCAAGGTATTTATAATTAATTTTTATTAGTAATTAAATTGTTTCTGGGATCCATATAAAACTTTATTTTTGTTTATGCATCTTATATTAAATCATTCATTTATCATATATATGCATGATTTTATGATCATTATATGGCTGATCTTCAGCTCTTGAAACTCTGCTAGAAATTAATTTATAACAATAAGAAAGTGAAAAGGAAAAAGAATTAAGTTAAAGTGACTTCAATGCATTTGGAAAATGAAAAGTGGCATTCTCTGAGATAATCTTAGATTTATTTTATGAAATAAATATGTAACTTGATGTCATTATTAAAACTTTGGTAAATTGATTAAAAAATCAAATTGTTCTGTGATGATCTCATCTAATTGTATATTTTGAATGCTCAAATATGTTGCTTAATGGTGATAAAATCATAGGGGTAGTCTTTGTATGCTACTGTGTGGACATAATTAAATAATAATCATCTAAGAAATTGGATACTGGTGATGATTACAAGTAAAGTAATAAATAAAAAAAAACAGTGATGAATATATAAATAGTGTAAAATGCTAAAGTAAAAATTGGATATTAAATGAAAATGAATAGGATATGATGATTTTTTAAGAAATGAATATCTAAAGAGAATTGAAAATATAATTACATGTAAGAAAATATCAGTAGCCCAAATTCATTGTAAATAATCACAAGTTCCAAAGCAAAGGTATAACAAAAACTAGAGATCCAAGTACAAATAGCAATTGATCCAGAAAATAAAAAGAGTCATCCAAGAGAATGTCCAACTTTGAGATGTATCCATCAATCACAAAAAAAAACTCCAGAAAAAAGTGAGTTATAGTGAAGAGATGATGAAGAAGATGAAGCAAAAGATGTCCAATGACAATCCAGAAATATTTTACAAATAAAAATTATGGTAAAAGTTATAAAAACAAGTGATTTCTAAAAGCATGCAAAACATATTTGACAAACAAAATAATAAATTAAACAAAATAGCTCAAAAAGGAAAACAATACTAAAGAAAATGAATGATAATGAGATCTTGAAGGAGATGAAACAGAAGATGTCAAAAGACAAGCAAAAATATTTGGCAAAGATAAATAAATGAGAAAATATAGAAAAAATAGGATTGAGACAAAAAATATTTAAAAAAAAATGAAGCAAAAACAAGACTCTAGTAAAGACAGTAGAGAAAGAGATCAAAGTGGTATAACATGAAAAAAGAATATATTCTGCCATGGATACAAAAATAAAAGGCGCCAGAAAAAACATGGTCAATTACAAATTGTACAAAAAAAAACATTAGGTATAAAATGGAGAAATGCTATGAACGCTATTAAAACCCTTCAAGAATATTTAAAGGGCAGCAAGAAAATAGAAAATTATGAATAGATTAAAAGGAATACATGTGAAAAAAAGAGAAAATTAAAAATCAATAAGATACTTGAAGAAACTAAAAAAAAGAGGAGATATAAAGAACCAAATCATTATTAATTAAAGTATGATGGCTGAAAAGATCAAGTCACTGAAGAAAGAACAAAAAACAGTGATCCAATGTATAAAGAGTGAAAGGTGATTTTTGGTGTAGCAGTTAATGAATAATGCAAGGAATGAAATCAAGAATATGTCAAAAAAAGATCAAAAGAAAAAAAGGCATAGCTAAAAAAAACAGAACAAGACCAAGGAATGATTAATCAATCCCTCAGTCAGTATCTAGATTGTTTTTTGTGTGCCTGTTTAAAAACTCATATACTCATTTAAATATTTTTTTTTTAATACCAAATTTTCTCAATTTAAAATATTGAATAGAAGTAGAAGCTATTTGGGGGAAATTGTTATATTTATCCGTACTATTCTTATATGGGCCTGCTTGATTTCTTAAATATTTATTTTCTTAGCAATAACAAATACTGTTGCAGTTAATTAAATAATAAAAAAGAATGATAAAAAGTAAAAATAGTTTCTACAAAATCCGCTTCTCGGCCGATGCTTTGACATATGGAAAAAAAAAAGATAGTTTTTTTTTAATATTTAGCTTTATTACTGCTTAGTGTGCTTTGTTTGATTATACAAATTATGATCCACACACTACATCTGAATCTGTAAATTGATAATGAATATTTGATTTTATCTGTATTGTTTATTTGCACTATAAGTCAAGCATTGTTAGCTGAGGGATCAGCGCAGCTGCCTTGCAAGCATGCAGTTGGTTGCAGACGGTTGTTGCGGGTTCGCCTCCCGGCCGATGCTATGACATATGGAAAAAAAAGTAATATATATTAAGGCTATAACTTTAAGATCTTATAATCTTAACTTTCTTTTTTTTTCCATATGTCAAAGCATCGGCTACCTAGTTTAATGTAATAATTTTTAATTTTAGAAATATTAATAAATTGTTAATAAAAGTATAAACATTTTTATTTAATAAACTCTATCAAACTTACAGCTAAACTTCTTTTTACTTTTATAAATCCACGTATTTAAGTTGCAGAATGCAAAAAAAAGTACTTGTATTGGTGACTCTAATGATGTGATGGACAAAATGTCAACCATAGAATGTTTCAAATATGAGTAAACTAAAAATTCACTTATTCATTGCTTTACTATCTCTAATGGCAAAATAATTATCAATAAACTTAGGTTGATTACAATTGCAGAAATAATATCAAATAAAATTCATAAACATTGTGTACCTGCTAGAAATAATTTTTAAACGAAAGTTTTTTTAACTATATTGCTATGAATTTTAAAATTATTTACTTGAAGTGGTAAATATATATTATATTAATTAAAATAAAATTTTATTAAATAAAACTGTTGATAATACTTAGCTTTTAAAATTATAAATATATAAAAAAAGTAGTTAGTGAATGTCTGGCATCTTTAATAAAAGTGGAAATGTAAACATTTCTTTTTATTTAATGATTTCTAAAAAATAAACTATTTCTCCTCATGTATTAATCATTCGTACTTGTATTAAATGAATATTTATTAAGGTATTCCAATTCAAATCAGGCAAATTACACTAAGTATTTAAATTTAAATGATGATGATAGGCATAAATGGCACACATAAAAACCTGTAAAACAGTTTAATGCCCACCAAAAATACTTTTATACAAAATTACTATTTATAAAAGGCATCTGTAAAAGTAAATTGTTAATTTTAAAATATGCTAAACATTTTATGAAAAATTTGTTTAAAAATATGTTATAGACATTTCTGAACTATTCTGTCTAGAATGAAAACTTGAGAGTATTAGTTTTTCCTGGCAGACTTTTATATGACAAATAGAAGCAATAACTAAAAATGTAAATATCTACTAACAGAATATATAAAATTGTCATCTTTTTATGGAATAGCTTTATATGAAAGTTGTGATATAAGGAATACTATACAGTTACTCATTTTTATTCATATACTAATAAATATTTTGAATTTAGAGAAAATCTATTGGTGATATTATTGAAAGCTTTTATGACAGGAGATTTTTACATGAATATTGAATAGAAAAGTTTCTTAATTTGATAACTTATAGAGCAACCAACATAATGAACAAAAATTTAGATTTTATACAGAGAATTCTCAATAAAGTTAAATTTTTTAATCTCCCTCTGAAAATTACTCTCATTCAGCATTCTTAATTTATACGTTTCGTGCAAAAACATATTGAAAATTGATTATGCAATGAAAAGGATTACAAAATTTGATAATTTTTTATATTTGCATGGTTTAAAGCACAAACAATTTTGTTGATTGACTTTAAGTAGAGCAGTGAAATGATTTTGAGAACTCAAAGAAAAAATAAAAAAAATTTGCCTTTTATAAAGTAGTTTCTCATTTTGACTTTGTGACTTTTCTATTGATATTTTATGCCATTTTACTAATTTTAACAAAATTTTACAAAGAAAAAATTTAAATGTTTACAATTTGAAACAAAATTTAAATTCATTTGAAAGGAAACTTTCTTCACCCCAAAAGTTAAATTACAAAAACTTTGTTCATTTTTCACTTTAAAGATAATAATAAATATTTCTGATTTTAAAAAAAATTAGACAATTTGTTAATAATATAAATCCTTAAGCCAATAAATATCACATGATCATCATTTTCTTATGCTTGCTTATAACTGTTATTAAAACAGGCAAAACTCTCTATACTCATTGCCACTCAGTGCAAGCCAGAGTAATCAATGGATGCCAGAAGGCTTGTGTATAAAAACCCCATCTAGTGCCTACTCATCCAATATCCCCAGACTAGTTTCTGGCTTGTGGCCTTCATCAGTGAGGAGCCTTGGATCTGAGAGGACTGCACCTAGTTCTTAGGGTCTAATGCAATCCTCCAGCAGCCACCTTTTATCTCTACTTAACTACAAAACTATAAGTCTTAAACTGAAAACACTATATTTTCAATCCAAGGTCATTGGCCTACATAGTCATATAGGTCTGAACTTAGTTCAGCACCTATACATTTGATGATTTTGGTTCTTTAATAACCATAGTCATTACTATCCTATTAGGCATGGTGGCTATGGTTATTAAAGAACCAAAGTCATTAAAATGTATAGGTACTGAAATCAGTTCAGGCTTCTCACTGATGAAGGCTACAAGACAGAAACTAGTCTGGAGATACTGGATAAGTAGGCACTAGATGTGGTTTTTATTCACAAGCCTTCTGGCATCCATTGATTATTCTGGCTTGCACTGAGTGGCAATAGGTATAGAGAGTTTTGCCTGTTTAAATATAAATCCTTATTGAATTAAAGATTTAAATGTTTTTTTAAAACACTAAAAATCTTTTATCAGTCATTGCAACATTTTTTCCCCCTCAGATATTGATCTACTTCAGTTAATATTAATCTAAAACTAATAGATTTGCAATTGCATAAGGTTTTACAGGAAATATGGCACAAACAAAGTATATCGAATTTTTATAAAAATTCAAATACAAAAAAATATATTAATTTATATATGAAAATGTTTGCGATATTGGTTTAATGTATGTATATGAATAAATAGTTTTACTCATGAATATATAAAAGCACATTAAGTTTGTAAGCAATATTAAAAATTCCATCAACATACATCCTGAAATGAAAAAAATAATAGATGATACAAAATATTGATAGATACAATTTTAATTGAAAGTATAATTATTGATTTATAATAAATATATCGTCCATTTTATTTAATTATAGTCTATTATATTTTGTTTGTTTGTTGTTGTTTTTTTTTTTGGCCGGTGGCATTTTCTGTCTGGCAGAACACTATAAGAGATAGATAAAAGTTCTTTATTCCAGATAATAAAGCAAAATACCGATTTATTGACCAGTGATAGATGGCAGGCTGACTTGGCTATAGACTAACTTAATTGCTTGAAAAAATGTAATGGTATATGTGATTTGAAAACAAATTATAAGTTTATCCAGATTGACTTTGGACCAGTTCTTGAACATAAAAAGTAAAATCATTAACTACTGCACCAAAATATTATTTTTCATTGTGTGTGTGCGCGCGTTATTTCAGTCTTAGAATTTAATTGGACAACTTATTAGTTTATTTGAGATTAATATTTTGAAATAAAGCAAAAATTATGAATTTATTCACAGTTGAGACGCAACTTGACTTTAAAGATTTACAATTTACTAAAAGCATTTATAAAAAAGATAAAAAGGTTTTAAACATGTTTGTATATTTAAAAAAAAAAACTTTGGATTTCATTACAAAAAATATTAGGCAAAATTAAAGTCATGCATATAAACTAAGTCTATATTTATGAAATATGCTTTATGATGTACGTTTACATTCAACTAATAAATACGCATGTGGGTGTGCATGTAATCTATCTATACAGGTATGTGCACACATACACATGTACACTCATAAAACTAAACACTTCTTGAATGCTGTCGATATTTCTTGCTATTATCTTGTACCAATGGTAAAATAAGTATTTTTTCTAGCTGAGAACGCCATCTCTCGTTACTAACAAGATTGAGAAAAAAAGGTTAGTGTTTTTAGAATTTAGATGTTGAACACGAAATATTACTACTGCATCATTTTCCATAGTAATAGTTTGGGGTTTTTATTACCCAGAATGCACAGCGGTCGATTATTCGCAATTATCTGCAAATATTTATACTGATTGATTGGTCAGTATCTGCGTAGAACTCACACTACATCACCGGTTTGATTATCTTTTGGCGGCAGGCAGAAACTTAAATCATTATTGCTCTTAAAGTATATATTATGTAAGACGATTCAATAAAAGCAAGTTTAAAATAGTGTAAATATGATATAAAAAATCTTTAGTCATAGTATAATAAAAATATTGGATAGAAATTTTAAGATCTAATACAAAATTAAATTATATTAGAAAAAATAATAAATAAGGTTTTTACAAATATTTGAATTTAACAAACAAGTCAAAATTTATAGATCTGGAGACAAACTGAATAATTAAGCAAAGGATATCCCAAGCAATAATTTTTAAAATATTAATATTTCTCAACTTTAAATAAACTTCAGTAAAATACAAACAGTTTATTAATTTATATATATACGAGTAAGCGATCTTTTAAATGATCAGCAACAGGACAAAGATTTCTTTAACAGCCCCTTATAGAGATACAGTGAAGAGATGGCACTATTCACTGCTTTGTCAACTACCGAAAAATGAAGGTTTAAATGACTTTCTATAAATAACTATTTTCCAATTAATATTGGATAGTTAACTGGGTGGCTATAGGCCAACAATTGGAGGGGGGTCTTAAGTCCAATTAGGATCTGTAAAAATGCTTATCTGACCTAGATTTAAACCCAGATCATAGATATAGCATATATATGTGGCACTCTTGCACCATGTGATCATTTATGTATATGCATATCAACAATGACTTTTTTAAAAAAAATTTCACAAAGCAATTAAATCCAATACACTGTACTGGATTTGACTAATGGTTCTCTAAAAGTATATTTTGTTCTTTTAAAATATAATTTTACACAATGATTTATATTTATATTGGTAAAACAGCCTGTAATATATACATATAATTTAATGTTATAACCTAATAATTACCTAGAAGAATAAAATCAAGAAACCAAAATAGTAATATTAGATGTTTGTAAAAAAAAAAAGGCAGTGTAAATGGCAGAGAATATTAGACATGTGATATGTCCAAAAATACAATTAATATAAAATGATAGGGAAGAGCAATTTAAAAGATGGAAAATCTCCATCATCATAATTTCAAAATCTGCAGATTCACTTACAAAAGTAATTAAATAAAAAATTAGAAATTACTAAATTTTACATAAGTTGTAACATCTGGATTTATACTTATGTTGCTGGTGCCATAAATTCAAAATATGAAAAAAAAAAATATTGCTAGTATTATTAATTGTACTTTTTAAATTGTTAAAACTACATTCAAAGTCTATGCCAAGGATTTAGTGAAAACTAAAAAAGCATTAAATTTGAGAGTTAAGAATATGAAAAATAATGTTTCATTAGAAACTAATGTATTGCATCCGAAAATACTGAATCTATGCGAAGATTTTAACAGAAAGCTTACTGAAAAAAATTAAAATCAAGATATTCCATAATCATATAGAAATAATAATATTATGAACTTTTAAAAGAGACTTTTTGAATTCTTTTACGATTGAGAAAATTACAACCATCACTAATTTTACTCATTGCAGTCTTTTAACTCTTTAATGGATCACTTTCGTTATTGGTCAAGTGAAGTAAAACTCTGAAACTTTTAATTGGTTTTAATTGGTCAAGTGAGAAACTTTTTGATACAAATATTTTCATCTTTTAATATATATTAATTTTAGTTTTGTTTTCAAAAAGTATATTAATTATTTGTAATGTTAGGAAAGTAAACGAAAGTTATTTCAAAAATATATTTTTATTTGTATTTTATAGAAATATTCAAAAGCAGAAAAATCAAAGAAAACATTATGAGCAAATTAGAAGCATTGTAAATGTCATTTAAATCCCTCCCAGATTTCACGTTATGAATTTTTTAAGAATTTTTTAGGAAAAATCGTAACGTCTTTCTCAAAATAATTATACTTTCAGCATATTATTAAAAAAATACACCAAAAACACATTATAATGCCAGAAAAATATTCTAAAACATTAATCTTTGTTTGAAAATCAAATAAACAGCTTGGAGCAATCTCAACTCTTGACAAGATGTCAAAATTGTTGCTATGGCTGGTTTCTTTTTCAATTTACAATCATGTAAAGTATACAATTTTTTAATAAAATCTTACTACTTTTGTAAAATAACTATATTTTTATCAGATTTTATGAAAATTATTTATAATATGTATGAAACATAATAAAAAAAACACTCCAAAATATATATTTTCATTTTAGCGGTGAAAAAATATTTAACGGAATCATCAGCCAATAAGAATTGAGAATAGATTGAGAATAGATTATCCAACCAATCAAAACTGGCCTTCTTCTTTTGTTCAACTTAAAACCTCCTAGTATTGATTTTTTACTTGCAAAATAATTCAGAAGATGGCAGCATCTTATAGGCCTTGCTCTAAGCTTTAATACGGGTATTTTTTCATCAATGTAACTAAAAAATTGGCTGAGTTAGAGCAATCTAAAGGTGACAACCGTGATTTCACAGTTCAGGCTATTTAAAACAAAATTTTAATTTTTTTGTTTACCAAAACAATATAAGAAAACAGCTGCTTTTGTTTTTATAAGCAATTATACATAAAATTTAAGAATGTAACTTTTTTTAGGTATTGTATATTTAGAATTTCATCATCATTAATTTAAAAAGAATATATATATATTTCATAGAAAGAAATAGTGGCCAAGTGAACACATGTATGTAATATGCTATCTCTTTCTCCCTCGCTCTCGCTCACACTCCCATCCATTCTCTCTCTCTCATCTTACTATCTATTGTCCTTTCTGTAAATGCATTTATTTTATTTTTTGCTGATAATTTTTGCTGTTATAATAATACATATAATTTTAAAATTAAATTGCAACTATAGGTACGTATGTTTATATATAAGTTTAAAATGATTATATAGATTTCTCTATTACCCATAATTTTTAGAACCAAATGATACAGATATGTTTATAAGTAGACATGTATAATTGGGAATTAGCAGATAGGAATGGATTAAAATATGACAATTTTAATTGAAATTATGCAAAATGTTTTGAACATGTTTGAAATGAGATATAAATGTATTTTAAAAGAAAACAAATGAGTATAGTGTACATAGCTATAAAAGAAAGTCAATATAGAAAATAACACAATAAAATAAAAGAGTGCTTTTTAAGATGATATTAATATTTGTAAATAATAAGAAAATGCTTATATATTATAATTCTGAATAGTTTAATTCACTAATAAAACTAGTAAATTGCATAAATTATTATTAAAAATAGAAAATAAGAGTTTTATCAAATAACTAGATATGGTAATTTGAAATACAATAAATAATATAAGAAAAAAAAAATCTAAACAAAGTAATTATTATTTAATGGATAGGCTTAAGAAAAAATACCAAGATATTATGGAAAAAATATCTAGTGGATAGCAATCTTTATTAACTTTTTTTTCTCATGTGTCATAGCATCAGCCAGGGCGCGAACCCGCCAACCCAAAACAACTGCCTGTAAAGCAGCCATCGCTGACTTCTCGACCACCAATGCTTGACTTCTTTATTAACTTTGTTGTTGGAAATGATGTTTCATGCATCAAGGTCAGTGATGACGTCCAATGGTAACATTTTGTTGATGTTCAAATTTTTTCAATTATTTATTGAAGAGTTAGAGTTTTTATTTGTTGGGTCATTTTATTTCCAAGGAGAAAATATATATATATTATTTATATGGATTTTCATAATATGCAATGCAATTTTTTTTGTAGTGCTGCATAATTATCAAACCAATTTTCAAATATTTCAACATTTTTTATATATATTTTGCTTTATTAAAGTAAATGACGTACTTTATAATAAATAATTTTTAACTCTATATATTTTTTTATATAATTAATTATTTCACTACCTTTTATATCTCTTACAAAACTGACTCTAGTCACAATTATTACTTTATTCATAGTGTTCAAATACCAATAATCCATTTTATTTTATCATATTTGCTAATAATGTTGCAGGTATTTTTTTAAAAAAATAAATAAATAAAAGAAATAATTGTGAAATATTTTTGCAATTCCTTTATTGTAGTTTTCGCTTTCCATTTGTAAAAACAAAGGCACTTTGGTCATCTATAATCAGCTTGAATAATTAGTGATTTCCAAATGACAGTGCATTTTTATTCCATCCCCAAACTGGATATTGACTTTTGATTTTATCAGAAACCTTAGAATTTAAATCTGAAAGTAATGCAAATATATATATCTAGTAAACACTTTTAATCTTATTTTACTATTCAAGCTAAAAAATAGAAATTCATAACACTTTATTATTTCAATCTCATGCTAACCTATAGTAGCTGTGTATCTTATTAGCCTGTTTTTTATTAATTGAAGACACTTGTATTCACTATTTAGAAAAAATAATAATAACAACAAATCACTCATTTTTTTAAATTTACACTAACAAGTATTTTCCTCAAAGCTTCCAACGTCAGTTATTCATAGAAGCACCGCGGAAATAATACTATGAATTCATCATTTATCTGTTAGAATATTAGAATTAACATATATATAATCAATTAAAAGACCTCAGCTTGAGTTATCACTGATTGTCAGCTGATAATGCATTAACCCTCACCCCTTCCCTTAAATGACTAGTTTCTGACTTTTGATTTTATTAATGAGGTTCTACTATAATATGTAGCTAATCTTATTTTACTTTTCCATTTATGTTGAGTATCTTAATATTACCCTATTATAGCTCTGAAAAAGTTTATTAGACAAATTGAAACATATAAAGAAATAAAATAAAAATCATTGAAACAATTGTTTAAAGTATGAAAGTGTAAGAAAGGATAAAATAATAATACCAACAAAACACCATTTAATTTTTCCTATTTATAATCATCATATTGTTAGGAGCAGTGATTTATTCTATTTACATTACTTAAGAGTCATCTATTGTAAGACTGAGAAATCAATAGACAGTTGATTGTAAGCTTGAGTAATCAATCGACAGTTGATTGTAGGGCTATAATCTGTCTTTCAGATTAGTTTCTGGTTAATGGCATGTATCACTGACAAGATTGGTTGTATTTATATTATTGAGATATAAATCTCAATATTGTATACACTTTTCATACAATTGTGTAAATCTACCAAACTTGTACTGTTCAAGTTAATATGAAAAGGTAAAATAAAACTAATATGAAAGTATTAAAAAGCAATCAGCCAGCATTTGGCACAGTGCTGCTAGAATCATAGTGATGAATAGAATGGTGCTGTTAAAAGTAAGCATATTTTTAATGATATTCAACACTATCTGGCAGCAATCTGCTGAAAGCTGGCTCAGTGCTTTTAAGACTTTCTTGTTAGTTTAACTTTATCTTTTCATATTAACTTGAATAGTACAAATTTGGTAGAATTATATATATATTGTAACCAACCGTTCGCCCCTTCAGTTATTCTGATCGTTCAGAAAAACACTAACACTCTAGCAAATGTGGGTTCTTGCATAATAAATGTTACGCTAATCAGGACAACTAATGTACTAACCTATCTTTCTTAAAATAAAACATGTGTAATATAATATAAGTAATATTAGTATAGGAATATAAATCTGGAAAGACTAACAAAATACCCCATAAAGATTAATACATCTCATGAATTCATTTAATACTTTTTAAGCTTTTTCGCAAGCGCTATTCTCTTGAATACATATTTTATTCAACCCCTATTAATTTAAACTTAATAAAACATAACTTATGAACTTCACATGCAAGTTCATATAACTATAAAATTAAAGCAATGAATTATTCATCAAATACATAAAATTTAACAGGTGTGTGTATGATATAAATTAAACGTATCGCATTTTATAGTTCAACACATGAATTAGAGCAGGTGTGTGTATCACAAATTGGATTACATAGCATTTATAACTCCAAATATAATCCGTGGAATCCAGGTACGATGTGTCGAATGACAAATACATGAAGTAATAGCTATAATTATAGTTAAATTCCAAACATGTAATTTTATCCATTTGTGTTAGTTATGATAATCACTATTAGAATAACGATTTTACGTGGCTCCATAAACAAGAAACAATTTCAAAACATGACACGCAGAATTTAAATGAAAATGTTTTTCATAAGTTATTAATTTCTACATCTCTCTATTAAAATATTCCAAGTTTATCACATCCATGCTAATATTTATTCATCCACGCTTAAATCTAGGAATACCAATTATAGCAATTAATTTAATCATTTCAAACTGACGTTAAAATTAGAAAATAGCTTGGATTAACTATTTTGAAGACGGTTCATTATCCAAATGTTAAACAAATTAACTAGCAAATATATGATTGGCATTGTAAAGTTAAATATCAATCAATACTATATTTTATTAGAATTAGAAACGGAAATATTAAACTATATTGATAACTTTAACATTTTACTTTAATTTAAACTTCTTTTTAAAAAAACAAATTTTCATTTTCATAAAACTTCTGTAATTAAAATACTTATTTAATTTTTCCAAATTGTAGAATAATAAACATTTTAAAACATACCAAACTCTTGCAATTAATTCTTTTAAACTGGGAAGCTCCGACATTTTAAAAATGTAATATTGGAAAATTGTTACGGTGATTTGATCCACTTGGCCAGCCGACTTGAACAGACTTTTAAATTTAGCAATTCATCTTAATTAAATACCACTGGGTTATTTAATTCATTTATAGCAAATTTTGTGGTAATCCGTTTACTTTTTAACTATTTTAAAATAAGCTTAGCAAATTTACACCATTTGCCTTTACCATTTTCTTTTCTTTCTTCCTCCAAAAGCAAACTAACAGACGATCTTCCCTTAAATTCGCGCTCTTTTCTTTTATTACATTGAGATGCATACGTAATTACTGTATTTATTTTTAATAATTTATTTTAATTGAACAAATGGTTTTTTGTTAATTCAATAGAAATAATAATTTAAGATCATTTTAAATAAATAAAAATAATATTATTATTTTTAATAATATTTTACCAAATTTTAATGTGTTGTAAAAATTTTAAAAAGTTAAACATTCTGATATGAATTAGTATATGGAACGAAGCAAATTTAAATTTATTAAAATAATATAAGAAAGTAATCTGTTCAAAGTGCGAATCAAGCCAATCAAATCACCAAAGAAGAAAGAGAAATTTTTATACCTGTTACATCAATTAATATATTTTATACTAAAATATATGGTTACAATATATATATATATATATATATATATATATACTCACTAGATGGAGCTTACCACTAGCTCCAAACAAGCTCTAATTATAAGTGCCATCAGAGAAAGAATTCAAAATCTTTATCAGAAAATCCTCATCTCCAGACCGATTGGTTTCGAGCTTAATGGCTCACCTCAGTGAAGAGTTAGGATTTCAAAAACTAGATCTAAAACTCCAACTCAGAGCACTTATTTAATATGATACTATCAGTTTGAAAACTCGAATTTTTCAGACACATAAATGTCTTCAAATCCAGCCTTACAAACCAAATAGCTATATGAGTTCAGTTTCACCATATATTAATGGCCAAAGCAATATTACATCACAAAAACCTTCAAGGGTACACTTATAATAATTAATAAAACAAGACACAAATTATGCAACTTGCCTTTAAGCTTGTGCTAAAATGTTCACTAGATGGAGCTTACCACTAGCTCCAAACAAGCTTTAATTATAAGTGCCAACAGAGAAAGAATTCAAAATCTCTATTGGAAAATCCTCATCTCCAGACCAATTGGTTTTGAGCTTAATGGCTCACCTCAGTGAAGAGTTAGGATTTTAGAAACTAGATCTAAAACTCCAACTCAGAGCACTAGTTAATACATTACTAATAGTTGGAAAACTTGAATTTTTCAGACACGTAAATTTTACTCTTCAAATCCAGCCTTACAAACCAGATAGCTATATGGGTCTGAACTCAGTTCAGTTTCACCATATATTAATAGCCAAAGCAATATTACATCACAAAAACCTTTAAGAGGATTGTATCCTTGAAGGCTTTTGTGATGTAATATAGCTTTGGCTATTAACATATGGTGAAACTGAACTGAGTTCAACCCCATATAGCTATCTGTTTTGTAAGGCTGGATTTGAAGACATTTACGTGTCTGAAAAATTCAAGTTTTCAAACTGATAGTAATGTATTAAATCATTGCTTTGAGTTGGAGTTTTAGATCTAGTTTCTGAAATCCTAACTCTTCACTGAGATGAGCCATTAAGCTTGAAACCAATTGGTCTGGAGATGAGGATTTTCCAATAGAGATTTTGAATTACTTTCTCTGTTGGCATTTATAATTAGAGCTTGATTGGAGTTAGTAGTAAGCTCCATCTAGTGAACATTTTAGCACAAGCTTAAAGACAAGTTACACAATTTGTGTCTTGTTTTATTATATATATAGGTAGGTAGGTAGGTAGGGATGGAGGGAGGGAGGGAGGCAGGAAGGCAGGCAGGTAGGTAGGTAGGGATGGAGGGAGGGAGTCTGGCAGGCAGGTAGGTAGGTACCAAAATTACCCAAAGAATGAAAGGTGTCTACACTTAACATAAGACTGTGGTCATTAAAATATCAGTGTAGTTTCACATCTTATGAGTATGCAAACAAATTATCTTGAGATTTATAACTTTAGGATGTAATTTTTATGTTAATTAGCTTGCTAGCATTAAAGAATTAAAAGCAGCTGTTAGGTATGTAAGTATAAGCAGTCCTAAGCTGTCCACCATGTAAGCTGATTAATCAGAAGCTAATCTAATCCATTATGACTGTTTATAGAATTTGACAATGTTTTAGATCTATGACTTATCTTCCAAAGCTTAAGTCCAACATAAATGCCATTTAGTCAAATATCTTTTGATAATATATTAATAGAATGCATTCCATCTTCATTGGGTTTTTTTTTTTCTTTAATGCTTTAATACTTTCAGATTCATCTTGTTTCTTTGGCTATCTTACATCAAAATTATCTAAAATGAATTTAAATATCATTATCACATAAAATTTCTAAAAAAAAAATATTGCAGCTTTTTACAATGTTTTTTATTTAATTATCTAATATATTTTCAAAACTATAAGATACAATTGCATTACATTTTTTATTTATTTATACAAAAATACAATAACCTTATTTTCAAGAAATAATGTAATGTAATTATAATTTTGAAGAATAGTACAAAACTTTCAAACTTTTTTAGATAATTGAATAAAAACAAATATCAAGAGAAAGCATTTAAAAATCTCTCTTTAGAAATTATCCCTATCCTCAGACTGGTTTTGTGCTATTGGAAATCCTCAGTGAGGTACTAGGATATTTCAGTCATCAGATCCAAAATACTAACTCAAAGCCAGCATTTATCTGATAACTAACTTTTAAGTAGACAATTTGAAATTTTTAGACACCTATATGTCTTCAAATCCAGCTATCTAATTTAAATAGCTATGTGGGACTGATAGATCTTCAGCCATATCATATATTAATAGTCTTAGCAATATAATATCGCTAAGACTTAAAACCAAAAAATATAATAGTAGTTAAAAATAAGTCATACACACGTGACTTAATTCAATAAGCTTGTAATGATAAAACTAAATAAAGAGCATGCGATATAGCATGAAACCAGTCTGAGGATAGAGATAATTTCTAAATAGAGATTTTTAAATGCTTTCTATTTGGCATTTATCATAAAGCTTGTTAGAGTTATTGCACGCTCTTTATTTAGTTTTATCATTACAAGCTTATTAAATTAAGTCAAGTGATGTATGACTTATTTTTAGCTATTGAAAAGCTTTACTCTTTGGAAGTTTATAAGCAGTTTAAGTGCTGAAAGGGTCAAAACTGGAATTGATTCAAGAGTCTTCTGTTCCAGATTCTATACTCTATCCCTACATTAATCCACACAGGGCAAGGATTTATTTAATATAACGAATATAAAATGAACCTTCCACTCCAAAGTCTGCATTAAACCCTACAGGACAGAGATTTATTTAACATAAGCAATGCAAAAAAAAAATAAGAGAGTATTGAACATTAAACATTTTGTATGTAATTTTACCAACAATTTTATATTTTTTCACCTGTTTTTTTTTTTTTTAGAAATATTTATAAATTTTCTGATATTTTTTACGCATTCATTTTCATAGATTTAATATCATGTTTAATTTTTTTATATTATAATTTATTTTTTTACCAGTAAAGTTACTACTTTTTCTTTACTAGCAGGTTATGACATCAATGGATGTGAATTTTTTGTCCACATTGGTAAAGTAAGATCTAAAATAAAATGTTTGTTTCCCCTTTAAAAAATAATGATGTTTTTAAATTGTAAAGATGCATTCTTTGCTTTTATTATTAAGTTACTTTAACGCAAAAATTGCATATAAGATAACAATTTAAAAGAGTTAATTTTTTTTATTATAGTAAATATCTTTGCATAAAGCAAAGCTTCCAAACACTGCAATTGAAGGCGGGCGCAGCAATCGAATAAAGACTTTTAAATCCTCTAATATATACTTAAAGAGGATAAATAGTTTTAAAATTCTTTTCATGTTTTGAGGAAAAGTTTTTTTTAAAAAAAAAAAAACTGAATTGTAAATTACATAATTATATTGACAATTTAAAAATAATTTAATATTCAAATAGCTTTTATTTGATTTTAGCTATTCAAAAATTTAACAGGAGAAAATAAAATTTACACTCGAATTTTATTTAGTTAAGTACAGCATTTTTATACATAATAGTTAATAAAAATGCTAATTTTTCACTCAAATCATAACTTGCACCTATGAATCAAATTTCATATTTCCATCTTGTAAATTTTATTTATTTATATATGTTGATTTTATGTTTCAATTAAATGACGCTATTATATATATATCATTCTTATCAGCAACTAAAAAAAACCAAATGTACTCCTGCTTGTGAGGTCATGTGATGTTCGGGCACATTTCCAGAATTGAATTATGATCCTTGGATCTTTAGTTATTGAATCTGCCATTTTAGCGTCGTAATAAATCATGCATAGCTTAGCAACAATTAATAACTTATTAATATAAAGATACGTTTTTTTAATAATTGACTCTGTTAACATTAAATATTATTCAATATTTAGTTATCAGCTTTTTATATTTAATTTGTGCAATATTCAAATTTTATTTAATAATGACAACATTTTACTTGTTCAGTAATCTTCTTCAAAGACTTTCTTCTTCCTATAATTTAACTTAACCTTTTGTTGTTGTTTTTGTTAAATCTTAGAAGAAAGGAAGTCTTTGGATAAGATTGTTGGACGTCTAAAACGTTGGAATTATTGGATAAAATGTAATCATTACAAAAATGAAATGTAAAAATAAGATAGTTTTATTAAATACAAAACTTCCTCTTTTGGCATTTTTTCCCCAACTGCATTTGCTTCTTATATAATGCTTCATCAAGTTTTTCAATCTCATCATTATATTTCAAATTAATACCTCCAGCAATTTTTTTTTTGTTTTTTATCTTTTGATACCCAGTCATGAGTTTTTTTTAGTTCATTATTATTATTATTATTCTTGTCATATATTTGATACATTTATATTTAATTAATCTTAATTTTTATGATATCAACAATAATACTATTTGGTACATTTATATTTAATTAATCTTAATTTTTATGTTATCAACAATAATACTATTTGGTACATTTATATTTAATTAATCTTAATTTTTATGATATCAACAATAATACCAATCTAAACTTAAATCTATTTATTTATTTTTTATTACTGATAAAATATCACTTTACATGTTTTTAATGTTATTTGAAATCTGTTTACCTGTTTTAAATCCAAAAGTAGCACATATATGGAGATGTACATGTGAATAAATAAACAAATGCTATGTTCTATTGTTTCTAGACATATGATTTTTTCTTGCTTCCATTAAAAATATGAAATTTATTGATTTTCTAATATTATTTATTAATTTCCTGCAGATTTATATTTTTTTAGGCATAGATTATCTTAAAGTTTTATTTAATCTATACATATATTCTCAAATTTTATTTTTATTTCAGTGCATCTTTCATCATATCACAATCATCTATCAGCCAGAAGTCACACCACCATATCTTACTCTGATTGCATTTTTGAAACTTCCAGTTCATGTTTTTCAAGTAAATAAGACATACATAACT
This sequence comes from Epiperipatus broadwayi, assembly GCA_028023455.1. Taxonomy (NCBI): domain Eukaryota; kingdom Metazoa; phylum Onychophora; class Udeonychophora; order Euonychophora; family Peripatidae; genus Epiperipatus; species Epiperipatus broadwayi. Next base: position 2,721,777 of record JAQFVV010000056.1, on the reverse strand, counting down.
CATGTTGTAATTTTATTTTATATATACCCTTTTTATATATAAATATACTTTTTTAACTTCATATATATATTTTTTAATATATATATTTTTAAACTTATCACAATTTTCTGAATCAAATGACCAAAGACTTGTAAAAAAGATGCTAAACCAGCATTCATCACTTGGCTTAAATCACAACCTCTTACACATATTTTCATCATTTGTTTAGGATTTTATAGATATAAATTTACTTTGATTTACAAGTGTCAAACTTTCTGAACTCACAATTTTATCACAAACCATTTTATACAATTATATTAATGACTATTATTGATTATTCATTAAACTAGAAATTATCTCTAACCCAAGTATAATATTTAATTATCACATAATTAATAATATGTGTGTAATGTTGAAGAGGCATCAAGACATGAGTTTTCTTTCCCACGTTGACAGTTTTAATAACTTTTACTACCCCACCCTTACACACACACACACACACACACACACACACATATATATATATATATATATATATATATTATTTAATGTTATCATGGTTATATAATGTAAATAAAATAGTTTTTGGATTAATTATCAGAGTTAAGTTTATTAAAAAAAAACATTAGAAATCAAGTAGTAATGAGATTGAGTGTGAGGTACTGAATGAGATTGAGCAAGCATTCAGAAACTGAAGAAAATAAATATTTTGCTAATCCACATATTCTGAATGCTCAATTACTTCACACTCAATCTCATTCTTTACCTCATACTCAATCTTGTTATTATTTGAGATCTAACAGTTTTTCTTTGAAAAGGTAACCCTGACAATGGTGAATGCTATTTTGTTGAAACATTGGGAAGTAATACTAAATAATACATAGTTAAATCCAAAAACTACTTTATATATATATATATATATATATATATATATATATATATATATATTGTGACCATCTGGATGGGCACAAGGAATTGACATACTTTGTATCTGCATTGAATAGTTACATTATATTAAAAAAAAAAATGAAATAGCCTTAGAATTTTAAAATTTTTTGCTGGAGATTGTTTAAAGCTTAGATATGGATTGCTTATGCAGTTGATTGACCACTTTATAAGTATTCATTATTATTATTGTGGTTAGTGAAGTATTTAATGCCAGAGAGAGGGGTTGTTATTATAGGAATTGGTATATTTGGGCAGGAAAATGCAAGGTTATTTTATATTAGTGTAATATTTCGTTGAATGGTTTCAAAATCCTTTATTCATTAATACTTATCCTTTTGTCAACAATTAATAGCCATTTCAATTATATTTAGTTAGGATAGTTTAATATTTAGGTTGCAGTACATGTGCATGCATATATGTCTGTATTATGTTTCATTTCATTTTCATCTTTTAATAACAGCAAACAATAGTACATGTACAATAAAAACATTTAAATTACAGTAATTATCTTAAATAATTTAACAAATATATATTTCTTTCCAATGATTAATAGATAGTTGAATCAATGAATTATTTTACAAATTAAATAAATTATTAATCATTTTTGTTTAATAGTTAATTAATATTCATTTTTCTTTCAAGTTTGTAAAAGCTATTTATTTTATTATTTTTTTTGTCTTGATTTAATCAAAAAAAATTTTTTTTTTAAAAAAGATTTTTTTTTGAATATGTAATTAGCTTAGATAGAAAAGAAGCGTGGGAGTAACCTTGTGAAGGGAAATGACCTTTTTGCTAAAGAGAGCTATTTAACAAAGATCTCCAGTGAAAAATTTGCATATTATGTAATGTAATTGTAGCCAGAAAACAGTGGCTCATTATTGTGAAAATTAAAAAAAAAAACCAGTTGCTGAAGTCAAATTGATTTTAAAAAAGACTTTGGAGTAAAACATCGAAAGGATCTTAAGAAATTTATTATGGGAAGAGTTAACTAGAATGGAATTCTAAATTTTCAAAAGGTACACAGTTTACTTTGCTCTCCTCGATTTAAACGTTTTGAATTAACCTCTTCATAACTATTGCTCTTTTAAAAATGTATGTTGATAATGTCCAGTCTACACTACTTCATTTAATTGTCATTTTAAATAAGAATAAATTGCATGAATATTATTGTTGTATCACTAACCAACGTGTGTATTTTAATATATCTGGGAAACGCATGCAGAACTATTTTACAGAATATATTTTAATTCTTCACTATTTTCCGTGTTGTGTTTTTGTGAGGATTAAACATAGAATTAAGAATATGCATATTTTGATAAATCATGCCATGTTCAAATTCATCATAAAGAGATAACAGTATTTATTTATCTGGTATTTCTGGAAATAATACGTATTTTAAATGAAGGAAATAAAATGTGAGTTACTTCAAATTAAGTATTTGCTTAAATCGAATGGAAGAATAGAAATGCGGGTAATTTTTGTTCTCTTCGATAAAGATGGAATATAAAACAAAGTATTATTAATTGTGGAATTACTAAGGAACCATGGTATCTTAATTGACAATATTTAAGAATAAACCATGCGTATAATAGACTATAAAGTGTTAAATGCTATTCAAGAAAACTACTAAGAATAATTGCGTATTTAATTTAGCACTACAATGGAGAATGTCTTATATTTTCAGTATAATAAAGGAGAAATTAATTGCTTGTGTGTGTGATTTGGTACCTCAAATAGATATGCTATGAACACTGGAGGTGCTGGGTCAGATTTAAGTTATGATTATATTTTTTTAAGTTATCCTGCAGAAGTTTATTTTATTTAAATTCAGTTTGGAATGTGTCCCATATTGTTTCATAAACCCGGAGCAGAGCTTTGCAAGTGAACTTTTATTTTAAGTTACAAAACAAATAACTTTTGTTTCTTTATTTTTTTTTTATTGCTTGTCATTATTAATGTATATTATTGATAATAGGCTTACTTATTATTATGTTTTATTGATAATTTGGGTTATTTTGACCTTCAAGACCGTCTCCGAAGCGTATCCAAATGAGGAATACGCTGGTAAAAATTGATTGTGTACAAATAGGTCTTATTGTTCTTTTACGAAGGTAAAAGAAAGAAATATTTTTTTTAATATATTATTAGAGAGGTTTATATTTATTTTGTATACTTTATTATCTCAAAGTGAGAATTTTGTTCTTTTTTCAATCAACGAACGTATAATAGAAATAGTTTGCTAGATATGAAAGAAAGTTCGTTCGTAATAATTATAACCATTAAATTTTAAAAAGTAACCTAAAGTTTATTCTGAATTAAAAGTTATACCTTGATGCAATATTTAATTACCATGTTGCCTGCATAGTGTGTAATTTAGAGTTAATTTTATATATACTTTTATTCGTGGGTGTGTGTCTGTTTTGCACAATTATGACATTTGTTTGATAAAGTTCAGTTTGTGAATATTTTTATGTATAAATTTCGGATACTGTCATATTCTACTGAGTGGAACGGATTAGTATGTTATCTGTATGTATTTATCTGCCAGCGTGTATTTATAATGTTCGATATTTAGAAGAGCTTTGAGAATGGAAAGAAATCTGATTGCGTTATAATGTTTGTAGGGATAAAAGATTTTGCTTATTTAGTATATGTTTTTCCATGAGTAGAGCCTAGTTTATATTATATGCGTATGATTAAATGATATTTTTTGAAGTTAAGTGATGTTTTCTTAGAGCCCTGGTGATGAGGAAGAAGTTCCCCACCAGTAGTGTATTTAGAAGTAGATGAATTATTGTTGAAGTATGATTAAATGATGTTTAGGAAGTTATGTGACATTTTTCTTATATTCTTGGTGATGAGGAAAAGGTTCCCCACCAACAGTGTATTTAGAATCAGATGAATTATTGTAGAAGTGTTCAGTAAGAGTTTATCTGCTCCTCATGTAGATTTCCCTTATAACGTATAGTCTGTATAATCATGAAAATATAGCTCTGTGTTAATTAATATGTGGCCAGATAAATTGTTAAATTAATTCTTGATGTAATATTAGTGTCTTATTTTATTGATGAATTACGACATTGTCCGAAATAAAGTAATTGTATGATATTTTCTTAATGAATGGAGAATTTGTAGAAAAGATTATTTTCTATCATTGTTGCTTGACACACGCACACACACGCATAATATAAATAATATCGCGTATATAAAGTATAGAGTTATTGAAATTAAAATGAGAAATAAATGTTTTGAAATACATTACATTCATTTAAATAGAAGTATAAAGTTATTGAGATTAAAACGGGAAATAAATATTTTAAACTACAGTGTATTTATTTAAATAAAGGTTATAAATCATCAAATCATCAGAATGAACATGATTTTGTTGCTATGCATGAAAGGTATTCGTAATTGAAAGTGATTATTTAGTCAATTAGAGAAAGTTGCTTGGTTGAGAGCCAAATATAATTAATTTGATTTATTTTATTAATCAATGGTAATATCCTCTCAAAAGTATTTTTTGTGTGTTAATAATATAACATGTTGTTTATTTAGTGTCATGTAGATGAAACATGTAGGCAAAGCATGTGTTCGAAGTCAGAATATTTAAGTTTTGTTGTTAATTTGCTTTGATAATAGGGATAATCCCAAACTGATGCTTAAAGTTTATTTGATAATTTAAAAATCTGTAAGACAAGTAGTCCAATTGTAAATATCATGTTAAACCAAATTTATTTTATTGTAATAAATGATTTATTTTATTTGTTTAAAATCTTAAAACTGTGTCTGGAGTTATTATTGTATACATTCGTGTTTTCCATTTCCACATCTCCACATTTCATAAATCTATTATAAAATAGATATATTATTTTAGAGTTATAATATTAAATCTGCTGGTGTCTGACAATATTGTTTTTACTTAATCCAAACATTATAAGGAACATTTGCCACTGGATAAACGTATTAGAAAGGTTGCCAAGTTAGTATATTTGTTAGATGATGATATGAAATTAAAATACCCTATTTCTGTCATTATCTTATTATTGAAACACAGTAGAATATTTTAGTCAATTTGTTTCATTACATTTTTATCATACTTTAGAATTATAACTTATGGGCCAATGTAGTTTATTTAATTCAACTGTGTTTGTTAAATTCCCTGAGATCTTATTGTTTATTTCTTGATTGGCATTAAAGTAGATGTTTAGATTGTGATATGCCAAGTCATAGAATTGTTTAGTATTATAATTATAGCAAGCTGATATATGTTATATTTGGATGAAGGAAGAAATTAAGTTTAAAGTATATTTTAATAGACTGTACCGATAAACATGATTCTTTATCATACAATTAATTAATAAAAAGGATTTACATTATATTTAGTGTTTTGTAATATTTCTTCTTTCATTTATTTATCATCATATATCTTATGAACTGCCTATAGCCTCCCACTGAGCTGAGCTGAACATAAACTTAAATATAGAGTCTCAATAATAGTTTTGTATTATATATCTTGTTATATTGTTCTATTCATTAATAGAACTGGCGCCTGGGCATTTCGCTCATGTAATGTATATGAGCAGTGTTGGGAGTGTAGGTTATAATATATATATATATATATATATATATATATATATATATATATTTTGCGGGTTCATCCATGTTAAAAACTTTTAATATCAATATACTGACGTTTCGACTTGGTCACACAAGCCATCCACAGAGTTATAAAAAGGTAGAAAGACGGTTGTAGAGGCGCTACAATCACTGGTTTGAATAAAACATTAAAAATCCCACCAATAGCAAAAATGTTAAATTTAAGAATGTTTTTTAAAGAAATCTTTCCAAATAGGAGGAAGTTTGCACGTATCATCTCGCTTATTGATACAATCTGGCCTTTTAAGTATCTCAATGGCTTCTCTGATTTTGCATTGGTAGAGATTATCACATCTGGATATGATCCTGGTACTAGAAAAATCTATTTTATGACCTGAATCTATAGTATGGAGTGAGAGTGCTGATGATGATGAGTGTTGTTTAACTGCATTAGCATGCTCATCTCTCCTAACACTGATGCGACGATTACTCATACCTATGTAAGAAGCTTTACAATTTTTACATGAGATTTGATAGACACCATGAGATTCAAGAGGGATTGAATCCTTAGGCTTGGTTATTATATTGCTGATCTTTTGATGAGCAGAAAATGCTGTATCTATATTATAGCGTTTTAATATACGTCCGATACTGTCTGTAGTTCCTTTTACATATGGAACACAAATCCTAATAGCTGACTTATCATCTTTTTGTTTCCTATTTTGTCTATTTTGGGCTTGAAATAAGGCTTTTTTTTATAAATTTGTAATTATAACTATTTGCTAATAAAACACTATTAATATGATTTATTTCTTCTTTCAGATGTGTGTCATCTGAAAGGTTAATTGCTCTATTAAAAGAGTTTTGGCTACAGAAACTATCTGAGTTGGGTGATGATGAGAATGGAAATGTAAATATCTGTCTGTGTGTGTATCCTTTCTGTAAATAGAAAAAGATAAACTATTTGGTGTTCTGGTGACTAGAACATCAAGAAAAGGGAGTTTTCCATCAGACTCTGTCTCCATTGTAAATTTAATATGAGGATGCATATTATTTAAATGTAAGAAAAAATCATCTAATGTATTTTTTCCATGTTGCCATATGACAAAAGTGTCATCTATGTATCTGAGATACATAGATGACACTTTTGTCATATGGCAACATGGAAAAAATACATTAGATGATTTTTTCTTACATTTAAATAATATGCATCCTCATATTAAATTTACAATGGAGACAGAGTCTGATGGAAAACTCCCTTTTCTTGATGTTCTAGTCACCAGAACACCAAATAGTTTATCTTTTTCTATTTACAGAAAGGATACACACACAGACAGATATTTACATTTCCATTCTCATCATCACCCAACTCAGATAGTTTCTGTAGCCAAAACTCTTTTAAATAGAGCAATTAACCTTTCAGATGACACACATCTGAAAGAAGAAATAAATCATATTAATAGTGTTTTATTAGCAAATAGTTATAATTACAAATTTATAAAAAAACCCTTATTTCAAGCCCAAAATAGACAAAATAGAAAACAAAAAGATGATAAGTCAGCTATTAGGATTTGTGTTCCATATGTAAAAGGAACTACAGACAGTATCGGACGTATATTAAAACGCTATAATATAGATACAGCATTTTCTGCTCATCAAAAGATCAGCAATATAATAACCAAGCCTAAGGATTCAATCCCTCTTGAATCTCATGGTGTCTATCAAATCTCATGTAAAAATTGTAAAGCTTCTTACATAGGTATGAGTAATCGTCGCATCAGTGTAGGAGAGATGAGCATGCTAATGCAGTTAAACAACACTCATCATCATCAGCACTCTCACTCCATACTATAGATTCAGGTCATAAAATAGATTTTTCTAGTACCAGGATCATATCCAGATGTGATAATCTCTACCAATGCAAAATCAGAGAAGCCATTGAGATACTTAAAAGGCCAGATTGTATCAATAAGCGAGATGATATCTGCAAACTTCCTCCTATTTGGAAAGATTTCTTTAAAAAACATTCTTAAATTTAACATTTTTGCTATTGGTGGGATTTTTAATGTTTTATTCAAACCAGTGATTGTAGCGCCTCTACAACCGTCTTTCTACCTTTTTATAACTCTGTGGATGGCTTGTGTGACCAAGTCGAAACGTCAGTATATTGATATTAAAAGTTTTTAACACGGATGAACCCGCAAAATATGTATTTTATATATTTAACCCGTGCAAATCTTCGTTTTAACATATATATATATATATATATATATATATATATATATATATTGAATATTGTACATTACTGTTCAGTTATGCAAACTACAAAATATTTAATAATAAAAACAAAAAAGTACATACACAGAAATAATAAAATGTAATATTAATTAATACCATTGAAATTGATTTATATTCAAGATTTATAGCATAAATAAAAGTGATACAAGTCTGCTAAATAAATTATTGATGAAAATATAATTGAATATTTTTTAAAAATAAAACAATAAGAAGTAATAAAAAATAATGATCATAGTATTAATAATTTTGTTTAATTTCTATCTCATGAGGTTAAATTTATTTATTCATGAAGCTTTAGATATGTATTTCATTTTAAATGGTGGAACAATTTTGATGATGATGATATGATTAAGAGAAACTTTTCTTCACATGCAGATAAATGTAGTGTTGCTACTATTATATTCTGAAATAAAAATCATTTTAAAAGACTTTCCCAAAATTCTAAATTTTCTTATGTTTTATAAAAAAAACATGGGCAGTAGACATGAAAGCTCAACTGTAGATGTGGAATGTGAGCTATTCTTTTGATTTGATATTTGTTGTCAAACATGTGTATATAAATAAACTATTAAATTATTCTTGCACATTATATTTGATCACATCCATAATTTTATTATTTTTTAAAACAGCTATACCTTTATCCAATGTTAGTAAAATCAAATTGTTATATGTTAACGAACAGAAATGGAGACATGAGTTCATTGTGAATCCCAGGAATTTTATTTGTTTTTTATTAATACTATACTTTGTTACTTCTTAAAATATGTTGAAATTTAATTAAACCTTTGTTGTTTATTACTTATATTTAAAATAAATCTCTGGTTTTTGATTTTATCTCATGCTCTTTATCTGTTCTACAAACTTACATGTGTTGTTGCAATAAAAGATTTAAATCATATAACTGTGCTGTAGTTAGGTTAGCAATAATATTCATTTAGCTTGCGTGAAAATGAGTCTACCAGTTTCTTGGGAAGATATTGTATAATTCTTTGTTATTTAAAATTAAAGTGAATAATATTACTAGTTCATTATATTGAGATTTATAAATATTTTTAAGCATAAATTATTTAAACAAGCAAAACTCTCTATATGTATTGCCACTCAGTGGAAGCCAGAGTAATAAATAGATTCCAGAAGGCTTGTGCATAAAATCCCCATCTAGTGCCTACTCGTCCAATATTCCCAAACTGGTTTCTGGCTTGTGGCCTTCATCAGTGAGGAGCCTTGAATCTAAGAGCACTGCACCTAGATCTTAGGATCTAATGCAACTCTCTGCTTTTTATCTCTACTTAACTACAAAACTATGAGTCTTAAATTGAAAACACTATAATATTTTCAATCCAAGATTGGTTCTTTAATAACCATAGCCATCACGTTCCTATTAGGCAAGATTGGTTTTAAGCCAATAAATATCACATGATCACCATTTCTTATGCTTGCTCATAACTGTTATAAAAACAAGAAAAACTCTCTATAACTCTGGCTTGCACTGAGTGGTAATATGTATAGAGAGTTTTGCCTGTTTTAATAACAGTTATGAGCAAGCATAAGAAATGGTGATCATGTGAGGTTTATTGGCATAAATTATTTACTTATTTATTTAGACACTAGCTGAGTTAATGTTGTTGAGCTATTTGGTATTTGTCCTTATTTATTTTATCTATTGTATCTCTACATTCCATTATATATATTATATGAATGACCACCTTTTCAATCACTTTTAGTATTAATGGAACAGGCTTTTTTATCATGCCATTTAATAAATGAAAAATGTCATTTATGTATGTTATATCATATCTTATAGGGATAGAAAGTCTGACAAATGATATTATTAAAATTTGAATCAAATGCAGGTATAAACATTCTTTTATTATGAGTACCAATCAAATTTTATACTGGGAGACAATTTGTACTCATTTTTAAACCATTGTGAATCAATAATCTATAGCCAGATATAATATAACTAATCAACAGTCTGTTAATTCATATATAAATATTATTTTTTTAAATGTTCTCTGATTTACATAATCTTAAAATGGAATACTGATTAATTATATATTCAATGGAGCCATAATAACCATTATATTTTGCATGTTTTGTATATTACAAATAATAGCTCAAAATTTATTGAAAAAATTTGATTATAATATGTATTGCTTACCATATTGCTGGTGTACATTATTTTCAACATGCATGTAAATATATTGTAATGGGCACATACGCCGTTACATTTTTTTTTTTAATTAAACATGAAAAATAAAAGTTCACAAATAAAAACTTCTTTTTTAAGAATTAAAAATTGAAAATTAAAAATCATCTAAACTCTAACATATAAAATCGCGCAGATAAAAAATTACTAAAAGAAAACTTTATTAAAAAAAAAAAGAAAGTTTTAAGACTAAATTTTCAGAAAAAACTTAAAAGATTTAAAGATAAAAATATATCTTTAAGAATGCACAATAAATTAATTAATACTATTGTAAAATGGAAATGATTGTTTTAATTAGTTAAATGAAAGCTAGCCCTTGGGCATTGCAGAAATGTATAAGCAATGGTCAGATAGGAGAGAAAAAAACTATAGAAACTAATGTCCAATAAAAGAAATCCCTCAGGAAATGGACCTCAATGAAAAGACCATCACCATCATCATGACATAATGTCCACTGAATCCAAAATTCTAATATAAAAGAAAAAGTTTGGAAATAAATTTTGGTTAGTGAAGAAAGAGCTGGGAGAGAAGATAGAGATGTGACTATATGTGTTAGTGTGGAGAGATTTGAAGGAGAAGGGATTGAAAAGATGCACTCTTCAATCCCTTCAGTTTTGCTAAAAGGAAAGAGAAATGACATCATTTTTCCTATATTGAGGATCACAGGACATCAGGGGAATTAACGCTGGCTCCAAATGGCAAGTAACTGCTAAGCATGGATTTTTAAAACAGTAAGAACTCTAACTAATGAACTTTAATTCTAAAAAGGAAACTTCCAGTATGTTAAAACCTTAAGAACATTAGTTAATTAATGAACACTAAGTATAAACTTTCCCGGTATTTAAATTATTGAAATAGAAATTCCTATCTGACCAGACTTAATCAGTTAATAATAATTGTTTTATTGAATGTATTATTTTTTGTAAATCATTTCCATTAATTTGTTTTTTCTGTTCTTTTAAGTTTTTACATTTTTTTTTCTCTTTTAAATAGCTTATATAAATGTTAAATTTAAGTCAGGCATGAATAGCTACATAGATTTGTAAATATATATACGTGAGTTTAAGGGAGGGTAAATCTTAGGTTATTTGTTTTGTAGTTAAATTGGGTCAATGGATTGGATATATTGGTGTAATTAGTAGATGTAGTATGAGGTCCACTATGGGCAGGATCGCATTATACACTGCACACCCGTTTTTTGCCTATGGAAGGGGATAGTAAGATGGAAAATGTAGTCCCTTCCTATGGAGTTTTTTTTATTGTTCTTCTTGCCAGACAGATGTAGCATTCCTGTCTGGATGAAAGTCAATGTCTTCTAACCATGCTGTTCAGATGTACATTCCTGACAGTATGGTATTTTGTGCTGTCATATTCATACTGCATTGAATACATCAATATATCAGATGGATTGATGTTGGTTTGGCTGCGAACGTTTGGCCTAAGGTTAAATCAGGGATAGAATATTTTCTTTTCAATGCAATCTATATAGTTTATTCATACTCGACACTCTAATAAATATTAAACTCATCTGTGCAAACTTTTAAAATAAAATAAAAACATCATATGATCACATTTCCTATACTAGCACATTAATTGTTGATAAACAGAGCAAAACTCTCCATACAGTATTGCCACCTGTGCTAAACAGAGTAATCAATGGATGCCAGAAGGCTTGTGCATAAAATCCCTATCCAATGCCTACTCATCCAATATCCCCAGACTAGTTTCTGGCTTGTGGCCTTCATCAGTGAGGAGCTTTGGATCTGAGAGCACTGCATCTAGATCTTAGGATCTAATGCAACTCTCTAGCAACCACCTTTTATCTCTACTTAACTACAAAACTATGAGAATGAAATTGAAAACACAAAAAATATTTTCAATCTAAGCTCAATAGCTTATATAGTCATATGGGTCTGAACTCAGTTCAGCACCCATACATTTTGGTGTCTTTGGCTCTTTTACAACCATAGCCACCACTATCCTATTAGGCAGGATTGGTGTTAAACCACTAAGCATCACATGATCACATTTCCTATACTAGCACATTAATTGTTGATAAACAGAGCAAAACTCTCCATACAGTATTGCCACCTGTGCTAAATAGAGTAATCATTTGATGCCAGGGGCTTGTGCATAAAATCCCTATCCAATGCCTACTCATCCAATATCCCCAGACTAGTCTCCTCACTGACGAAGGCCACAAGCCAGAAACTAGTCTGGGGATATTGGATGAGTAGGCATTGGATAGGGATTTTATGCACAAGCCCCTGGCATCAATTGATTACTCTATTTAGCACAGGTGGCAATACTGTATGGAGAGTTTTGCTCTGTTTATCAACAATTAATGTGCTAGTATAGGAAATGTGATCATGCGATGCTTAGTGGTTTAACACCAATCCTGCCTAATAGGATAGTGGTGGCTATGGTTGTAAAAGAGCCAAAGACACCAAAATGTATGGGTGCTGAACTGAGTTCAGATCCATATGACTATATAAGCTATTGAGCTTAGATTGAAAATATTTTTGTGCTTTCAATTTCATTCTCATAGTTTTGTAGTTAAGTAGAGATAAAAGGTGGTTGCTAGAGGTTGCATTAGATTGTAAGATCTAGATGCAGTGCTCTCAGATCCAAAGCTCCTCACTGACAAAGGCCACAAGCCAGAAACTAGTCTGGGGATATTTGATGAGTAGGCATTGGATAGGGATTTTATGCACAAGCCTTCTGGCATCCATTGATTATTCTGTTTAGCACAGGTGGCAATACTGTATGGAGAGTTTTGCTCTGTTTATCAAAAAATAAAAACAGTTAAATTGTAAATTAAAATCAAAAGTAAAATAAGTTATAATGTTTTGTAAAAAAAATAGAAGTTAGACTAAAATAATAATTCTTTATTTATATGTGCATAAATAAATGTTTTACTGGCAGTGGCTTCTTTTATTTTTTATTTTTTAAATGAAATATTATTAGATAAGAAGATATATTTTATAAATCTCTATGGCTCTGTTGAGCTAGTGGCATTGGGCTAATGGTCAGAATAAAATATATGTGTAAAAGTTGGATCTTTAACAGCGTGTATCTGCCTACTCTATAAATTTTCTAGGTTCAAGTAGCCTAGTGGTGCTCTGTAGTGTAGATACGGTAAGACTCATTCCATCGAACTGTTATAATATATATATATAATATGAATTATATACATATATAAATTAAGACTATATTATAAATTTAAAAAAATTAAAATAATGTGGTTTTAATCATAAGTTGAGAGAAGAAATTTACATATGTATATTTATTGGCTTTGGGTAATTTCTCATACACATTTACTCAAAAATAAAAACAGTAAAAATTTATTAAATCAAATCTTTATTTAATAAAATAAACAATGAAGTATGGTCAATTTTTGTAATTAAACATGCTCTGGAAGATATCTTTTTTTTTCAATAACTTTTTTTTTTCTACAGAGACATAATAACAATTTAGTTAGCAGCAGATGATTATTTCTCTAATTGTTTTGATATTTTAATTTTGCCATTTTATGTTTATTTTACAATAAAAAGTGAAACTAAAATAAATATTGGACTATTACTTTAAAAAGAAGTCTGAAGATATTAATAATTCACAGAAAAGTATTACAAATGAGCTGTCAAAAGCCTAGAAAGTTGCTGGTTGGTGAATTATTTGAACTTTCACATGTAAACAAATTTATACATTCCTTTTTTTTTATTATTAGTAATGAGCAAAAAATGTATATTTTTTACAGTTTATTTAAATATTTATGACTACTTTTACAAAATATATGTAAAGTAATTATTAACCCTTTCTTAGTGCAGCCTAGACTCAAACATTTCCACATTTTCTGATATTTTTTATTGTCCCACACATCAACATAAAATATATGATTAAATGATTATTTATCAGAAAATAATAAATTTGACTTCAATTGATAGATATTTTTGTTTACTATTGAAATAAATTTTAAATGTTCACATTTTGTTTTTATCAATATTTAAAAAATAAGCTTGTAATCAAAACAAAAAGATTACGCTTCATCATTTCAGAAAGATTATTTTCAGTTTACAAAATCAAAAAAAAATATTCATTATTTCTGATTATTTTAAAAAATTTGAATGAATATTTATTTATTTCTCTTATATCTAATGAATTATGTTTTAAAAGTTTATAATTTTTGAATATTTATTGCAAAATTGTCATATTTTCATGCTCATAAGTATAAATAGATTGCTTATGTGGAAATTAAACTTTTAAATAGTTTCAGCCCATATTCATGTTAACTGCTAATATAACATTATATTTTGGAAAATAAAGTATTTCTAGTCAAAATAAGTTATTAATAATTTATATTTCTTGCTATCTAATAAATATAGTATAAATTATAGTAAAAAATATCTAAAACTGCATTAAATTTGCAAATAAACATGTTTTGGTCATTGGGACTATTTTCTTTAAACAATGTATTAATATACCAAACATTTTACCATCTGGCCTTGGAACAATGGCTGAATATGTCAGAGTGGGGCTTGTCTTTTGTAAGGCAAATTTCTTTTAATTTCCCACCATCTATTGTAATTTTTTGAATGAAATTTTTATATAATAAAATATACAGAAAAATACACATTTTAGCATATAATACTTGTGGAAAAATTTACCAGGGAGTGAATTGGCCAAAAATGTAAAATTGCATACTAAAATTATCGAATGTTAAAAAAGAAATATGTTTTGTTTACAGTTTTTTGTAATATTTTTATAATTATAAATGAAAATTTTTAATTTTAGAATAGAATTTCATAGCATTATGATGATGTTACATTATTTTTTTCAAATTTAACAAACATTTTTTTACAGGCTTTGCTATTATGATTCAATAAGAAAAATTTAATATTTTAATCATGTATTCTATTTATTTCATCTTGGTTTTTTTTACTATATTTGGAAAGTTGAAATATGATTGTTTAGAATATCTTTTATTTGTAAACCTATCTTTCTAATAAATCAAGTACAATATTTGATTCATAATATTGGTTTCAATTCTCTTAAATTTTGTCATTTTCTTTTGTTCCACCTGGTGAGAGTTTTGAAAATGCTCAATCTTTCACTTTTATATATTATTTTTATTTTATACTAAAACTCAATAAGTTGGACTGATTTTATTTTAATTTAATTTTATAAATAAATTATATTCTTAAAAAATTACACTTGAACTCTTTAAATACTTAAAAACTAACTTGTAAATAAGAACAATATAACACAAACATCATCAACTAAGTTAGTATAAAGACTTTCAGAAAACAGATGAATTATTTTTTATTTAAATTTTTTTTAAATGTGAATGAATGAAGCTAGATTAATGGTAAATTTATCTAATTATGTTTTAAAATTTGATATCTACTTTATTATAATTACAATATTTAAAAAAGATTTTAACATCATATTACTTTTGACAAATAATGATGTAATAGAAACTGATGTTTTCTTTCTTTATAAGACAGTCAAGTTTATTAACTTTTATTTTTAAAAATAAAGGATAAATGAATAAATTGAAAGTTTGTATGTTTATTTATTTTTATTTTAAACAATAATCAATCAATTAGTGTGTAAAAATAATCAAAAATATTTTTATTAACAAGCAGAAAATCATAATTTGTTTATTCCAAAATCTTTGTATGAAAGTAGTCAATGCCTTTTGAGTATTTTTTCTGTCATAAACAATAAAGTAATTTATTACATTTAAGCTGATTGTCTGACCTCTTCAGATTTTTTTATGGAGAGACCAATAAAAAGTATTCTGCAGAAACTGCATTTTAAAAAAAACCTATGCTAATATCACTTACAATAATGATAAAATAGAAGTATAAACCAGTAGAAACACCATCCTTTTTCAAAATTCCTTCTAGAAATGCTAATGAATCTGAAAATTATCAAGTTACTAATAAAATAAAATATCAAACTATTAACTTAAACTGCTAATAGGGTATGATGGGAAAATATTAAAATGCATAAGTATTAAGTCTGTATCAGCTTTAAAATTTATACATTAATTCCTAATTATAATTACCTATTTCATATTTTTGGCTAAATTCTTCAGACTTCATGCTTTCTGATGCAATAAAAAATATCTTAATTTTTTTTTCTGCCACTACTAAATTTTCATTTTATCAAATAAAAAAAGTATTTGATGAATTCTCTTAAATTTTATAAAACTTCTTGCTTTGTTCTTAGAAAATATTTTATTACACATCAGTTGTGGCCTGTGAAATTGAATGTTTTATTAATATATCATTGTCAAAATATAAACATGAAAACAAAGAAAACATTTCTAATTTCACAACTATACAACCATTTTATTTTTCCATACCATTAATTGTTAAAAGATCTGTACTGTCTGTGAATGTATAGTATATTTGAAAATGTAATTAAGTTTATTATTTAATGATGTAAATATGTGCAGATAGTATATGAATAAAATATCTCATTATTATGCAACTCTAGAAAATCTTCATATGTCAATAATAAACTTGAATATATATTATTAAACATCAATTATGCTAATGAGAAATAATTATATAAAAATAGACTTTTATAAAATAAAATAAAAAAAACCACTAGGTGTAACTGCTGAAGTTAAGAATCACTGAGCGTAACATGTATATATAATTCTCTTATACCCAAACTAGTGTGAGAAGAACTTTCTTCATTTAAGAAGAAATGCAAAGGGTTATAATAATCTATAATTATCTACTGTGCATCTGTAGAAATTGACACACACAAGCAGAAGCTTATTTATAGACTTTGGAGATATCTAATAGAATTTCTGATTGCTTATTCCTTTTACTATTTTGTTATTTGACATTAAATAAATTTGCTTTGTTACTTCAAACTGTATTTGAGTTTATTTAAACTTGCCATGATAATAATACCCTCAGGATATAACAAGGTTTAATGTATTTTTTGTTTTTACTAAACTGTTGTTTGACAAATAATATCTGAAATAAATTGACCTTTACCTTTTATTTTAATATAATGTCAATTGGAAAATTGTATATTTTTTTTATTATTCAACGCTAATACTCATCATGATAAATATTTAAAATAATACTTTTATTATTTGTTATATTTTTTCTATAATAAATATATGTTAATTTATAAATATTAATTACAAGAAAAAAACTGATTTTATTTAAATAAAAATAATAAAAATCTATTTGCTATGCAGAGAAATTAGAATGAATATATATGCTCAGTGTGCAACTCTAATAGTACTTGCTTTGATAAAACAAACAAATTTCAATGGAACTTCCTGAAATTTCTGAATATGATGTTTCTGACACTGCCATAATTTATAGTGCCTTTGAATAGAATCTCAAGTATATGCTTTTTAAAAACAGTTTAATTAGTTGTATTTACATAATAAGTATGCAAAATATTAAATAATTATTATATTATTGATATTTTCAAGTACAAATTTAATAATAAAAAAAATGTTGGGGGGGGGGGTGCTGCAACCCCGTAATTTCTATGGACCAGCTGCACTGTTACATAAGATACTGTGTGTTAACAAAATTTTAAAAGGAAAGAAAGTAAAGAATAAAATGTATGTTCTTTAAACCATAACTCAAACATTGTCAATTAACTTGTCACATACAGAGTTCCAAAATGAAAAAATGTCTGCCATCATAAATAAAATATATGAATTTTAATGTTAATTTTTGTTTATTTACATTTTTTTGGAAAGTGTATAATTTGTAGTATATATTGTTGCAGTGCAAATTGTGACTTCACTATATATATATATAATTACCCTATTCATTCAATATACTGAATGCTTACTATAGAGAATAGAAAGATTTGAATTTTGGCATTTCAGTCTATCTTCATCCTTCTTTGGTTTTTCAGTGAAGTTGAAGGTTAAATTATTGGAAGGGTGAGAAGACTGAAACCTGACCATTAAAGTTTAAGAAATTGCTATTTTAATATAAGCTGAGTACTGATTATATATATGTGTGTGTGAGAGAGATTATGATCTGCTCCAACTGATAAGTGCTAGTTCTGCATGAAATACATATGTTGGGGATCATTTTAGCTTTTTCACATGCATGTGGTAATATGTACTGATTGTTTGAGATGGAGTGGAGGATGAATATAGACTGAAAATCCTGACAACAGATTGAGATTGTTGATTGTTACTGATATCGGAATTGTCTAAGTGTTGACTGAATTTAATGATTATATATTGTAATGGGATGGGGGCAGTAGGAGGAATAAAAAAGATTTCAATTGGGTGGTGGAAAGTCATCATCATTCCCAAGTTAAAAAAAAAGAAAATCAATAATTTGAAATATATATAAATATAAAATACTTAAGGGGAGCATGAGATTAGAGAATCTCTGTGTAAGATCATTGGGAGATCAGCCAGCTAACTCAGAAGAGCAACTAAAAAACCATACATCAATCATATATCAACCAGCATTATAAATAAGTCTCTTTTACGCAGACTTATTTAACACAATTTTGAAGTTACGCAATTCATGTTTCACCGAAAGTCAAACTCCGATAATGCGCTATTACTTTAAATAATAAATTTCGCGCATTTACGTTATATTGAAAGTAATAGCACATTATTGGAATTTGACTTTCATCTTAGTAATTTCAATATTTTCAGTGCTTTATAATAGTAAGATTTTATGCAATAATGAAATTAAAATCATGATTTCCACATTTTATGTATACACACATTAAATTTTACAAGATTATAATGTAAATTTGTTCAAACATTGTGCATGTTAATTTTGCATTTTAAATCACATTCTGTTTTTGCTTTTTAAAAAAGAACATAATCATTTAGTGTCCACAATTTTATTTTTAAAAGGTGGGTAATAGCAGTGGGCACAATTAAATTTGACAATTAAAAACTAAAATCTGATTTTTAATTGTAATTAACAATTTAAAAATTACTTATGGCAACTTGAAATTAATGTGTTGTGAAATTTGATTTTTAAATGGAATTGAAAATTAAAAAATTAAAGACAAAAATAGGAATTTAATTTTTAGTTGTTAGTTTCATAAACAATTAATAAAATCATCAACTCAAAGATTAATTACTAAATTATGTTGTCACCAGAAAACCATTGGCACAACATGAATGTGAAGTTGGTGCTAGTTGTATTTCCTCTTGTGAAAAATCTAATTTTTTACCAGTTTGCAAACGAACATGTTTTTCGGCAAATAGCAATAATAATTAAAACGTGTATAAAAAATGTAAATTACTGTACTGTAAATTATGCATAAAAATATATTATTTTGAATAAAATTAAATATTATAGTTAAAAAAAGTTTGTCTTGTATCAATTTTTTTCAAATTTGAAATTTTTTATTAGTCATATTTTATTTCCTTATTTTTTTTTTTGTGCGAATTTTAAAGTAATTTTACATTGGTGCTTTGCTTTTATGCGAATTTTGAAAAATTGCAGACCACATCACCCCTTTTTCAATGTAAGTTACATCTATTTTTGCGCAATTTCATTTGCGCGTGTTTTCTGAGGAACCTATCTATCGTGTAAAACGAGACCCAGGTGTAATTATAAGTAATACTCAAAATACCATTCATCATTATGAATGGCCCACAATAAAATATAATAAAATCAACAGTCCATCTTGTGGCTGGATTTGAACAATAAAAAATATGAATCAACAGTCAACCTTGTGACTGGACTGGAAATGGTCTTCTGTAGACCAGGCTAACTATTGAGCCTTTGCCACCTTGGGCAATTATTTAACCATTAATTTGGAGGCACAAACTAAGTGCTCATCCATTAAAATACATAAGAATCAAACAATAATGCTGGGACATTAAAACATGCTGATCATCATCAATGCTCAGGCCATTTGTTCTGGACAACTATAAATGTAACTTCTAATAAGACTAAGCTAACATCAAATATAGTGCATGGGCTTTAAAGAATATTCTCTTTTGCACCAACCAGGATGATGATTGATCATCTCTGGATGCCCAAAAGCACTAAATACACATCCCCATTTATATATTCATCCCATGCACTAATCTAGCTCAGAGAACACAAGCTCTATTACTGTATGTGACCAAGAGATTGTGCAATACAATTTTAACAATTAAATACAAGTTTATTAATAACAAAAAAATAAATATTAAGATCTGCAGAATCAGGCTTCCTGATTTTGAATAATATACAAAATTATATACACAATTAAAGTTATTATATTGATTTACAATATTTCTTAATAAGTTTCTATAAATGTTATATATCCATACACAGATGTGTGTTTTATAATATATGATGAAAACATTTCAATTAAACAAAATAATTATTAAAAAAATTACTAAAATTTACATATGTGTTATACATGACAAGCATTGGTATTTGCAATATAATTGATAGATATATGCACACATACATGCATGTGCATGAAATTTCTGAACATATTTAACTTATTCCATAATAATACATAATAAAGCTTTTAGATTATATTTTAAATAATACAAATACTTATACTAGGTTTACTACAACACATATATAGAATACACAGATTATTAACAAATTTAGTTTTGTCAAACAATAAATAACAATACTTTTATAATTAATAATTCCATTTTGAATATACATAAAATTTACATATATCAGTATTTAAAAAAATCAGTTTATCAAATTCTATTACAGCTTTCTTTTATTCTTTTAAAAAAAAGAATAGTCAATTTTCAAGAAGTTAGAAAGTTTTTTATTAGGTTACCTCTTAACTAATTATAAATTTCTTTAAATTTAAAAATATAGAATTAAAATGTCTTTCCAAATAAATTATTTAAAAACAACTCACTTTTGTATACCAGTTTATCTGTGCTTCTCTCTGCATATGTTGACACAACAGCATATAACTTCTTTATTCAGCTGGTGTTTTTCTTGGGCAAGTTGTTTTTGATCAATCCAGGCAATTGTCATCATCAGGTAAAAGTACATAATTCATGTATGGTTGGCTTTCTCTCTTCTGCAGTTGGTTCTACTTAGACTTGGATTGGTAAGCTTAAGGTCAGCAAGCTGTTTTCCAGAACACTTTTAAGGTTATGGATTACAAAGAATCTTGACCCTTTCCTTCATGTGAATTCAAACTCCACCAGTGAACTGTAGAGCAGCCACTTCCTTGCATTCTTACATCCTCATGGCAGTTCTCCTTATAATTATACTAGCCATCTTTGCAGCTAGCTTTACTGTTGCCATTCTCTACTGCAGTTACCAACCCTTCACAAAATACTTTAGCCAACTTTGCAGTTAGCTCTTCTGCTAACCACTTCTCAAAAATATTAAAGCAAAACTTTGCAGTTGGCCACTGCTTAAAATATTACAACCAGAATCCTCTGATCAACTCTTATAAAACTGCAAGCAAAAACTAACTGATATTTTATATCAGTCTTTTATAACCTTGGTTAAGTCAGGTGACAAAAACACAGTGGTTGTTTTTAATCTGTGTAATCCATTTGAAAACAAGCTGGGAATTTCTATCAAAGTGTGATATTCATGTTTTTACTTTAATCTTTGGAATTTGACCAAAGGTGTGATAATCCTTTAGAATTTTAATCTACAAAGATTTTTAACTACATAGTAGAAATGCAAACAAGCATTAATTTAAAAAGATATTTTGTACAAGTTTTAATTAAAAGATTTTAAAAATAAATTATGCTTGTTTTTTTTTTTTTTGTAATTTCAAAATCAGAATTACAAATATTATTTATCGGACCATTTTAAAAGTTTAATCCATAACAAAATTTTAATTTCAACCCTGAGTTATTTAACCCTTTACTTATTATTTTATTTTAGAAAATATAGAAAAATGTCTACAAAAATTTATTGTGTGTTTATTTCTACTTTTCCTTTACTTTATGTATATATATGCACACACACTATATTAGTGTGTGTTATGTAATCCAACTGGTTACAATATATATATATATATATATATATATATATATATATATATATATATATAACATAAGATGGCTTACTATGAGATTTTCATCACATTAAATGTTTATAGTGTCTAATGATTGTTATATAAAAAACAAATTTTGGAGCAAAAAAAATTAACCAAACATATACGCTTAGCATATTTTCATTAAAGATGGGGCCAACATCTTTTATGGCATAAATACACTTAATTATCTTTTTTCATGATTTTTTTGGGATGATTTTGAAATAACTTGAATTTAAAAAAAAGTTCTCTTTCTAGAATTGCTTTAAAATAACATGATCAGTAAAAAAACTAAAGAAAAATGTTGACTGTTACTATCATCTAATTTTTTTTTAAATGCTGTCTTTATTTTCCATTATTTTAAATACAAAAATCCCCTTTTTGACAATATTGCTGAAAATTGGAAAATTTGCTTGTCTGCATTGTAATATTTTTGATGTTTTGTTTTGCAAGGGGAAGTATGTTTTTGGTATTGTTGCTTCGTTTGCATTTTGACATTACATTTAAAAAAAAAGTGCTTCTTGTTAGTGTTGATGCTAAAAAAAATTAATTTTGTTTAAATTTAATTGGTTAATTTTGCTAAAAATCAGTATATGATAAGTTATACATTGGATGCATATTTTTGAATTTATGTTTTGTTAATTAAATCTGACATATTTTTCTATAGCCTCATACAATGTCAAATAATCTACCTACAAAAAAGATGATGAAAGCAATTTCTTTGGACACTAAAATTTAAATTTTAGATTGTCTTTCAGCCAGAGAAAGAGTGACATCTATAGGAAAACTACACGAAGCTACTATAAGAAGTATTAGAGGTAATGAAACTTCTATTAAATAAGTCGATATGTTCTAGAACAAAACTGAGTGCTAAGTTATCATTTTATCCAAGAGATATTGTTAAGAAGAAAATGTAAAAAGTCTTAATAGTGTGGCTAGAACAAATATCACAAAAAAGAGTACCAACATATGGAAATGCCATCAATCAACCAGCACTAAAATTTGACAAACAAATTAAAAAAATTGAGCCAGACACTTCATTTGAGTTGAAGAAGGAATGTAAATTTTCTGCATGTACAAGATGGGTGACAAAGTTCCTTGAAAGACATGCACTTCACAATATTATAATAAAAGGTAAATCTGCATCTGCAGATGAAACAGCTGCCAAAGAATTTCAAAAAAAATTAGCTAAAACTATTGAAGATAGAGGATACGCTCCTGATTAGTTTAGAATGTTGATAAAAGCAGTTTTTTTTTTGGATGAGAATTTCCAAGAAGATTCTGAGTATCACAATCACAGGAAACTTCAAGTAATTTCAAAGTAGCAAAAGATTGTGTCACTTTGATATTCTTCTCCAATGCTTTGGAAGATCACATATCGAAGCCTCTGCTTATTAATTGAGTCCAAAGACCACATTCAATGAATGGTGTAGATTTGAATAAATTTCCAGTTCACTGGATGGCAAATAAATAAATCTGCTTGGGTCACCACTGAAATTTTTACAGAATGGTAAAACGTTTCATTCCAGAAGTTAGGTGATATATGCCAAAGGTCTATAATTTAAAGTTCTATTGATTCTAGATAATGCCCATGGCCATCTTGTCTTGGATCCCCCAAATGTACAATTTTGTTTTCTGCTACCTAATGCCATGTCCTTGATTCAACCATTAGGCCAAGGATTTATTGCAACATTTAAAACTTCTTATGTAAAAAAAACTTTCCAACATGTTTTGGACAAATTGAATAATACGCATTAATTATTATAGATGCGTGGAAGTAATTTTCAATTATGGATTGTGTTAATCAAATTGGATTAATATTACCCAAATTAAGATCTTCAATTTTGAATGAATGTTGGAAAGCTATTTGGCCACAATGTGTGAAAAGCTAAGATCTTGTTGTCTGTAATATGACTGAATTTCCCAACAACATAGTAATGGCCTATTTAATTGGCATAGAAAGATTCGATAATATGTTATCTGAAAATATCAATGAATTGTTAGTTGATAAAGAAAGAAATTGTAGAGATTATTCTTAAAACTTCCAATCCTAAAGAAGATGATAATCAAGATGATGATCTAGTGTTAAATGCTAATTTAATTAAAGAAGATCTTGATCTTGCTAACCAATTAGGTATCATTTTGTCACGTATGATCCTAATGAGGAATGAACTTCAAAGTTTCATCAAGATCTGACTAATGTCATCTTATAGAGAACTATATAAAGATCTAACCACTCTACAAACTCAGCCATTAATTAATGAATTCATTCATCAAACTGTAACATCAGCACCACAGGACATTATTGTTAGTGTTGTTCAGGAGTTTATAAAGAGAACTTCATCAATGAAAGAAGAACACAAAGCATTGTTAGTGATAAAAGTGATGTTGCAAGTTTTTTATGATAGAAATAGTATTTCAATCAAGCGCCAACATATATGATTATTGTCAAAAAGTAACAATGAATAAAATTTTGCTATGCATAACTCAAATTATAAATTCTGCCTCATTGATTTTTTATATTTTTTAATTTTTCAAAGGAAATTTATATGTTTATAATTCATTTTTATTTATGTGCAATGTTTATAAAGTAAAAATTGATAGCACACAAAAAATATAACATTCTAAAAAAAATTTTCATATGGTTTATTTAATTATTTTTATTGATTACTTACATCTGGAACCAATCTTCTTATTTTCCATATATACAATGTATTTTTTTGCACAATTTTTTACACATAATATTTAGGATTCAATCTATCATGTAAAAAGAGAATTAGGTGTATATCGCCCTCATTAGTAATTGCAGTGATTGTCAAATGAGTATGGCCATTCTACCTCCAAGAGAAAAATATATAACAAAACCAAAAAAAAAATTCTATATTACAGATTAGTTTTGCAATAACTATACAAACTAAATCTTTGTACCATAAATATGTCCACATATAGAACATACTGGTCCTTTTTTTTATTTGATATTTTGTGATTTTTGCAAAAAACTTTTCTTTCTGAAGAACTTCAACATTATGTTTAATTGTAACTCTTCAATGTATTCTATTCCTTACCACATCTTCCCAATGAAAACAATCAACAAAATGTTCTTTAGAATGATTTTGAGATAATCCTTATAACATAAACAAAGTCCACTTCTCCCACAAAAACCATGACCATGTTCACTAAACTATTTTAGAAATTCTTACATTGTTTATTCATTTTACATGTCTAATAGTGCATATACAACACATTAAAGACCATATTGATTTGTTTTATAGTTTTGCAATTGTATTTTAAAACCTTCTTAAATTAAACTTTTCAATGCCTTTTAGTTATGTTGATAGGATATAAATATTAATTCTTATTAAGCGCAATGTCAGCACGTAATACTTATATAAAGCTAAAGCTTTAGTACATGCACCTTGAGTGCTTAATTTTAGCAAGAGAGGCCTCTACAAATCATAACACGAGATTCGACTTTATAAAGATAAGAGGGACCCTCTTATCTCTAACCTATTTTTCTTAATTATATAGGCAAATATAAAGCATTTTGATTTGGGAGCATGAAGCTAATAAATTCTTCACTGACTTAATCAATGAAGAATTTATTAGCTTCATGCTCCCAAATCAAAATGCTTTAGATTTGCCTATATAATTAAGAAAAATAGGTTAGAGATAAGAGGGTCCCTCTTATCTTTATAAAGTTGAATCTCGTGTTATGATTTGTAGAGGTCTCTCTTGTTGATAGGGTATTTAAATTTCACTTCTATAAAATAAGTAAAATAATAGCATATATTCAGCTAATTTAATTGTAGGCATTATTTTGTCATGATGAAATAACTTGATCTTTTAGCTTTTAAAATCAGTAGCACATTGGAGTCTATGATGCACTTCAACATAGATCATATTTTTACTTATAAAATTATTAAGATATTTAAACTGGATCACATTCTTAGGTTGATGACTATCAAAACTAAATGTTATTGAAGACTTTTCTTTCATTATTGACTGATTAGTTTTTTGAACATTAAGTCTTTATATGTTGCATTAAAAACATTAAATACATTCTCTAGGTCATCTTTTGAACTGGTAAAAATAGCATCATCTACATACTGTAAATCCAGAAACTAAAAAAAAAATAAAGTACTTATTTTTGCTTTTAATTGATTCAAATTAAAAATTCCACCATCAAACTTATCCCTTATTCATTAAGCTACAAAACAATTCCAATAATCACAATCACACACACATCACTTTCAAATACTTCAAGTTTTCTTCCTGCAATAATAAATTTCTCTTTATTTCATTATTTAGAAGCTGCTTAATGCAAATAAACTTTAATAGATGACCAACTAATTTCAAAAAATATTATAGATCTGTTCTATTACTTGAATCAAATGCCTCAATTAAATCAATAAAACCATTATATGCAACTTGTGCATACAGATATAATAAAAGTCTTAAAATGTAGTTCTCATTATTTCGCTAATATGTTATTGATGTGGATTGTATAATTAAGTCAGAAATTTTTTAGATAGCTATTTTCTTTTATATTATTTATTCTTTAAGATGATAAAAAAATTTCCAAGTAAGTTTCTGTAGATATTTCAATTAGTTCCTCTAAATATTCTTAGCTGGAATAAAATAAAATCCGAATATGACTAACTTGTTAAGTACTGCAAACAAAGCAAAACTCTCCATATAGTAGTGCTTTGTTTTGAATTGTTTAATAGCAATTATGTGCTAGTATGAGGTAGTGATCATGTGATGTTTAGTGGTTGATAACTACTGCTCATTCCTTGTTATTCCCCAATATTAGTTAGGAAGCGCTGCTGTATTTAAAACTGTTAATTCACACATATACATAAACTAAATCATACTTTGGGAATGCGATATTTGTATTTCATTTAAAAGCCAGCTTTATTTCTTATTTCATTTCATTATTATTAAAAATTGAATTTCATTATAAAGATGATTTGATTTAAATATTTACATAGTTTACGTGACAAACTAAAATTTTGTTCTTTTTAAAGTTTCAATTAAATTATTTTTTATATATTTTTAAAAAGCTACTGAAATAACTTTTCAAAATGCAAAATCTTTAATTTAATTAAGATATGACAGCATTCAAAACTAATTAACATTTTCTGAGCATTAGAATAATTTTAGTTTTTATATAGTTTGAGCAGATAATAATTTTAATATTTATAACTTAATTATTATTTTGTATTTAGTTTAAGCATTTAAAATGTGTGCTTATATATATTATGCAAGATCATTTAATTTGGTAATATTTTTTATGATTATCATCATCTTTCTTTATCTGTTTGAAAACCAAAAGAGATTTAGGTGGTATCTTCTCCACACTTTTTTCTTTCTTTGTTGGAAATATTCTTTTGTTTGTAAAGATATCTTTGTTGTTTTTTTTTTTATATATATTTTTCAAAATATTCTCAATAACCTTTTTCTTTTTTTTCAAAATATTTAGACTCATTTTTTTTTGCCTTCTGCTTATTGGATTTGTTCCTGTTTTGTTTCACAAATAATGTTTGTTTTTATATTTCAGCATTATTAGTATATGTTTTATTTGAAATAAATCTGCAAAGTACTTAATATTTTACTACCATTTGACCCACAATTATCAAGCTACTCACACCCAAATCTTTGGCATCATCAACTTTAGGTACACACATTAATGCTTACTACTAATGATGTATTAGGCTAATGTTCATCTTATCAGTTTTAGCCTAGATATGAATTTTAAACTCAGCTAAATATTAATATATCTGTTACTATTTTTTTTTCCAATTTATTTCTATTTATAATTTGTATTCTTATAAATTGTAAATCTATTAAAGACCTTCTTAAATATATATTTAATGTTTTGTTTTTCTTTTGCTCTTTCCATTTACTTTCACTTATTGATTATCTATATATTTTCTAATATTAATCTAATTCATTAAATTACTTTCCACTTTGATTTTTTCTCATTTTTAATTTTTATTTTCATTATTCTTTTTTTAAAAAAAAAAATACAATTCCAAAGCTATTAATCACTTTCGCAAAATTACCTATTATTTTTATTTTGATGATAATATTTAAATAAATATGTAGAATATACAACAGATTTGTATTTTCCCTAGCATCAACTTCTTCAAAAAAATCATGTGCTCAGCAAGTCACTGATATGCAATGCTTTCTTCATCAATTTCCCTATTTTTAATTATCTTTTGCAAGGAGATTGGGTAAATGCAAACTAACTCCCATCATTGTTTAATATTATTTGAATATGTTCTATGGCTTTACTTTTGTGTGTGATCTTTATGTAATAACAAAACGAGGATCTTTATTTTCCATCAATCAACAAGTTTGGTAAATAGATAAACAAGTATAGCCTAATTTTGCAACCTCACAATAATTTAATTAGAATTTTAACATTCTTATCTTTTTTCATCTAATGAAGTTTACCTTAAAAAGTGAATTAAATTTTTCATCTAACATCAAATAGATATGGTGTCAAAAAATACAACATTGCATGGAGGTATTCAAAAGTGACTGGAATTTTATAATAAAAAATTGTTTATTTATTTTTAAGTGCTATAAATTTAATCTCTTTCAAATAACTATCTATTTGATGCAATACACTGGTATAAATGTGTTTTTTTATTTTCCAAAGTAATCCAGACTGCTTAATGCCTGCAGCATTTTTTTTCACCACTTTTATGTATGCAAAAAAAGAGACATTTTTTCATTCAAGAGATTATAAAAAAATCACATAAATCAAGATAGAGTGAATATGGCTTTTAGATAAGCTGGGTCATGCTGAATTTAATTGAAAAGTCTTTCACACTCAAGGTTTTGAGAGATGACACTTCATCAGGATGAAGCTTCCACTCTTTTCTTTGCCAAAAAACAAGATGCTTACATTTTACTGCATCACATAAATATTTTAGAACTTTCAGATAAAATGCCTGACCATTATGAATTAAAACTGAGAGAAAAATGTCATTTTCATAAATAAAAAAATCAGTGTTTTTTTTACTTTGGACTTCACTTGCAGCAATTTTTAGGTTCATGGTGAATTGAACATTTTAATTAAACCACTTGTAAACTTGGATTTTTATGAGATCAGCTTACTTGTAATCTGTTCCAAGCATTATAACTGTTTTTCATACCATTTTCTGTAAATGAAAACAAAATTCCACATTGTTCAAACTTTTCGGTCATTATAAAAATTGATGTGTGAAATGCACTTTACAATAAAGTGTTATAAGTGGCACCACAATTTAAGCCATTTGGAAGATTAATGCAGAAGAATATCTGCAAGAAGTATGTAACAGCAGAAGAATATAATACAACAGGTGCACAAACCAGAGAATGACATAAATTTTTGACATACCAACAACAATATTATATAACTACTTATATGCTTATTTCTATGTTTCTAAAAGTAGTTATTCTTATTCTATTTTATAGCTTGAATATACAATAAGACTAATTATTTGATTTACAGTAAAAAGCTCTACAATAGAGTGAAGATAATTTCTCAAAAATATATAGAGATTAACCTGGGTCAGATTTCTATATTTATGTTATTTGGCCTGAATTTGAAAACAATAATATTATTTAAATTTCAGCTTATTGGTTTAAATAATATAAAGAAAGTTAAAGGTGGCTGTTAAATGCAAAAGTGCATGATTCCAGTTTTGAATTCTAGTTTTCACTGACAAAGGAAACAAGTTAAAAGCTGGATGGTTTGGAAATGAAGTTTTAATGGGACTACACCATCTGGTATCCACTGATTATTCAAGCTAACAATAGATGGCTCCATAATAGACTGAAGATATCTTTTGTTGATTGTCAAAAACTGTATGTAAAGTTATCTAATGTATTTGTAATAGAAACAAAAAGATAAGTCACAATTAATGATTTTGTTGTTTACATAAACGAAATTATTCATAAAAAGAGATATCATAATACACTAAAATATTTTTAAAAACTAATCAATAATTAGTAATATTTTACCTTAATTTCATGAGAATTTATTAAGGTATCTTACAAGGGTATGAGCAATCAATTCTAGAAAAGAAATAAATATAACATTCATCATCATCATCTGTACTCATGCTTTATTTCACATATTCTTTAACTTTAAAAGTTTTGATCAAAACTGTATTCATCCATAAATGCAAATTGCAAAAACATATATGTGTGTGTTATATAATAAGCATTAATGTATGACTTGTATATATATATATATATAAGATATCATGTTATAAAGATTACCTATAGTATTATTTTTCCTCCACAAAATGGTTTAAATAACAATGGCATACAAACAATATTAAAAATTATATGTTATATGCACATATATATTTATATCTTAGAAAGTATAAAATATACTTTTCATTATTTATTTTTCTTCTCTGAAAGATTTTTTTTAGTAAATATGAAATTAATTTAATTAAAGTAAGAAAAGAAAGACAATAAATAATCAAATAATAGCAGGTTTGGTTACGACTAAACAAAATAGAAACAAAAAGTGAAAAACTGATTTTCAAACTTTAATATGTGATACAAAATTATTGGATTGTCATGACTATCAGATTCTATACAAGTGAAAAAAACTCAGACACGAAAAAAAAAGAAGAAAAAGAGAAGCTATAAGTACCATGCTTATGACCAGTTTGAAGTCACTTTCCTGCCAACTTGATAAATTAAAATTTATTTATTTGAGATGATGAACTGTTGAATGCAGGGATAAGATAATAAATAATTGAATAGGCTGTAAATAGCATTCTCTGGATTTGCTAATATATTTCCCAACCTAGAATTAATGTTATTTCTCATATTCATACACATTAATCCAGTCACCTATTTTGTTTTCCTACTATATTCCACATGTCTTTTACTGAGGATAACCCATATCTTTTATAAACTATAATCTAATTTTAAAAGCAAACTCAAAGTCTATTATTGTTATTGAAAGTATGTTTCAATTGACTGTTATACCAAATTTAATAACATAAGGAATTTGAAACTATCTAAATATACATTCGTTATTATGCAGACTGAACATTTTTAGTGATTAATATTTGCAATAATTATTATATGGAAGAATATTAGAAATTTTTATTACAACTTTACTTATAGTTATCATTCTATTTTCAATTAAAAGTGTATGTTTCCAAAATTTTCCACTAGTCTAAAATAAGACAATACTTTATATATATCTTAATTAATTTTATAATAAATTTCTATTAGAATAATTTATTTTCATATATATTTATTTTTAAGTTTTAAAATATTTTTATTTGTACTTTTGAACAGAATATTAATTTTTACTTTAATAGAAAATTGAATTTATAGTGATTTAATTTTTAAAGGTTTAAATACTAAATTGAATAATTTGTTCACTATTTTAATTAAACAACCAAGAAGAATTGACACATTTTTTTTTGTTATAAAACTCAGCATTGATGTCCTTTTCATCAATTATATGCTGTTTGCACCTATTATAATTATTTACATTATCAAATTTATATTTTGTTATTAAATGATATTGGTATATTTTTTCTTGCTCTGATTAATATTGATGATTTATTAATCACTGAGGGTTTTATCTGATTTTGAAATTTTTGGAATATGACAAAGATATTGTTATTAGAGGGGATTTGAACCCAGACTTTCAAGCTCTCTTTAGTTATCCACTCTATCTTATATAACCAATACACATGACAACATACATGCGAAAAAGATAATTGATCTCCAATATATGTATTTCATGCTGAACCAGCACTTAGGTTAGTCCAGATCATCATCTCTCACACATATACACAATCAGTGCTCAGTTTATATTAAGATAGAAAATTTTCAAACTTTAATGGACAGGCTTCAATCCTTCCCACTACATGTGTGGGAGATAATGACCTGGACCAACTGATGAGTGCTGGTTCAGCATAAAATACATATATTGAAGATCATTTATCTTTTTCACGTTATGTTGTCATGTGTATCTTGTATAAGATGGATTGAATGACTGAATGAAGCTTGAAAGTCTGGGTTCAAATCCCCTCTAAATACATTTAACTTAAAGTATAAATACTATCCTTGTATTTAAATACTAAAGACATTGATGTAAACACTTATTTGATTTCCTGCTTCATTCCCATCCTGCTTTATTTTTCTAGGGTCCTACATGAATAAAGTTTAAGAGAATGGGAGAAAAAGTGTTCAATCATCCATGAACACTACCATGTTTTTAGGTCCCCATGGTATTCAGTTATATGAATTTTGCTTGTTTGCCAAATAAATGTTTACCATTATGTAAAATTTGAAAACACTACATCTTAAAATATTTATATGGCAAGCAACTTGAGTATATTCACCAATCATTCTTTACTACAGAAATTACTGCTACAATATATTTAAATAATTAACTTCAAGGATAGGCAGATATGTGAAGCAAGGATGGTAAAGTCAGTTCAGACAAATAGAGATAATTTCTGAATAGAAATTATAACACTGATGATAAAGAATAAGAATCTTGATTCTAAAGTAGTAATAAAACAATAGGATTTATATTTTTTATTAAATTTAATTTTATATTTATCACAGTATTATACATTAAATTAAAGGAGACATTTCATAAGTAAATTAAACGACTGCATTTTAATTTAATTTGCACATAAATGTATAGAAGAGAATTGTGTGAAATTATCTTTAAAAGTTAAATATATGTGTTCTCATTATTTTATTTACTAAAATTAATTTCTAAATAAATGTTTATTTAGGTTTAAATTTAAAAAAATAAATTATACAGAAAGTCGATAAAGTGAAACAGAAAATCAATTCAAAAGAAAGTTTTGATTATAAGACAAAAATTTCCCTCAGCTAGTATAAAATGAGAAAGAAGAGAGATTAGTTTTAAATTATATCATTATGTGTTATAGGATTACTGTGTGATAGAAGTATTGTGTATAAAAAAATATTATAATTGGGTAGTTGTGGGCAACATGCTCGATCACCACCAGGCATTGCTGTGGTACCATCAACAACCGGCCTGAAGCTTACAAGTGATAAATTTATATCCAAAAGTGGTTGAAAATTGACAAATAAAAATGCCTGAGGCAATGCACATCCAAGAAATACATCAAAAGTACAAATTATAAAAAAAAAAACAAGAAAATGCTATAAAATTCAAATTAAAAAAAAAACAGAAATCGGTGAAAACATGACCAAGACAGACCCCCTGCACTTTACAGATTTAAAACTATATATAAATGAGTGTATTCATTTACATATAGTTATTCATATCTAAATGCCAAAAAAATCCCTATAAAGATCATTCATATATCAACTCAAATATACCTATAAATTTGATAAAATTGTATCATAAAATCAACTTGAAAAAATTTATTCCTAATTTAATTGCTGAAGTAAGTTTTTCCAATATTCAATATTTTTATTCAAAAAGAAGTATCTTATATTCTACTGCCATTATGAAAAAATCTCATGAAAACAAAAGTTAAAGATTCCCTATGAACATGCAATAAAAATGTATAACATCTTTTTTTAAATTTACAAGAACTATATAATAAGGATAATTTATTTATTAAAAATATGTCATCCAATTAAAAATGTTTAAAATTATTAAATAGCAAAAAGTATTTAAGGATAAACCAAAATATAAAAGTAAAGTGAAACTTCCTTTCACCCAATCTATATTATGCTTATCCAAGACCATCTAATTAAACATTTCTTGGTTAAAGTCAAGGAATATGGTAATGCCCTCTTTTAAAATGTGGGCCATAAAATTATAACAAAAAATATGTGTGCATCTATTAACTTTTGTTTTCTTCTTAGAAATTGTGTTAAAAGTTCTTAAATGATTATATCATAATTAATATTGGCAATAGGGCAGAGTTGCCTCTTTGAATGACAAATATTGAACCTTTATATATATGATAAATCAAACATGCCATCATTAGACTGATATTAGACAAATAAATTATTTTACCAGTTATATTTTTTATAAAGTATCAAACATTTTTTATCTGTAAATTTTAACTGACAAGATATTAGTGAAACTCCACTCTAATCAGTTGAGTTACATTTTAACAAGGCAGACATAATTTCTACTTATTTTAATAATAATATAAACAAACTACTTTAATATAATTTGCTTTATAGTAAAGCAAATAGCTATGCATCACTGGACACATTATAAAAAAATAGATGCTGAATAATGTTTTAATCTAACTTTAGCAATTAAATTATTATTAAATATTTTCAAGACAGTTTTATAACTGAAATTTTGTCAATTTTTTTTATCTCTATATGAATATGTAGATGAACAGACTTTACAGTGATGGTTGATAATATTTTTAGTAACTTAACATTGCCATATTATTTATGATTTTGTGAGGGGGGGGGGAACCATAAATTTTGAGCAAAGATCACTTTAGCAAATAAGACTGATTTCAAAGATTACTAGTGAATTCTTTCTTTAATGTAAACTGAGCAGTTTCAAAATATCTCAATTATTATGTTATTATATTAATCATATTTAATTTTAATATATATATGATTTTATTTATAAAGCATGTAATCTTTAAAAGAAGTAAATTTAAATCATAATATGTTATATTTCTAAAAGTTTAAGAAAAGGTTTATCATATCCATTATTATTATATTCACTAATTTATGCATCATTAAAATTTGATTATTTATTTATCTGAAGTGTTAATATATAAAAAATTGAAAACATCAGGATAGCAGGTACTTTATAACAGGTAAAATCTACCAAATAAGAAAATGTAGAATATTTACTTAATTACATATATATCTCACTTCACAAAAAATTAGATATTGCTGAAGAAAAATTGCATAAATTATGGTTAAAATAATAGCATAAGTATTCACTAGCAAATGATTATGGTTATTCCAATTTCAAGAGAATAAAAAAAATGTTATTATTATTAATAATAATAAATTTATTTATTTATTGAACACTGATTATATATATATTGTGACAGAATGGGTTCGAACCCAGTCACAAATAATATTATTTGTTGGTATTTAAATATATATGTAGATGTAGATATATAATATTTAACTTTTATTACATGGTGGTGGTTACAAATACACAAACGTGGAGGAGGGACTCTGTCATTTTGAAATGATGTATACGTGCATGTGACAAATGTGTGTATGAATGGATTAAGTAGTTGAAAAGAGAGAAATGCGATTTTTGTTTCACATTTAAAAAACTAGAGGTTTCCTGCAGAAATGAGATTTCACTTTCTTTTATGTACAATAAAAACTATATTAAAAGTTTTCACACGTCAACCAGATCAGGTTAGTCAGCATTGGAAACAGGAAGTGAGATCAAAAAAAATTTCTAGAACAAATGGAGGGGGCTATAAAAGAGAGTCACCCAGAATGCTCTTAGTCTTGGCCCTGCAGAGTTACAGCCATGAACAGTAAAAATCGTAAATCCAATTTTATAAGTTTTTAATATTTTTCTTACATAATGGCAGATCCAAAAGAAATGTTAGGGTAAGAGCATACCGTGTCAGATTCAAACCCCTAATTCCAACTAACTGCAGCTGTCTCATCCAATAATACCAAAATGCCTCAGAATAAAACATGATTCCCAATGTGGAACCAAGCTGAACCTCGTGAACCAACAGCCATAAATGGACATGAAGATCGGGAACATTCGCATTGAATTACCTGTTACTACCTGTGATGAACAGAACTCTTTAAAATAAATAAATCTTCCTCCACTAATTCCCTGGGGAAATTCAGGTAAAGAACTTTACTGATTTTTCTTTCTTTTATGAGAAAGAAATTATTACCGTTTATAATAAGTGAATGTGACAATCTAATTTAACTTAATGAGATTTTCTTAAATTCTTATTTAATTGTGGACATAAATAATGTAATTATTGCTGGAGGTCATGTGAAATAAACTTTTCTTAGTATCGACCTTTGCTACTTGATTTATGTGTAATAAATCTATTGGAAAGAATGGTGTATGTGTGTGTATCAAAATGACAGAGTATGAATTACAATTATATAATATTAAACATAGAAAGAAAGAAAAAGGTAGAGTGTTGAATTATTTGTTTTATGTAAAGATCAAAGAATAATAATGGTCTTTAGAAGTCTTTAGTAAAAACTGATTTGATAATGAAACTCAAAATAAATCTTATTGTGATATTTTCTTTGCAGATCTTTTTTTTTTATGTGTTTAAAAACTCTTAACCCCATTCGTAGCTACTCCTGGCTGTGACACGACGCCACCAACGATGAGACTGAGCTAGCTGAAGGTCAAAAACTCCTCTCACATTATGTAAGATAATGTTCTTGTTGGTAATATATTCACTTCATGTAATTCTTATATTTGTATAAGATTGGCACTTGGAGTCCTACAGATGACCATAAATATGTGTTAGGAAAATATTACAGTTATGAGAACAAATCCAGAAGTTTTGAACAACAATATTTAAGTCAAAACCATTTTAATTAAATAAATACATAGGCACATATATTTGCTATATCATAGGTATATTCAGTAGTGTACTCTATCTAGTGAGAGGTATGGGTTTTGTTACAATGGTGTCCCAACTAAAGGGCTTCAAAGAGAAGTAGAGGGGGAAAGGGGAAAGTTATGAGATTTCAGAAATACTTTAATAAAGCAAAAAGTTTTATATTTTTATTGAGGAAAGGGTTTGTTTGGATATATAATTCAAATAAATCATTAAATAAATTGAAGTGCATACCAACGTAGAACCAAACTGAACCTCGTCAACCAATGACCATAAATGGACATGAAGATCGGGAACCTTCACATTGAATTACCTGTTACTACCTGTGATGAATGGAACTCTTTAAAATAAATAAATCTTCCTCCACTAATTCCTCAGGGAAATTCAGGTAAAGAACTTTAAGTACTGATTTTTCTTTTCTTTTATGAGAAAGGAATTATTACCATTTATAATAAGTGAATGTGACAATCTAAGTTAATTTAATGAGATTTTCTTAAATTCTTATTTAATTGTGGACATAAATAACGTAATTATTGCCAGAGGTCACATGAAATAAACTTTTCTTAGTATCAACCTTCGCTACTTGATTTATGTGTAGTAAATCTATTGGAAAGAATGGTATATGTGTGTGTATCAAAATGACAGAGTATGAATTTTATATAATATTAAACATA
The DNA here is from genome assembly GCA_028023455.1 of Epiperipatus broadwayi. Classification (NCBI taxonomy): domain Eukaryota; kingdom Metazoa; phylum Onychophora; class Udeonychophora; order Euonychophora; family Peripatidae; genus Epiperipatus; species Epiperipatus broadwayi. The sequence continues at coordinate 2,684,518 of JAQFVV010000056.1, read as the reverse complement.
GAAAGAAAAAAAAGTAGAGTGTTGAATTATTTGTTTTATCTAAAGATCAAAGAATAATAATGGTCTTTAGAAGTCTTTAATAAAAACTGATTTGATAATGAAACTCAAAATAAATCTTATTGTGATATTTTCTTTGCAGATCTTTTTTTTTATGTGTTTAAAAACTCTTAACCCCATTCATAGCTACTCCTGGCTGTGATGCCACCTGACCATGAGACTGAGCTAGCCGATGGTCAAAAACCCCTCTCACATTATGTAAGATAGTGTTCTTGTTGGTAATATATTCACTTCGCATAATTCTTATATAATTTTGTCGGCGTCATTCATTCAGACATCGTAAACAGTAATTTAAAGTGAGTGGTCTATCCTCATGCTTTCACTTCCAGTACTTAAGATTTGCCCATATATAAGCATTTGGGTTGGATAGAATAAGTGGATTGATTTTATTTTTTCCTAAATACTATATCTTGTGTTAGGAGTCAAAGTATTTATTTATTATTAACACTCGTAAAAAGTGCATGCACAATAGCTTGACAGGCTGATCTTTAATGTATTACAATTCTTATATTCATATAAGATTGGCATGTGGAGTCCTATGGATGACCATACACACGCATTGGGAATACATTACAGTTATGAGAATGAATCCAGCAGTTTTGAACAACAATATTTAAGTCAAAACCATTTTAATTAAATAAATACGTAGGCATGTATGTTTGCTATATCATAGGTATATTTGGTAGTGTACTCTATCTAGTGAGAGGTATGGGTTTTGTTACAATATATATATGTGTGTGGGAGATGGTAATCTGGACCAACTGATGAGTGCTGATTTAGTATGAAATACATATATTAGTGATTATTTATATTTGCTACATGTATGTGGTTATGTGTATCAGTGGTATGAGATAGTATGGATAATTGAAAGATGCTTGAAAGTCTGAGTTCAAATGCCCTATATTTTATTTATTGAACAATATATGTATAATTAAACAAAATAAAATAACTCCAAACAAGAGACTTGTGTGAGAGTTACTCATAAGAGTCATCAAATTGCAATATATATATATATATATATTAATCTATGTAATACATACAAATGTTAATACAATAATAAATAAAAATAATTACATATAATACAATAACCAAAGTTTCAGACATTTTTTTAAATATATGAAAAGAAATGAGCACCATCTAGTGAATAAATAACAACAAAAGAATTGAATAATCTGACACTATTGTAATCTAATTGTCTATGACTACTTTCTAAACTGATAATATCAACTGAAAGTATTAATAATGAACACATTATGATATAAAAAGAAAATAATAATTTCATATGGCTTCAATGTTTGGGAATTCATAAGAAGTTTGAATGCTGGAAGTATCAGAACTGGAATCAATACAAAGACCTTAGATTTAGCGGCTATGACTCTACCATTGCATTAAACCAATGATGATGATGATAACTATGATGATAATAATAATAATAAAATCCTTGAGATAAATTCTGAAATAGTTATATAAACCAATCTATGAACCATAAATATGCCCACATAAAGAACATGCTGGACCATTATTTTGGTTTAATATATTTATAATGCTGTCCTTTTAACTTCTGTAAAAACTTTTTAAAATTCAGTATTTTGTCTAATAGTAATTCTTTTGCCATATCTTCCCAATGAAAGCAATCAAAACTATACTTCTTTAGAATGACTTTGAGATAATATTTATAATGTAAATAAAATCTACTTCTTCCATGAAAATTATGCTTAAGTTCATCACAAAATACTTATTTATGAAAATTGTTGTCATTCATTTATTTATTCATTTTTCATATTTAATTCAAAGAAAGTGTGACATTTTTTATATTCTGTAGTATTATATCCAGTAAGCTGAATTTTATAGGTATTCATAAATTTTTAAAAAAAATCTGTTTTTAATGTACTAGGGAGACCCCATTCTACTGTTCTATTTGGTGCTCAATCCCCTCCCCTGGGAATTGCTCAGCTTACATCTGCCCTTTTAATAAACTTTATTTTTAACACTTCTTTTCAAATAATGGCTATAGGACATTTTTAAAATTCTAAAAGTATTGCAATAAAATTGTATAAAATTAGAAAAAGAATGACACCAAACATATATATATAGAATTTAAAATTTCTCCAGAATTAAAGCATTACATAAAATTGTCCTTTCAATTTTTTGGTAAAACTTCTTAGGGTAGATGTGTATTTCTAAGTTTTAAGTCTGAAAGCAAATTGTTATTGCTGAAGAAAAGAAAAATTGAAAGAATTCAATAACAAACAGTCTATTATCAATGCTTCACATTATTTTTTTCCAAAGAATGAAAAAAACCATTGAAAGATTCAAATATCTTAAGCTTTCCCCAACTTTTAACCACAATTTAATGTGTTACATAAAATCATTACTTCCATTCCCTACCTAAGGACTCTAGAAGAACACTTAATTTAAAAAAATTATAAAAAAAACTCTTAAGTTATATTTATATATTTTAACAAAAATTATAAAATTTACTTATAAAATTAAGTGCATTTTTTTCTGTGATAAATACATTCACATTAACTATTTCATAAAATATAACTTTTTTTTCTTTAACATATATTTAATTGTGACTGAGCAGGTTTTCTGTTAAATATAAATAATTATTAATATTTCTTCAGAATACTTTATTATTAGATGTTCTGCAAGATTTTTAATACCAGTTTCTTATTTTACTAATAACTGTGTCACTTAGCTCTATTTTATTTCACTTAACATTTTACATAAAGAAAGTAGTAACAACTGAAACACAGGCTTGTTATATACCTGTGGCTATATATATGTAATATAGGGTATATGAGCACAGACTTTCACACCACCCACCTCTCTCCACTCTATCTAATAACACTGATACACCCAAACACATATATGCTGAAAAGATAAATAATCACCAATATACGTATTTCATGCTAAACCAGCAATCATCAGTTGGTCCAGACTATCATCTTTACACACATATATAGTATAAGTGCTCAGATATATATTAAGCTAGACTATCCTCATAGTTTAATGGACAGGCTTCAATCCACTCCTCACTCCAACTCTTCAACCGTCCATCCAATTGAAAATCTGATGATGGAATGCTCAAAGGCCACCCTGAGGCCGAGATTATTATCACACCCATGTTGACCTAAGGTCAATCTGAACCCCACATGTACAGGACATAATCCATTTAATACATATGCAAAGATGGGCAGACATCTCTATAATGTAATAACTGAAACACAGGCTTGTTATATACCTGTGGCTATATATATGTAATATAGGGTATATGAGCACAGACTTTCACACCACCCAACTGATGATTGCTGGTTTAGCATGAAATACGTATATTGGTGATTATTTATCTTTTCAGCATATATGTGTTTGGGTGTATCAGTGTTATTAGATAGAGTGGAGAGAGGTGGGTGGTGTGAAAGTCTGTGCTCATATACCCTATATTACATATATATAGCCACAGGTATATAACAAGCCTGTGTTTCAGTTATTACATTATAGAGATGTCTGCCCATCTTCGCATATGTATTAAATGGATTATGTCCTGTACATGTGGGGTTCAGATTGACCTTAGGTCAACATGGGTGTGACAATAATCTCAGCCTCAGGGTGGCCTTTGAGCATTCCATCATCAGATTTTCAATTGGATGGACAGTTGAAGAGTTGGAGTGAGGAGTGGATTGAAGCCTGTCCATTAAACTATGAGGATAGTCTATCTTAATATATATCTGAGCACTTATACTATATATGTGTGTAAAGATGATAGTCTGGACCAACTGATGATTGCTGGTTTAGCATGAAATACGTATATTGGTGATTATTTATCTTTTCAGCATATATGTGTTTGGGTGTATCAGTGTTATTAGATAGAGTGGAGAGAGGTGGGTGGTGATAAAGAAAGTAGATAAAAATAAATATTTACATAAATAATAAAAAAAATTAAAGTTGAAACTTTAATTAGATTAGTATATGTGTGAGTGTGTGAGAGGGCTTCTGTATGACTATGTAACTGAAGCCCCCTCACACACTCACACATATACTAATCTTATTATTAGTTTTGAATAAGAACAACTGAAATAAATCATTCATCCTATCCATTTGATATTGATTATCAATAATTTATATCAAAGTGAATATTATATTTTCATTGTTATTAATTTAACTAGGGTATGAACTATTACTATTTGATAAAATATAGTTAAAATGAATTTGAACTTTGAAAAAAAATACATTAATTTTACATACATATTTATATTCTTATATATAGAGAGTATATTATTAATAATTATTTGATAATGAATATGGCAATATAGGATATTTTTCACATATTATTTAGATGTAGACTTTAAGAAAATGTTCTTTAATAATGTGAATGAAGCATCTTGCATTGGTGGTCGAGAGGTCAGCGTGACTGCCTTGCACTTACAGGCAGTTGCCCGGGTTGCGGGTTCGCGTCCTGGCCGATGCTATGACACTTAAAATAATAATAATGTGAATGAAACAAGGATGCAATCTATCTTATGGACTCTATATTATAATCAGTTGTTATTTTAATAATGGATTAGAAAACAAAGATACTTTTTATGCATTAGCTTTTTACAGTAAACAAACCTGATAAACAAGTTATAAACAATGTTTCATAGTTTTGTCAAACAAGTGAATTTATTTATTAAAAAAAACTCCTATTTTGTATATTATCCCAAAAGAAATATTATGTAGCTTATATTTATGAAATTTTGGGGCAGAGAAAATTTTCAATAAAGATTTATGATTAATAAATATTTAATCTCAATCCAAAAAAATAATTTTAATATAATGTGTGTGTGCACGTGTATTAGTTTTATACAAAATGAAAAATCTAGTTAAGACTTATATTTACTCATTTACTTTTAATAGTATAATAATTATGTGCATTTATTTAACATGTTAGTACCACACTTATGAAAAGTAAAATATGTTTTATTTAATTAATGTGCTCTTATCACATTAGTCTGTATATGGTGAGAAAATACAGAATCATACAAGCATATATAAAAAGCATACATATATTACTAATAAAGTGAAATTATCGTACTCATTATTTCATTCACTGTGTGCATTTGTAAGTGAAAAATGTAAAAACATAAATGAAAACAGTGTAAGAAGATATTAGATTTAAATATTGTCCTATTGAGCAGATAATATTTATATATATTAATGTGATTAATATAATAACAATTTTTAATGATGGGTTAAGAATCCATACATATTTAAATAATAGTTAAGATATCTAAATTAGAATATATCATTATAACATTTTAATAGGAAACAAAAGTAATGATAACCAAGTACTGTTTGTAAATAAAACACAACTTCAGTTTACTATTATATTCCATTAACTTTGATTGAATATTTAATTAATTGTAATTAATTCATAATGGTTAATAAAGTTTATTTAGTTAACCTATTTATTCAATATACTGAATGTTTACTATAATAAATAGAGGGATTTGAAATTAGGATTTTCAGTCTATATTATTTTATTAGTTAAGTATTTATCAGTACCATCGGCCACTGGCAATTTCAAGAGAATAATAATAACAACAATAATAATTCATTTATTTAATGTACTATTCCACAGTACTATGTCCAATTATAGATTGCACATAAATTAATTAAACAATATATATATAATATTATAAAAAGAAATCATTTAATCAAGTTCAAATATGGTGATGGAGCTATCACATGATCAAATATCTCCCCAATATTATGAATTCTCAAAGTCCAGATTTTAATCAAACATATTAAAACTTTATTAGCAATGATGTGCAAATTCTCCATGATAACAAGGATATAATGTCTAATAATACAAACAGCTTCAAAGAAAAAAAAATCAAAATCCTAAACAAACTTACAGAAATGTCATCTCAGAACAAATTCTCCATGGTAACCAAAGTATAGATTCAGATAATATTACTTTTTCCAAAGGTCAAACTACAAATTTTTAAAAATCCCATAGCAACAAGAATATAAGCTCAAATAATATCAACAGCTTAATAAACCAAATTCCAAATCCTAACCAAACAGATGGAAATGTCAGCAGTGGTGCACAAAATTTTACAGGTTAACCAGGATATAGGTTTAAATGATATTACTTGCTCCAAAGATCAAAGTACAAGTTCTAAAAAAACATATGCAAATGTGATCAGCAATAATGTACAAACAATCCATAGTAACAACAATGTAATCCCAAACACTCCAAGGTCAATTCCATATTTTCACAAAACTACTCTCAATGATATCACAGATTTGGACTTAAATATTATAATAGCTCCATCCCCTCCCACCATTGATTGGACCTCAGAAACACTAGCAAATATTAGTGATCCTCAGCATTATCCCCTGGGATCTTTATTCAACATTTAAGGGATGTATTTTACCCCAGTCTCTGGTGCTATAAGTCACAGATATGAATGTATCTTTTTACAAATTCCCTCAGCAACTTCTCTATGATACCATTACAATACATGGGATGTGGGATTTAATCAGTAAGATAAATGATCATCCAAATCCTATGTACCTAGTGATTGAATTTTTCTAGGCTACCAGAGGGAGCATTTCCAAAGTCAAATCAAAACACTTGGAAACTATGTGCTGATATCAATTGATCTAAATCAGAACAACTGCATCACTGGGGTGTTGGAAAAATACTTACTTGGATACATTCCACAAGATTTCCAATGGATGATGCAGCTCTGTGGCAAAGTCATCTTTTCTCAATCAATTCTTATTAAGGATACCCCTGTACCTATTCCAGGCAACAGTTAATTGAAAATTTCAACTGCATCCAGAGGATTGACCTAAATACAATCCCTACCCAAATTCTTGACCAAGAGGCAACTTTATATTTATACATTCATCGTTTAAAACATCAATGCTATGCCTCAGGACAGCAGGGTCATCTGGCAACTCAGTGCTTTAACCTACCAGTTCCACCTTTATTAAACAATTATCCCTAGCAAACAACCAACCACCAATTTGAATCTGGCTATTCTTCAGCTGAGGCCTACAACAACAGCTAGCCTGGTGATTCAACAACTTCCTAGTTAGCCACCCATCCCACACCAAATGAACACTTGATGTCAATGGATTCCACTCCCATACCAGTACAAATGCTTCAGTATGTTCCCATTGTGTATGCATAATCAACTTTGCATTCAGAATCTAGTCAACCTACCACCCCTTCCTGATGCAATAAAAATGCCAGGTTATATATAGCATGAGTTCTCAGCCTCATGATGAGATGGACCCATATCAAAATACAGAATCAACACATTATAAGAAACAAAACTTCAATAAATATCATAGAAACAATTGCACCATATCTATCATCTATACTACTTCTCCCTTTACACCCAACTCCTAATGAAATCATAATAAAACCTTGATGGCCTAAGAAAAATCACTAACAAAAAAATCTAATGATACAGACTACATATCACTCATCACCAACAACCTCTACAAGACCATGCAGACCACCACCATATTGTATTAACCTGATTACCCACATTGCTCACCCTCCAAATCAGAATTAACATTATCCCAATATGATCCTCCTCCAACAAAACTCATAAATTATCCTCAATAGCAATTGATCAACAACAATTGTACCCACTGATTCTCCACATTAGCAGAATCAAACGCCATTTTACAATCTCTAACTTTCAAAAAAAAACCCGCCAGCATCATTAACCCTCTTTATATTCCATGAAACTAAAAATAATAGAGATCAATGCCAATGGCCTCAATTACCATCACACCTATATCAATTACATACATCATTTCCTTTAATTATTAAAAAAACAAAATTTATAGAGGATCTCAAATTTATCCCACTGATTACCTTCATAGATATGGCTTCTGTGTTTGCTCCAAAGATACTTCCTCTCCATCTGCAGGCTCTGATATTTTCATCACCTTCAATTACCAATTCAAGTCATCTAAAATTTCTATATATTGATGGGCACTTACTAATTACCATTTTTCACCACCATATAATAGCACTAAAGATAATATTTGTCTATATTCCTGCTGGCCCTACAGTCATCACATATATCGTCTAAACTATCAATTCAGTTCTTGCAACTAGCCCATAACCAACAATATTAAAAGGTAATTTTAATCTAAATTACCCAACTTTTATAAATAAATTGTTGTATCTCTTAAGTTTCCCACTAATGAGTTCCCAGGGTTTTGCTTTAATAACTTTTCATAACAACCAGCATCCATACTTACTGTCCTATGTTTTACTCTTCAATATTGCATCATCAACATTAATTCCACTCCAGTCTCAGACTATTCTGCCCAAGCTATCACACTTAATCTTATGAACTCCAGGCAACATCCATTCAAATAATCACTATGATTTGTCGCTTGTTTACTACTGAGTTCATGTTCTCTGAATCCTATATCTTTGTTAAAGAACCGTACATAAAACAACTATAGACCTAGTTCAGAAGTATCTTGTCTTCATACATCTATTATTATTTAATTTACAACACTTAACATGATGATTCCCCTCACATCTGCATCTTCTAGCATTGGCTGATAAGTTACATCCATTCAACACATCAATGGTTAATGAGGCTCACTTAATTTACAATTATGTCTGAAGACAACTGAAAGATTACCTTGGAATCAAAAAAAGAGATTTTCCTAACCTAGCAGCACAAGTGGACAAGAGCATGCATACACTGAATGTTGGGTCACTCATTCTCATTAAAGGCTTCCTATGACAATTCAGACTGACATAGGTACTGGACATAATATGATCCACCCTATATACTTGCACTTTAAAAAAAACTTTCAAACCATACTTTTTGGACCACCGGAAACTACTATGCCTTTCCAAATCAGCCAATTTGCTATCAAACTTGCCACTATTAAAAATACTGGTCATTCTTGGCCTCATGAAATTCCCATTAGTCATTTCATTATGCTGTGTATTTGTGATGCATCTAATTTCCTATCCCATAGCATATATATTGTAAAAGGTTTGAATCCAATTGCCTATATAGTACCTTTCACTAAAAAAACCTGGTTATATCTGACCTAGCCAATGTTCAACCTATCTCCATAGACCCACTACCATTGGAATACTTGAGGACCAAATTGAGCCACATATCCTTCCATTATTATTACATCTACAGTTTACCAAAAAATGCTCCCTCTACCAGGCAAGCAGTATTCATATTTATGACAACTCTAAGCTCAGTTCAAAAAAATAAAAAACACAGTCCTATTGCAATCCAGCTTGACATACAAGAAGCTTTTGATTCCATGTCAATTAACTTACTCAAATATTCACTAAAAATATCATCTCACCTACTCTGTTATACCCAAACACTAACCTCCTTCTGAATTGTGTGTTACACATCTGATATTCAAATACTCACTAAAAACATCATCTCACCTACTCTGTTATGCCCAATCACTAACCTCCTTCTAAATTGTGTGTTACACATCTATCTTAATGGTAAAAATTCTCCAGCCTTCAATCCTACACAATCAATCTCACAAGGGTTGCCCCTAAATTCAATACATTTTACATTCTATATAAATTTGCTTTTACAACTAATACATAATAAAATTACTGGAATCAAAATTCCACATCTCTAGCAATATATTTCTAAAATAGCCTGCATGTATGACATCACTATTTTCCTGCCTTGTCAGAAACAACTTTACATATTACAAACCATTCTTAATGATTACACAAAAGCCTAAAAACTTAATTTAATCCCAAAAACTACTGTATGAAACTCTGTTTACAAAGAAACAAATCCCAAGTTTTACAAGACAACCCCATCCAGTCTTTGACTTTCCCTTTTACAAAGTATTCCTTGGTATGAGACTCATAATACAAACCAAGTTACAAGATTCTGTACTGCAAATTACCATCCCACTTTCTAAGATGTATCTATCAATTTACTCCAAGATACACTTGTTCAATACTCATACAATGACAAAAGTCACATACTATGCACCTATTATTAAATTTTCACAGATGTTCATTTCTGCCACCAACTCCAATGTGCAATAAATCGCCTTGGTGCTTCAAGACCATATCAATATCTGTAAAACAGATCAACTGCCAACAATTGTATAATGGTCTAGGCTTGCACAGCATTCAGGGGTTCTACACATAAAAAAACTATTAACTTAATAGCAGTTATTATTAACTGTTTCCAAAACCTCCAGTGCCTGCTGAAAGTAATCCCTACAAATAAAACTCCTCATTTAATGCCATATCTCATAGATCTTATTCACTGAATACTAGATACCACCAACCAGATCAGCCTCTCCTAAAATTCCAAGTATAGTTACTGGCAAACATATAACATATAAAAACAATGAACACTTTAATCAGATTATCAATTTAATCATGAAAAATGTAATAGGTGAAATTAGTCATAAAATTAAACTTGTTTAATGTACATTTGAATGTAACTTTATATTAAAACTAAAAATATTAATATTCTTGAAAAGGATAGTTTTTAATAAACATATTATATCAATGCTTACTTATGGATTTCATAATTGAACAAATAGTATTAGAGACATCAAAGTAAGGACAGTTTCATGTTAATAAGAATGACAGAAAATAAAATATATGAGTGAGAGAGCAAACAGATAGCACTATTATCACTGAAAAAAATTAATAGATGTATGGAATAGGTGAAGCTTAATTTGAATATCAAAAGATTTAAAATACCTAGAAAAAAATTATATATGATATAGAATATTGAAATACGAGAGTTTGGTGAAGTGACAGAGAGAATATAAACTGTAGAAAGTTGATTACAAATATTATTACAAAAAATTTCATTAGATAGACAATTAAAGTTTCATACTAGATTTTAAGAGGTTTAAGACAACTAGAAAGAAAAAAATCAATCCACTCTCCTCATATGATCTTAAAATGTCCAATATAATCAAAACATATGCAAGTTCTAATAGTAAATGTAAAAGATTAAATGTAAAATGTACTACAAAATAGCCATTGCAAGCAAGCTAATCATGTAGTTTATAATTTTATATCTTTGGAATGAAGTTTGCTTCAGCTATAATTCTTAAAACAAATTTTCTTGATTATACTTTACATATTTTATAAAGTTCATAGGTAATAAAACATATGGTTTCTCACATTTACATCTTTGATATGGTAAGAAATTGCTTTATGATTTTATTTTTTATCATTAGATTGCACTTGAAATTATATGATCTAACTTTTTGCATTTCGATTGGCCTTTATCTGAAATAATATTTCAAATGCATTTGGTATGATTTTTAAGATTTTTTTTGCATTAAGCAGCCTCTTCTGTTTCTCTTACAAATTGGCTAGCAGTTGTATGCTTGATTGATTGTTTGCTTATACTTTGAATTTTTGGATTAAATTTTATATTACAATTTATTTATTTTAGAAAATTTGTTAGTAGAACTTTTACACACACCAATTTAATCCTTGTTTTTATATTCAAAACTAAAATGAAATATAATATACTATACTAATACTTATTGCAATACTAATCACATAAACAAATATTAAGCAGGCCAGTGTACAGTATCAGCCAAACCCTAATGAAGGTATATGCTATTGTGGATAGGAATATGCTCCAAACTAGCTATAACTTAATATTTATTTATATAATTAGTATTGCTATAATAGTTTTATAAATTTAATACCAACTTTTTTTTATTATGCTTAATAATATATTTGATATTATGTCTTTACATATGTATTATATATAGAGCTAGCAAAATAAGCTATTAACAAGCTAATATCCTCAACCCCAGGCTGGTTTCTGCTTCTAGAATCATCAGTGAGGTGCCAGGATATTCAAGCATTAGATTAAAAATACTAGGACAAGCCCAGCACTTTATCTAATGTATAAATATTGAGTAAAAATCTGAAATTGTCAGACATCCATATGTCTCCCAATACAGCTATCTAACTCAAATAGCCATATGGGACTGAACTAAGTTCAGATGCACCATATATTAACAGCTTTAGCAATATAAAATCACCAAAGCCTTAATAGCAAAAAATAAAATGATAAAAAATCAAGTCATGTGATTTTTTATCATTTTATTTTTTGCTATTAAGGCTTTGGTGATTTTATATTGCTAAAGCTATTAATATATGGCGTATCTGAACTTAGTTCAGTCTCATATTACATGACTTGATTTTTATCATTTTAGTTTTTGCTATTAAGGCTTTGGCGATTTTATATTGCTAAAGCTATTAATATATGGTGTATCTGAACTTAGTTCAGTCCCATATGGCTATTTAAGTTAGATAGCTGAAGTGGAAGACATATGGATGTCTGACAATTTCAGATTTTCTACTCAATAGTTATACATTAGATAAAGTGCTGGGCTTGTCCTAGTATTTTTAATCCAATGCTTGAATATCCTGGCACCTCATTGAGCTGCCAGAAGCAGAAACTGGTCTGGGGTTGAGGATATTCTCAAAGCTTGTTAAGACCTTAATTTGGGAGCTCTTATATAACATTTGTAAATACAAGCTTTATTAAATTAAGTCATGTGACATCTGACTTGATTTTTTTTATCATTTTACATATGTACTGTATATATACTAGTGTATCCCTATTTCTAAAAACAAAATGTATTGCTAAAATGTATAAGCTCTCCCTCATTAGTGATGAAAGTCGCATCATATTGTAATCACTTTCTTTTTATTTTTATAATCATCACATAGATATTCATCCTGGCCAATCAAAATTAAGTGGTTGATCTACTTACCGCCCGCCAACGGATAGCTAGCTTGGCTAGCTAAAAATCGTCCTCCTGAAAAAATATAAATCGTAAGTACTATTCCTGACCTGGAAAGTCAAGATTTATTCAGTCGGATAAATCTTTGTCCGGCATAACTACAACGCCACGTCGTCGATATGCCAAATGAGAATCATAACCAATATATCTTGAAGGTTTTCATTGTATTTGAACAATTGAAAAACATATTTATACATATGATTAAATTTATTTATTGCAAAATCTATTTACCACTACTAATTATTTTTAAATTTTATTTTTGTGTTTTTGCCTATAAATGTTAATTAGATTAATAAAAAAACATTTTAATATTTATTATGTGTGAATAATATGTCTGTGTATGTGTGTGTGTGTAAATACTCACAAATGTAAAAAATTTATAATATTTCAAATATTAAATTAGACATTAGCCTTAATCTGTTATTACAACTTAATGATTAGTATTACTTAGTTCAATATTTCTCTTGAACAAACTCAATAATTTACTCATCCTCTGATCATAAAATTAGCATAAAAATAGTCGTCCCTCTTCCAACTGGTCATTAATGTTTCATTTGTTTGCTCTGTCAGTTCTGAGGACAGACAGCTAAGTTACATTTGCATATTAATGTGAATTTTTTTTAACTTTTTGATTATTTTTTCTGTAAATTTAATATACCCAATCTCATTAATTGGTTGATTTATGATTCCAAAATGACTTAAAACAAATCTCTGATTTAAATTACAATTTGATATTCATTTTATATCTTCGTTGCAAATGTTTTTTATCTATTTTGTTTTTATCATAATCAGTTGTTGTTAGTATTCTATCAATTCTAATTTTAATTCAACATACGACAATTTTAGAAATTAATTATGTACTCATTTTAAATGGGCGAATATTTTTTAAAGTGAAATTGAAGTTTCATTATTTAAAAAAAGTTTTAAAAGTCAAAATCAAAAAGTTTTTTTATTTCTTTGCAAAGTGCAATTTCAAACTGAATTAATTACAATCCCCGTCTCCCTTATTTTTCCACTAATATTTATATTAAGAGAAGTTTTTAAAAAGTTTTAATTGAATTTCGATTCACTAATCATATTTGAATTATAAAACTGAAATAAGTATTAATTTAAATATTTTGAATCACATTATAAGTTATTTAAATAATCGACAAATATATTTAAATGATAGATGCATTTCATCTGACATTTAATATTGATCACTTTGTTTTAACCTCAGTTTGGAATCAAAAATTATATATCTAACATGTATAAATATATAAATTTGCCATTTAATTAATATTACTTATCTGTATGTTAATAATAATAATTAGCATTATCAACATAGATGTTATTTTAGAATATTTTAAATATACTTAATATTCAGATTGACTTTCAAGATGGCGGTGATCTCAAAGGTTAATAGTATATTGACTATTACAGAAGTAATAATGAAGCAAATAAGAAATTCATAACCAACTGTGCCCTAATTGTTTTAAAAAACTCTTGAATGTAGAATAAAGATAAACCAATTTAAATGCTTAAAATATTACTTTTGAAATGTTTATATTCTATAGGGTTTTGGTGCAACAATAAAATAGTGAACTCAAAAACTAAATATTTCTGGATTGATTTTCAGTGAGTAAATTTATATATATAGTTGATCAAATTGAATGTAATAGTCATGTTTAATTTGCCACTTGAATGTTAGAACATTATAACATTTCTAAAACTATTCATCAAATGATATTATTATTCAGGTGATAATAAAATTTCAATTTAAAAATGTCTTCTCAATGATTTTTGAAGTTGAAAACTTTCAGAAAGCTATTGCTGATAGATAATTAAGAAATATTTAAGTGCAATTAAATTGGTGTTACAAAAGCCAATGAAAATTTTAAAATTTTTAAAGGTTTCAATGGGGACGTTTGCTAAGTTACAAATGATAATTGAGTACAATTATTATTATAAAAACAGATTATTAATAAGATTATGAATATTTTGGGGATAAGATTAAAAATGATGAAATAGCAATTAGTCTTTCTGAAGGACTCTAAAAATATAGTGCTGATTTAATAAGTAAATTTCTCGATCTTGATTTTGCTTTAAAGTCTCCTTATTTAATATTTCTGAAAAACTTGGTGGTTCAGATTACCAATCATCCTTTTTAATTCAAGTCTTATAGTTTTATTCCAAAAAAATTAGACATATGCAAAAAATTCAAAAATATTGTTTTGTGTACGCTAATTGAATATATGATAAGAAGCAAAAAATCTATATGGAGGCTATAATTAAGTAAAATTAAAAACAAAACTATTTATGTGTCACAAGATATGTCTGAATATATTTGAAAGAGTATTGCATATTTGTCCTAGACATTAATCTTCTGGGAGTCATGGTTGGTCTGAAAGATACAAGCAAACTTTTTCTTAAATATTATTACATACATCAAATTTTCAAGATCATGACTATTTATTTGTGCATTTGTATGCGACTAATATTAAACCATAATGATTAACCTATCAGTTTGATTATAGCACATTTTGTAAGGATGTGTAAATATGAGAGATATTGCAAACTCTGAAGTCATTAGTAGAATTGTAAAATCAATTTCTAGATTGTAACTGAAAATAAATATAATAAAGGCACATTTACAGGTTTAAATTTTCCCCCACATTTTAGCACTTATTAACAAATGCATTTCTGGATTCACTCAACTTCTGCTATAAGTTTTTTGGATCATGACCTTTATATTTTTACATTTCTTTGTTTAATAATTTCTATATTAATAATTTAGTAAATGTTTAGATATTTAACAATGGAACAGGTTTATTGATGTTATAAATATTTATTTTATTCAGCTAAGCACTTTCAATACTAACATTATACAATTAAAGTTAGTTAAGCTCTCATTTTAAGGTTGTTTAGTTTATTGTTAATCAAATTAGCATAAAATTGAATTTCAATAGTTAATTAACATTGCAATAAGTGCAAAGAAAATTATAGATGCCATTTTTATAAAGAAGAATGTTAGTTTTATTTATGATGTAAATATCTTTGGCTATAGATCAGGCCTCTTTCACCTTTCTCTTTCTGTCATCTCTCCCAGAACAAATGTATGACTATGATACATTTAGTATTGAAAGCATTTAGCTGAATAAAATAAATATTTATAACATCAAAAAAAACTTTCTGTTGTTAAATGTGTAAACATTTACTAAATTATTACAGATAGTGCAGAAAAATATAAAAAGAAACAAATTATAGATTTATGTAATTTCTTTATTGTAACAGTTTTAAATATTTTTTTTCACATTTTAGCATGAACTAATAAAAAATGTATCTCTTGGATATATGCAATTACCAGTGCAATTTTTGACTGTAATCTCTGTGAGGTTAATGCTAAATTCTTATAGCAAGAAATACAAGCCATTGAAAAAAATTATCAAAATTTAGAGACAGATGACATAATATATACTTTACAATATTTTTTACAATAAAAAGATGACATTAAAATTAGAATTCATAAAATATTTGAAATCACTTATGAAATTTACATACTATCAGATACTAATTATTATCATCTTGGGAATCTGGAAAGCATTGCTTTTATTGTTGACAGATATCCATATCACATTAGACTTTCAACTCAATGAACAGAGAAGTGTTTAAATTGTAATGGTCAAATAGTCTAATGTGAATAGTTTATAAATCTCATTAATATTATAACTATTCCAAAGAAGTTCTTTATGACCCATACTCTGAACATTATTTTATTATAACAGTTAAATGATATAAAAAAAGCTTAAGCACTTTACATAACAAAATTTGAGTAATTCTCTAGAGTAAGTAGATTATTTTTTTCACTCCAGTGTTCTCAGGTAAATAAACATTCAGTTAAATCTTCCTCAAATTACATTATGTCACTGATTTCATGCTGACTAAGTGTGATGATAATTAGAATTGTTTATTGTCAATAGCAATTTTCTTAAATATATTAGTATTTGCTTTTATACTGTAATGGTCAAAATATGAAGTATGACATTGCAACTAATCAAGAAAACTGAATGATAATTAACAAATTCTTAATATAATTAATAAGCAAATAACTCTATCAATGTAACAAAAGATTTGTATGCTTTAAAGATAGATAGTAATATAAATATGGATTAATGATATCTCAGGGTTATAAAATAAATATAGCTGTATAATGTATAGAATAATAAAGAAATATAGAATAATAAAGACATATAATAATAATTATATAGCTAGCAGATTCTAGATTTTAAATTATAGATAAATCAAATTTAATGTTATCTCATGGTGTTAATAAAATATTAATAAAGATGATAAACTTCAATTGATATAGCTGGAAAACAAAGGGTATTTTATTGTACCCAAACTATATCCTACAATAGCTAAATCTTAATATTTAAAATGCAAATGCTAATAACAGCAACTAACATTAAGAACATTACCTTCTAGTATGTCAGTCCATATTTAAATAAATATATTGCATAATACCACATGGGCTTCAGAAAGAAGTTTGCTGTTAAGTGAATGAAGATCCTTTAATTCCACTTGAAGGTCTTAAAGGATTCATGCTGGGAAAATTTCTAATGGTCACTCTATACATTATCAGTGTTGCAGCTGTTATTACTATGTGACTATTCATATAATATATGAACATGGATGAGCTGCTCACCAACATGCATTAGCCAGTATGCTGAGTTTATGGTATTTTGTCCCAGTTGCCTGATAGCTCTTAACTAAAATATTAGTTGAGTTTTCTTGAAGGCGGACTGAATGTGTATAATGAAAAAAAATTCTAATAGATATTTACAATCATGGCAGACAAATATAAATCATGGCCTTTATTCCAAGAAGTCTGTAAAGTCATTGGCCAAGGCAGGATTGGTGGCAAAGGCAGAGAATGATAAGAACCCCCTGAATGCCACACTGCCATTTGATGCTGATCTTTTATTTAAGTACTTACAACTGCAAATCACTTTTATGTGAAGGAAGATTACAAGAATTGGAAGAAAAATTATTTCATATTAAATGAGACATTATTGAACTTTGTGAAGTTAAAAAAAATGTGAAAGGACAATTGATTGAAAAAGTAGACATGTATTCTACTACAAAAGCATAAATATTGGAAATATAAGTGGAGTAGGATTCATTATAAATAAAAAGTGGAAGACCAACATTGTGAATATTGATGGTATATCAGACACAATGGCAAGATTAGTTATTGAAGTTTATAGTAGATACCAGATGCAAATAATTCAGGTTTATACCCCCAACAAGTTCTCATAGTGATGAAGTAGTATCGGATTTGTATATGGATGTACAAAGGGTTTTTGATCAAACCAAAAATTGTTATGAGACACTTTAATGCTAAACTTGGTAAACAGTTGAAAGATAAAGTTGGTTATGGTAATAGAAATGAGAGAAGACAAAGTCTTGTGGAGTTTACAGAAAAAGAAAAACTTTATATTATGAATTCTTTTTAAAAAATATTAAAAGAAAATGGACACAGCATCCAAATAAAGATACAGCAGAATTGGACTATATTTTGACTAATAGAAAAGACATATTTCAAGATACTTAATAAATTCAATACAAGTGATCATCAGAAGTAAGATACATGTTAAAGCAAAACTAGAGAGACAAAAATTATTACGAGAAACAATATTTACAATTAATATTCCTAATCTTTAGAAATATTCTAATGAATTTAAATTAGAACTTGCAAATCACTTTCAAATATTAGCAGAATTTAATATGATTCAGATTTGAATGAAATTAATAGGAATATAATGGATACACTTTTAAAAATTGCAACAAAGATAGCTGGTAAAAAAATAGCAACAATTGCCTATTAAAATTTCTTCTAAGATTAGAAAATTTATGAAGAAAATAAGGAATATGAAAATTTATAAAAATGATGCATTAGGAAGGAATGAATAGCTTGAATTTTGTAAAATTCATGCAAAAAAGAGTTGATAATGATATAAGAAAGTATAATTGTGAACTAGCAAGAAAAGCTATAGTGGTGAATAAAAGTCTCAAGAGTATAAAACAATATTTTGAAATTGGTAGAAAACTGAAACTATTACTAAAAAGAGAGATGACATCATGAAATGGATAGAATAATTCTATTAAGAAATTTGCAGTAATAAAGAACAAGTCCCTCTTAGAACTATTATATCCTCTAAATTGTCCAGGATTTTAAATAAAGAAGTGAGACATGCAATTAAATTTGTGAAGGGAACAGCTCCAGATAATGATGGAATTATAATCAATATCTTAAAAGAAGCAGATGAAGAACAGAATTTTTTTTGGCATAGTTATATACCAAATTTTTAAATGATAAAGATGTACCAAATGATTGTAAGAATGCAGTATTAATATCAATATTTTTAAAATATGATAAAGAAGATATTAGAAATCACACACTTATCAGTCTTTTATCAGTTTTATATTAAAATTTTACCAAGATAATTACAACATGTCCACAACAACTTTGGATTTCAACCAACCAAAAAAAACAAACTGCATTTAAATGTAGCTTTAGTAATTTTGATTAAATTTATGTACTGAGAGAAGTTATAGAAAGGACCAATAAATATGAGTTGCCAATATGCTTTGGATTTGCAGATTATAAAAAGGTATTTGATTCTATAAACATTTCTTCAGTGATTAAAGCATTAGATCATCAAAATGTAGACCCGGGATATTGTCATATTTTAAAGAATATCTATAAAAATTCAACAGCAACAATTATATTACATTATGATACTAGAATGGTTAAATTGAGATGGATGTAAACAGGATGACTACATATTTCCAAAACTTCTTACAGCAAGCTGCAAGAAATATTTTGTTATTAAAATGGGAAGCAAAGGAAATAAAAGTAAATTGAAATTATTTAAGTCACTTAGCTGTTTTTGTTTTAATTATAAATTTTATTAAATGCACATTATTATATTAAGTAATATTTACTAAGGCTGTAACCTTATGAATAAGCATCTGAAAAATTTGAAGGTAATGACCTCTACAGGTCTTAGCCACAAGCTTACGCTCAGAAGAAAAGAGAAATATAGTAATGTTGAATGGATTTTCTCAAAAGATGAAAATGAAGATTGATAATAGTGAATTAGAAGTTAACAACTATTTTGTCTGGATAATATAAGTTTTTGAATTAGAAGTTGTTGTGGTTAGAAGAATGTGGAATTGGTCTTATATACAATAAAAATCATATTCTTCTGATGTAAGAAATAGGGAAGACAAAATTTCCCTTTCTTAGATTCACTGAAATTGTTTTTATACTTATGACAATAAAAATTTAGACATGTTGAAAAAAAAATGTTTTCCAAAATTTAGATTATTTATTATTATCTTAATAATATGAGGTTTATTAAATCTTATGATGCAATTTTAAAACTGAGATGATAAAATAAGTTATTTCAAAAATATTGGAAATCACTAGAGAACTAGCAGTAATGAATATATGAATATTATTACACCACAGTAATATTCTGTTACCTAGTAACTCATTCTGCCTTCAAATAAAAACTAACATAATATATATTATTAATCAGGATTTTAATAGGTTTAAAATTATTTGAAATGTGATTTCTACTCAAAGCTAATAGAATATTGATATGTTAACCTAATAGAATATTGATATGTTAACAAAACAATATTTATTATATGTATTAAAATTTGTTAAAATATTTAGAGTTTATTGATTAAAGCTGCCATTTCTAAGGCAAAGACCTAAAAAGTGCAAAAACAAAATTAAGTAGCAAATTTTTTTTAATTAAGACCAGTTTATTTAGTTAGCTGGAACAAAAAGCCATTCTATCTATTACCATTTAAAGTCTTATCACTCTAGTGCAGAATAAATCTTCTTAAGTTATTCTTGTTGTAGTAAAGTAGATTTTATTATTGCATTCTCTTAAATTAAAACAAAGGCATTCTTTTGATATTGCTCTCAGCTCAGAAAAAAGATTCTCCGGATGTTATTATCACAGAAACAGATTTTAAACACGGCTAATGTAATTTCCTTCTAGTCTCATCAACATCATAGTTTAAACAGTTTTACTATTTTGAATACCCTCTGCTACTTACTACCTTTATCAGTTTTACTTAGACATTATTGACATTTTCTGCCTTTCTTTCAATATGTATCAAAAAAATTATTAAAGTCATGGACATAACTTGTTAAGACTATGCTTGTGTACAGCTTTCCTTATTTGCTAATAATATTCAACTCTTTTATTCTTATGGTGTTATTAATAGAACTATATCCCAACTACTTTTTATTTTTTAATGGATTTCTGCTCTAATTTACTGCTTGTGTATAGCCTTTTTTGATAAAATAACTCCAGGAAATTTTCTTAAGAAACTTTCTTATAGCTTTTTTTTATCTCTAACAACTTTGGCCATTTATCTACCATTTTTAATAACTCTTTAACAGATTTTTTTTTTAATTTTTTAATATAAGTGAATTAGAATCCCATCTAAAAGTAGAATAGTGTTTTTTTCCATATTTTATGACTCATCTTACTTCTTTTGAAACAACATTGTAATTTTTATGGCTGTGCTTGATAATCAGAAGGGGTGTTTTTTTTTACTTCTTTTATATGCAGTAGTAGTAGTATATTTTTTTCAGTTCATTAATTCAGTTTTCTAAAATAATGTTAAATTTTTGTTTCCAGTCATTAAAATCTTGTAGAAACTGGATTATTCTTTACATTTTTATTCCTCATTTTACATTATCACAATCTAATGACCATATAACAATCTGCATAAGAAAGCATTTTTGAAGCAAAAACTGTACTTTTTAATTACTTATATGGATAATATATTTATTTGGTTATAATGGTATTTTCGTGAGATGCCAAAACATATAATCAAGGCTTATACTATTGGAAATATGTGTCATCAATAAGCAGAATATATATGAACATTAATGGAGAAGAAAGCAATTTTAAATATCCCATTTAAAAGAAAATGTCTTCTTTCACTCTCCATTTAAGAATAGTTAGATACATTCATATGTGTCAACCAATAATTGAATTTTTATATGTATTGTGTATAAGCTGCCTATCTGCCTGAGAAAATTTTTTTAAGTTGTTTGGAATTTGAAAAAAAAAAAAGCTTTATCTAATTCAAATCCCACTATCATAAGCAAAGCAGTCAGAAATATTATCTAATGTCAACTGATTTTTATCAAAGAGATATAAATTTTTCATAAATAAAAACTTCTATTTTGTTAATATTTATATAGTCATTTTTTCCTTCTTTTGCTTTTTTAAAAAATTCATTAAATTTATATGAATATAAAAGTTCTTACTTTTTAACAGAGCTATTAGTTTGTTTGTTTTTTTCATGTGTCATAGCATCAGCCGGGAAGCGAACCCGCTAACCCGGGACAACTGCTTGTATGGCAGCTGTGCTGACCTCTCAAACACCAACGCTTGACATTCCAATTTTTAACGAGTATCGTAAAAGTATTTCTACATTTTTATTATACCTGCTATATATCCTTCTGAGTAGTTAAAATAAATAATATTAGAATCTATTGTTTAATAAGTTGCATGCAATGCTAACTGATTAAATAATGTCCAATTATTCAATCATAATATTAAATATTGAAAGTATTTTGAAGGATAAACTTGTTCGTATTTGCAGAACCAATACTGATGAGTGCTGGTTCAGCACGAAATGCACCTTAGAGGTCATACGTCTTTTATTGTATCTTTATTTATATGAATTTAAAAAGAATGTGGAAGTATGGAGGTTGCTTATTATATCTATAAAAATAATAATAGTAATATAATAACGAAAAACTAGATTGATCAATTGCCAGGCGGAAAAAGTTTTTTGAAGTTTTCTTACTTGATGATTAACCAGTAATTAGATGGTCAACTAGACTATCAATAACTTACCCCTCTTCCTGACCATCCTACCAAATAAAATAAACTATCCCCTAAAATACTTCAGTTACTTGAGAAAAAAAATTGATTTCATCAGAATTCAAACCACAGATTATGAGCGTAGCAGACGCTCAATATATCACAAAAAATTCCGAATATAACTTTATATATATATCCCTCTAAGTTACTTCATATTTATATACAGAATGGATGTCATCAAGACTCTGAAAAAATATTAATCCATAAACTATTATAATTTAAATCACGGAAATTTACAAAATAATTTATTTATGCTTTTTTTAATCTAACTACCATGACAAAACTGATTTATTTTATTTAAAAGTAAAAAAGAATTCAAATAATTTTATTTTTACTTTAACATAAATTTCTTTTTAAAAATGCAAACTTTTAAACTTCAGTTACTTTTAAAGGCAATCAAAGAACACTAAACAAGATAAACATTCATCAGCATTAATCATACCTCAAGGTCAATTATGCAAATTACAAAATGAAAATTAGCATACTCTTATGCTAGCTACAATCGCTAATTTTTTAATTCTGTTTACATGTGACTATTTTTCTTCGGTAAGTTGCCATCAACGACATTAGATCAGCGCAATTTAAATATTAAACTCACTTTTAAAATTGGTCAACTTATGCAAAGTGGCACTAATTATTATTTAAAATACAAAATTCCAAACACACTTTTGTTTCTTTGCAGTTATCAATAGCTGAGAAGACAAGTTTTAAAATTATATTTTAGCAATTACTTTACCATAAAAAAATGATGGATTTTTCTCTTCACACTTTTCAATCTTTACTAATTCTTTTACTTTGAGAAAGTTGTTCCTCTTTACATAATTATCGTCTTAATTTCCGCCATTCTAGCTCAAGAGGCCATGTTTACTCCATTCTGCTTTCAAAAGAAAATTCATTTTGCCACATATTTGAAAGCCAATTTCTCTTATCTATGAACCGAATTATTAAAGTAATCTACATAAAAATAGATAATGAGGATTTTTTTTTTATTCCTTTTTCAATTGAGATATATCCTGGATGAAAAAAACTGTTTGCAAAGACACTTTGAAAGAATAAAAATAAAGTCTGCTATGAATGGAGAAGATATATTTTGCTTTCGTTAATTCATAACAGCAGTTTCTTCTACTTACACTTTTTTGCACTATATTTAAGGACTGTTTGAAATGCAATTTTCAAGATCATTGCAACAAAAATGTTACCGTTGTCCGGAGTTTTTTTATTTCTCAGAAAAAAAAAAATCATTAAATTCTTTATAAAAAGCTTTAAGTTATAAAATCAGAAAGAGAATATTTCTGTGCATTAATATATATGTAAAAAGGTTTGCTATGCAATTGCTTGGTTTTGAGTCTGGATCAAATAAATATTTTTTTTTCCCAAATAGATAACACATAAGTAATCTAGCTAGTAATTTAATATTGATTAGCAGAGGAACATTTAACTATAACTAGCTAGAGAATAATTACTAATAGAAAACTATTTAAACTACCATTATGGTACGTCTGGTGAGTACTATCTTTTCCTTCACCCTTTCTTTATGAGCAATATTGAAGAAGTCTTAAGCTCAGCCATGGAATATTTAAAGACTGTTTTATCTACTTATATATATATATGTTAAGAGTATCGTGGTGTACCACTAACATATCTCTTTGTTATGCCTATTATGTGGAGTCGAATCCCAATCACGTAAAACTGGAACATGTTTCAAAATCCAATTATCTTAGAAGTTTTATTTCAAGTAGCCAGGCTATGGATAATGCAGTTAAGTATCAAAATATTAAGCACAAAATGGGTATTGAGCTAATCTAATCAGAAAATAAAGCAAAAACAAAATTCTATTCACAACTTTCATAATTGAGTCTTTAGTGCTACATATATATAAATGACAAGGAGAAACTTTGCTTTGAAACGTGCTATTTAATAACTTTTATACAGACAGACAGATGGACGGATGGATGGATGGATGGCTTTCTTTGTAAGTCTTGTAATTTTTATAATTAAATAGGGTCAATACTGCATTCTGAGAATTTATTTCAAGATATGCCATGCATTTCGGATAATATTCAAATTTATATGATTTGTCCTATTTGTCTTATATTTAGACATAGAAGTATTTATGAATTTGTAGATTGATTATCCTCATTCCCTATTAGTGGTCATTCATCACTTCATTACTGCTATTGTTTCTCATAAAAATAATGAAATAATTGATGCTGTCAGTCAATGGCCATCAAAAATTTACACCATAATCTTATCATCTATATTTATTTAACTTGTTATGAAAAGTAAATACAATACAAACAATTATCTTTTAAGATAATATTCAATATTCTTCTATCTTAAAAAAACATAACATTCAATTAATATTTACTGAGGCTGTAACCTTGAGAATATGCATGTAAAATGCAATAGTAGGGACCTCTACAGGTGTTTAACCACAAGCTTACACTATGGAAGAAAAGAGGGGAACCTTCTTTACTTCAACCTACTTTCTATTTAAATAGGTGAAGCTGAAGCGATTAGATCTGCGAGCGTGAAGCTATTTAATACTTCACTGATTAAGTCCACATTTCTAATTACACATTAATACTTTGAAATATTTCGATTTACAATGAGTCAATGGAAAGATTTTATAGTTAGAAATCTGTTACAGTAATTTAAAGTTGCAATTATAAATTTATTAAACGCACATTGATTACGTAAGTAATATTTCTTGAGGCTGTAACCTCAAGAATATGCATGTAAAATGTGATAGTAGGGACCTCTACAGGCGTTTAACCACAAGCTTATGCTATGGAAGAAAAGAGGGGAACCCTTCTTTACTTCAACCTACTTTTTATTTAAATAGGTGAAGCTGAAGTGGTTAGATCTGCGAGCATGAAGCTATTTAATACTTCATTGATTAAGTCCACATTTTTTATTACACATTAATACTCGTGAAATCTTTTGATTTACAATGAGTCAATGGAAAGATTTTATAGTTAGAAATCTATTACAGTAATTTAAAGTTATTGGTAAATATTACTTACGTAATCAATATGCATTTAATAAATTTATAATTACAACTTTAAATTACTGTAATAGATTTCTAACTATAAAATCTTTCCATTGATTAGTTGTAAATTGAAAGATTTCATGAGTATTAATGTGTAATAAGAAATGTGGACTTAATCAGTGAAGTATTGAATAGCTTCACGCTCACAGATCTAACCATTTCAGCTTCACCTATTTAAATAGAAAGTAGGTTGAAGTAAAAAAAAGGGTTCCCCTCTTTTCTTCCATAGCATAAGCTTGTGGTTAAACACCTGTAGAGGTCACTACTATTGCATTTTACATGCATATTCTCGAGGTTACATCCTCGGTAAATATTACTTATGTAATCAATGTGCGTTTAATAAATTTATAATTATAACATTCAATTGTAATTATGTTAGAATATTTTAATAGATAATCATTAAATTTTATAGAAAGTTTAAAATTTTATTTACATTTTTTCAAGTACATTCAACTGGTAGTAATACTACACAGGTTAGTGTGTAATACAATATTTGGAATAGTATTGTTCTTTCTTCTTTAACTGTTGTTGACATGACCAGTGATAGTACTAGCATAAACTGGTGAACTCTAAATTGATGAATACTAAATTAAGATAATATCCCAACAGTCTATTGACTGTTGAAACAGATATATGGGTGAAACCAACTACTACATCTAAAAACAAATTAAAAGAATGCAAATGAATAATTGTAGAGCAAAAATAAACAGATATGGCTAAAGCATCAGTCTGTGTTTGTGCATGTCACTATATGTTCCATAGGAAATACACAAGAATATTCAGCAGATAGAAAAAGGTAAAAAAAAGCAAAGAAAGCTGATGATATGACAATAGCAAAAATGGAGAAATCAGGAATATATAAAAAATTTACAGTCTATAGTCATTAACAGAATAGCCTAGTTAATTAGGGTATCATCTTAAATTCAGTATTCATAAATCTAGAAGTTACTGATATAATTTCCATGCTAGAAATACCACTTCAGTAATATCTAGATCAAACTCAAATTAATGTTTTCTTCATGATTATAAAATAATGATATATTTGTAGAATTAGTTTTTGCCTTTCTATAATTGAACATTGAATCAATCCTATTTAATATTAATTTTTATTTCTTCTTAGTAT
Source organism: Epiperipatus broadwayi (assembly GCA_028023455.1). Lineage (NCBI taxonomy): Eukaryota > Metazoa > Onychophora > Udeonychophora > Euonychophora > Peripatidae > Epiperipatus > Epiperipatus broadwayi. Next base: position 2,657,478 of record JAQFVV010000056.1, on the reverse strand, counting down.
ACAAAAGATAAGATAGCACCAAAATAATGTTGTGTACACCATAGGTATAGTCAATCAAATTGTTTATATGTATATTATAAGGAGGTGCAGCATTTGTTTATAAGGACAAAAACAAAAAATAATTCTCTAAATGTAATCACAGTAGATAACATGGATACATGTTTGGTCCAAGCATTGTTGAAGTGGCTTGTGAAAAAAAAAACTATAAAAAAATAATAATTTAAGAAGCAAGTTTATTAAACAAAAAAAGCACACAGTGAATCAGAGACTTTTTAAATAAATAATGATTTTTTTTAAAAATGTTATCTAATAATGAATTATTATAATTTTAATAACCATAAGTAAGAAGCTAACATGCTGAACGTATATTAGGATTACTAAAATAAATATTAAATTATTCATTCTCTTATAGTGTTTTTATATGTTACATAGACATACATTCACACACAATTACTAAAAGTAAAAATGCTTGTAGTTTTAGACATTAATTCAAATGCAATTAGGAATTTCTAAAAAAAAAAAAATTTACTTTTCAGAATATTGATAATTATAATTCATTTCCAAGCATCTAAATAAATTGAATTATTATAATTACATAAATATTTGTTTTTCAGAATTTTTAAACATTAGTAAAATTACAAATTATTTATAAATTAATTTTTCTTGAGATTACTAATTATGTTAAAAATAAAATTTAATTGATTAAAAATTTTAATTGACTGTGTCATCTTTAGTTTTTACCGTACATTAATTGTTATATTTTCTTTTTTTATATATATTACTAGCTAATAAATTATATATTACAGTTCAAGTTTAAATAGAAAATATTGACTAATTATTAATTATAAATTTAAATAAAAAAATGATTTTAATTAGAAAGAAAAAAGTATGAAAAACAGTTTTTAAAAGTAAGAAAATTTTAATGCTTTAAAAATATTGAAATATAAATGTTTAATTAACTACTTCAAATTACTTTTTACGTATTAATACGACATCTCCTAATTCTTTCAATTTATTACAGTAAACAAAAACATTTCTCTTTTTCTTTCCTAGCATCATCTAGTATAAGTTTGGATATAACTTTGAATCCTGAATCCTCATTTATAAAAACTAAAGCTAGGAGCCTGTCTAGGGACCTTAAATTTTACTACTATATGGTAACTATTGATCACTCAAGTTTGTGCTAGAGCAAAGAAGAACAAATAATTTTGTTTACTTTTTTTTTATTATATTACACTTACTTCTGTATCAAATCCTGTTCAATTCAGGAGATTGTTAAAATAGTGAATTCTAAAAATTTCTGCATAGATTGCTACTTGAAATTTTTTTTTTTAAATCTCACTTTGATTGGGTCACTATGGCTGTCCTGCTTCTTTTATCATTCCAGTGCTTAAAAATCATATGACCTCCATATATCTATTTGATAATTTCTAAGATTTTGGGCTTATAATAATTTTATATATTAATTTATAAATTTGACGATCTTCATACTTACTTTAGAAATAGCAAAAGATAACATTTCTATACTCTACACTTATTCATGAAGAGGGGTCATAACTGAATATATTTCAGCGACTCTTTTAATTCTGTTGACTACGAAATTAATTTTTGATTTTGAAAATATTGTTTCAGATTCTATTATTGTGGATTATTTTATGGCCATTTTAATTTTTACCTTCACTCTTAAAGTGGATTTTATTTTATTGCAAATAAAAAAGAATTTTGAAGTGTAAGATCATTTCTAAAAGTTTGTCTTTTTAAATTGTCAAATTTAGATTGATTCAAATGTTTTGAAATCTAAATATCTTAACTAGATATACATTAATAATAAAAAAAATGTTTTTTTTAAAATATAACTTTGAAAATTTTTTTGAACATGACAAAAACTTGTCAAATACAGAATCTAAATCGGAGATAGATAAAACTTCCCATATTATAGCAGTTAACCACATTGTAATACTAATTCTGTAAAAGTGGAATCTGTAAATATAATTTTTAGTCATTAAAAAATTGGTCTGATTATTTTTAAAATATCTAGTTAAATAGAAAATGTGTTTTATTAAGTTTCAATTTTATTATCATGTTCAGGAATTGTTCTTTGTCATTCCAGCAAAATTTCTTATTTCATCCATCCATTTTCTATGTAATCTCTTTCTCAGACTCTTAGTATTTTCTAATGAAATAATAGTTACCCATCTACTATCTTTTTCTAACAATTTGTTACTCTAACATCTTTCCAAAAATTCTTGAATAGTTATACCTCTTTGACCTCTCATACATGTATTTTGATTTGAATCTTTTCTTGTCACTCCTTACATATCCCATTTTTCACTGTGTTATCATAATCATATAATTCTTAAAGACTTATGAATAATTACTAGTAGAACATATATTTTTCAACACACTTATATAATGATACCATCTAGGATTAAATGATGAGGACTGTTTCTCTCAGAAATACACTTTGGAGGTTTTTTGCTTTTTCCATATATCTTTATCAGTATATTTTAAGTAAACACTTCTTCCTTCTTCCTCTTCCTTAATTTTACTTCTTCATATACAACAATATATCTTTTAAAGTAATTACAATCTTCTTATACTTTTTAAGCAAAAAGTATTTATTATTATAATTACAGTTTCAACTGTTCCGCACAGTTTTCTTCAGATCTACAAAAATTTAAATATTATAACAACACAACCAAAACTTATATATACATCAATAAATTAATAATCAATTTATGCATATAATAGCATTCTTAAACACTATACCATCATTTAGTATATTATATTACTAAATTACTCAATCCTTAAGTGCTTTAAAAAAATTTAAAATTAATTTAAAATTCGCTAAATTACTCAATCCTTAAGTGCTTTAAAAAAAATTAAAATTAATTTATAATTCGTTAATATTTTATATTCCCTTTTTTATAATTTTTAAAATATGCTATTATATATATATATAAACCATAATACATTCTCCCTATAAAACTTTTTAAAAAAATACGTAAATCTTAAATTTTTATACATTAATTAATTTTAAATCTTATAAAATCTTCACATCCCTTAATAATTCATCATTTAAATATCTTTTCTTTTATATATATTAAATACATTTTTCTCCATACATACAAATCTTTATTTTTATTTTTTATTTTTAGGAATAAGTATGTAGGTGAGACAAAAAACTCAAATCGATTAATTCAGTATAAGTATAATAAAGCGTCACCAGTGTATATGCATCTTAGAGAGAACGCATAATTTAGGAAAAGATATTAGGATGATTAGTTATGCAGATGATAGAAGGTATAGAAAGATAAGGGAGGCATTATTAATAAAGAAAATACAACCAAATATTAATAGAGGTGAAGGAAGAGGAACAATGTTGATGGGAGAGGAGGGTGAAGGGAATCAATATAATATAATGTAGAATTAAAATAAAAAAATTTTACATTTGTTTAAATAAATAACAGAGGGAGCTGTGTTAAAAAAGGTGAAAAAAAGGAAGTTGGGAGGGTGATGGGATAGTGAAATAAAATGGTGGAAAGAGAAAAGTGGAGAAATAGAATGAGGTAAAAGATTTATTAAATAATTTAAGTAATAGTGAGTGAAGATATTGTAAGGATTATAATGTTATATGAGTATGTAAGGTGATGAATAAGGTCAGATATATATTTAGAAATGTTAATGATTTGGTATGAGTAAGGAATATTAATTTAATAGGTTATATATAGAGCTCAAAAAATAAACAAGCTTTGAGAATATCCCCAACCCCAGACTGGTTTCTGCTACTAGCATCATCAGTGAGGTGCTAAGTTATTCAAGCATTAGATTAAAAATACCAGGACAAGCCCAGCACTTTGTCTAATGTATATAAGTAGAAAATCTGAAATTTTCAGACAATCCAGCTATCTAATGTAAATAGCCATATGAGATTGAACTAAGTTCAGATACACCATATATTAATAGCTTTAGTAATATAAAATCACCAAAGCCTTAATAGCAAAAAATAAAATTACAAAAAAATCAAGTCAGATGTCACATGACCTAATTTAATAGGCTTATGTTTACAAGTGTTATATATAGAGCTCACAAAATAAGCTCTTAACAAACTTTGAAAATATCACCAACCCCAGACTGGTTTCTGTTACTGGCACCATCAGTGAGGTATTATTTAAGTTAGATAGCTAGATTGGAAGACATATGGATGTCTGAAAATTTCAGATTTTCTACTTAATAGTTATACATTAGATAAAGTGCTGGGCTTGTCCTGGTATTTTTAATCTAATGCTTGAATATCCTAATACCTCACTGACGATGCCAGTGGCAGAAACTGGTCTGGGGTTGGGGATATTCTCAAAGCTTGTTAAGAGCTTATTTTGTGAGCTCTATATATAACATTTGTAAACACAAACTTATTAAATTAGGTAATGTGACATCTTGTAATTTTAATTTAATAGATATATAAATAATAGAGGAATAAAGGTTTTTTAAGAAGTTTTTTAAAATATAAAATTAAAAATTTTTAATTTAAAAATTAATTATAGTTTAGGAATAAAATAAAAAATAAAGATTTGTATGTATGGAGAAAAACGTATTTAATATATATAAAAGAAAAGATATTTAAATTATAAATTATTAAGGAATGTGAAGATTTTATAAGATTTAAAGCTAAAAAGTTAAAGAATTAAGAAATGTAATATAATAATTAATGTATAAAATTAAGATTTATGTATTTTTTTTTATTTTTTATAGGGAGGATGATTTATGGTATATATATATATATATATATATATATATATATATATAATAAGCATATTTTAAAAAGTATAAAAAAGGGAATATAAAATATTAAAGAACTAGAAATTAATTTTTAAAAAATTATAAAGCATTTAAGAATTGAGTAATTTAGTAATACAATGTAATAAATGATGTATAATATTTAAGATTGTTATTATAGGTACAAATTGATTGTTAATTTATGGATGTATATTTAAGTTTTGGCTGTATTGTTATAATATTTAATTTTTGTAGATCTGAAAAAGTCTGCAATCAACAGTCAAAACTGTAATTATAATAATAAATATTTTTTGCTTAAAAGGTATAAGAAGATTGTAATTATTTTAAGAGGTATATTGTTGTATATTTTAAGTGAGTGTAGTTTGAAAATTTTATAGTATATTTAAAAGACAGCATAATAAATAAAAGTCAATTAACATCTGGAATAAATTAATCAAATTAATATATTTTATTAGGCAAAATCATTACAATATAAACATATTAACTAAAACAAAAATACCACCCACAACTATATATAGTAAATGAATCAAGTAAAAAACAAATTTTATTTTAAAAATAAAATATCTGTAGTGCATAGAATATTTCTATTCTAATGAACACCTATTTGCAATAAACTCATATATATTATTAGCCAATTCTGAGAAAGACATCTATAAATGGTACTCAGATGATGTGTTGATATGTGGGCCTGAATGCAGTACAAAACTATGTGAAGTATTAGAACAAAAAACAACCTTAAATGGACAATTGAACATGAAAACCTTTTTTGAGTTCTGAAGATTCTAAACTTATACATCCAATAAAACAAGAACTAAATGAATTTCAAAATGATTATCAAACTGTTACCCCCCCTCCCAGTCTCTCACCTCTATGACACACAAATTCTCTGAAATAATAGGTTTCTTTAAAAGAAACCTCAGACTTTTCAAATATGAAGCTAATCAAAAAGCAAACCTAGAGATCTACATAAATGACTTGTGCAAAACAGACTACAGTAGAAATACTCTACTAAAAACCATCAAAAAATTCTATAAAAACAAACAACAAATACAACCTTAGGTAGAGATCAAACCATGGATAAGCATACCATATATTCCAAAATCCTCAAACAAAATTTAAAATATTTGTGCTATCACATATAAGTCTTATATTTTATTGCTAAACAATACCATAGATAAAATATCCTCTGATCAAACTCCTCAGTATATTATGGTAGATCTAGACAAATATTGTCACTAGAGCCTCCTAACATAAATACATACATAAGTAAGCTAAAAACAACCCAGAATAAAAATCTATCTTTTGGGAGCATGAGCAAAAATTCGGACACATCTTTAATCCAATAAGCATTAAAATTGTTTGCATGGAATGAGATGACAGAAGACAAAAAAAGGCAAGATTCATTGCAAACAGCAGACATGTCATTAATAAAAAAGAGAATTGCATTCAATTCTCAAACAAATGGAATATTTAAATAACTAATTTAAATAATTAGCATTTCACCTATAAATACTGCAGCATATCTGCCACATCATGAGTGCTATGAATCTACCTTTTTTGGTCAAAAGTGTGCTCAGCTACTATTAATAAAATAAAGATACAGAATCTTTTCCTTAGCCAGCATTAGAAACGTTTTAATCAACTAATTACAAACAAGATAAGAAAAAGGATAACTTCAAATATTAGCATTAAAAAAAGGTCCACTTATTAGTTCAATTTATATTACCTAATAGAGATAAGCAAAGCAATAAAGATGTTTATCTGAACGTTTATGATGATAGCATTTTGCTTGTAATTATATCTTGAACTATTTTTAAATATTATTTAATTTTAATTGTTGAATATAGAGATCTTTTCTCTATCTTGAATGTTAAATACAAATTTATTTTGGCTCCAAACATTATTATTCTGAGTTTAAATGTAGTTTTTAATTTTCTTGAGAAAATTATTAATTAGCATATTTGCCAACAAGCGTCTGTCTTATTATATTCTCAATTTTTACATCTTGATAAATACAAATAAATCTTTTTATAACTACTTTATATAAAAGCAGTCAACATTAATTTATTGATTGTCTTTTTAATTAGAAATATATCTGGCTTAAAGAACATTAATATCAAATCATATAAGAATGCAATATAAAGAAATATGTTTTTAGCCTTTAGATTCTGTAGATTCACTATTCTAATTGCAACATCCTTTTACATTTAATTACATCAAATGCTCTCTAATTAGCTTAAAGATAATATCAAGAACAGCATAAATTTAATAAATAGAGATACAACTCAGTAGCAGTTGAATAAAGTATCACAAGTAATACGAGTATATACTTAAAATGATTTCCAGATTATCTTAGGCTGAAAATATTACAACAAAAAAACTTACAAAAAATCCCAGAATTTTAAATGGCTATCAGTCTTTGTAAGATGATTTTAATCATTCGTTGATCTTTTAGATGAGTATTAGCAATTACTGGTTTGAAAAACTAAAATAGCTCTTCAAATCTATAATTATCTTATACATAAAATTCATATTTTCTCTCTTGTTTGAGTCATGAATGAATGTTTGTCTAATGTCATATGTTAAATTCATAACCTCTACATTTATGCAAAGGAAATAATTCTGCCACTAAATAAAAAACACTGGGGAAAAAATCTCAATATGGGTGTTTTAACTACAGAGATATAATATATATTACATGGTAGCTGCAGAAACAGCCACAAATATCGATTCATAATTTGACATTAAGGTGTTCTGTACTTTCATGATCTGTCAATCTCCTAATATAATTCAGATGAATAAAATACTTACCAATGTTTAATGAACTTTTATAAATTAGCAATGTTTAATAATAATAATAACAACATATTTACATTAAATCTTTAAAAAAAATTATTTAAGCAATCAATTAAAAAAATATTATATTTAATAAAAATAAAGCTAAAAAAACTATTATGATTAGTCATGATGCTATTGGGGAGGGGGTTTTAATGTTTTGTTCAGAGGGTGCTTCAGTAAATATATATTTGTGCTGTCAAATATAACGTATATTTTAAAATGTAAATTTTAATTTAGATTTATTAAAATTTGGAAATGTATTTATATAACATTAACATATTTTCTTTAATTTACATTAAATCTTTAAAAAAAATTGTGAAAAACAACCAATTATTACAAAAATGACAGGCTGGAAGCCCAGAGTTTTTGTATTCTGCCATAATAATAGTCTTTCAGACCTGTGCTCAATTCCCACATTTAAAATCTTTTGTTTAATTTACTTTAAATCTTAAAAAACATATATACATGTTTACAGTTTGTCTCCTGTTCAATATAAACAATTAATATACAGGGGGAAAATAATCTAAAGAGAATTGTATTTAAAATAAAAAGGTGTCATAATAATATATCAGAATATGATATAATTCTAAAATTTAAAACTAATCAAATAGCAATAGATTTTATACAGAGTAAATAAATACAGTGTGTGCATGCATATAATAAATGCATGAATATATGAGAATTATCCAAAAATTAAATAAAAGATGGTAGTCATTTTAATTTCAAATTAAAAATATAAATTGTTTTATTATTATAAATATGATTGAGTATTGTCTTGTGAGGAGTTCAATCAATTACATTAATGAATATTAATTAAATGTATATGTTTTATCTGCATAAACTTTATTATATCAATATATTTTCACTATTCAAAGAATTCTAGATTATTTAAAAATAGAAGTGTTTAATACAGTGTCATAAGAGATAGAATCTGAAAGTTGGATACATCTATAAATTATTAATTTATGTATATTATAGAAGGGTAGGATTCAAAGATTGACTGCTTGTTTGAATTATTATTATTTTTATGGAAGATATGTTGTGTAGTTACATACTGGTAGACCAAACATTATTTTGTGTATATATTCAATGATTATACATCTAAATGTAGCTATGTAAATGGATTATATGTTTAAGGGTCATTAACATGTGAAATTATATCCTAGATGCTTTAAAGACTTGAGATATTTTTTAATGGCAATCAATATTTGGTTATATGATTATATTAGCTTTAAAAGCTGTGATTTATATAGTATTTCTTAATCAAAAGGTAATAAACCTTTGGCATGGGCTGTTTAATCATATTACTAACTCACCAATGTTATAGTGAGTGTGCAGGACACTCACTATAACATCAGTCAGGTAGTAATATTATTAAAACAGGATGTGATGTGATGTGATGCATTTTGGCTTCTCCTTAAATGAAGTCAAGAATATATCAGGAATTATGCCTAGATAAACCTGTTAGCCACTTTATTTTCCATTCCCCACTCTAAGTCTTCCCATATTCTGCCCCATCCCATTTCCACAACATAATCTTTGTCAACTCTATTGCCTTTATATCTAAATCCCCCTTATCTTTTCACAACTCCAGCATAAAAACCAATAACTCACTTTCTGTATAATCACTTTGTTCATATCTATTCTCCCATAACTTCATTATCTGTACCCTTTCTGCTTTCAAGCATTTACATTCAATCAACAGATGCCTAATATTTTCTATACCTTCCTTACACAATTTGCACACTAAATCACCCATAGTTTTCCATTTACATGTATATTCTCTTGTTGCTAAAGATCCCATTCAAGCCTTAAACAATAAACTACTTTCCTTACTATTATCATAAATTAACTCAAATCCAATGTTCCGTTTACTTCTATATATATTTAAACTCTTCTTACCCTCCATACTAGTTCTCCATCTCTCCAATTGCCTATTTTTTATTAATGCTTCTATTCTTTTTTTTTTCAGGAAAAACTCTCTATATAGTAGTGCCACTCAGTGCAAGCCAGAGTAATCAATCAATGCCAGAAGGCTTGTGTATAAAATCCCTATCTAGTGCTACTCATCCACTAATGTGTAGAGAGTTTTGCCTGTTTTAATAACAATTATGAGCAAGTGTAAGAAATGTTGATCATGTAATATGATTGAAGAGTACATGTCGAAGGCTGATTACCTATTGATCATAAACTGTGCTTGGAAATTATATTGTTAGTAAATTGATAAGTAGTATTTATAAAATTTATTATGTATAAATCTTGAACGTTTTTTGAGAACTTTTAAATGTTAAAATTCTTATGTATTGTCTTTCTACACATGGTTGAGAAACATCAATTAAAATATAATTTAGATATAAAATTATTCAAGAAATAATATTACTTATTGCTAAAACTTAAAAGGAATAACTAGATTAGAAATTAATCGTGAAGAATATAAATTAAATTAGAAGTCCATGAGATTAATATAGGGGAAAGTGGATTAATAATTATTTTGTTAAATATATCTCATTTTATACTTATATAAATGCCAACTAAAGAATGTATAATGTTTTCTTGAGAATGAAAACAAAGAACTGCATAAACTGATAATTATTCGAATAGTAATCTGTTAATAACTTCTTTATCCTTATTCACTAAACTCTGTAAGTTTTCAAATTTTTTATTTTATAGGAAAGATTTTGAGATCAGAATACAAATTCCATGATTTATTTCATATGAGAATAAATTAGGTGATCTTTGATTGGGTTAGGTATTATAAATGGAGGATGATGTATTGATTGCATTAATCATTGAACTTTATGGAAGGTTAGCATAAAGTTTGAAAATATTATTTTAAAAATGTTGAAATCATTTTAGTAATAGATATAGGGTATATTCCAGGTCATTTTTTACTGATTCTCAGCTGGAAGCAAACAAAATGTGATAATTATCATTAACTCGACCCTAAAGGCTAGAACAAGTATTTTATTTATTTTACTGTTATTATGGCGATCTCACACTATGAACATTAATACTAGTATAATTTGAGATATAGTTATACCATCAAACATCTGCTGACCATTATAATATTAATATACTAATCAAAGATCTACAACTTTGAAAATCTTTAGTTTTTTTTATTTAAGCTGTGTTTTGTGGTTAATGTGTTTTTTATCTTCAAAATCATTAGCAATCTAAATATTGTTATGAAAATATTAGATTTCATCAAAAAACTAAAGTCAGTGAGATTCTCTTTCTGATAACTGATAGTATGCATATTTCTATACGTTTAAGAAAAAATGAGTCCACAGTACACTTAGAAGATTATGTGATATTTGAGCATCCAGGGTCAGATTGATTACAACAATTTGAATTAATTGACCAAACTGTTTTTTATTAGCTTCAACTGGAAATTGAACTTTTAGTACTTAAATCTGCTGCTGATAATACACTCAGCGTATAGAACTGTTGGCATATAATATGCCTTATTATGTATCAATTATAAAATAGATTTTAAACCCTTTACTTCAATATATTTTGTACCTAGTAAGCAAAAAATAAACTATTAATGACTTTTAACTAACTTACAATCTTTCTCTGGCTCTTGATTACTAAATTAAGATTTACAAGTGAATAAAGTAAGCCAATTACCCAAAGTTTATATATGATGTCACCATTTATTTTTTAACTTCATGAATCTCTCTTCTGTTAACTGTTTATAAAGAACTGGATCTAATTTATCTCATTTTTTTTATTTGGCGGCCTACAATAAAGCATGCATATTTACCAATATTTGAACAACGTATCTCTAAAATCTTTATTTTCCCCAGTTAATTTAGAATAACAAATTATTTACTCCAGAATGAGTTCTTAATAATTTAATTCTAATGCCTATTGGATGACCTATATTTAGTTTCTGATTAAATATCTCATTCTAATTGAGGATCAAATTGTCAGTTATATATTTCACAAAATATATCACTCTAACTAGAGCTTTTTCCAAATTCCTCTTTAATCTGCTCTGTTCCTAAAAAAAAACCAATCCTATGAATGTAGTTTAAATTTATAACTTTATCTTTCTTACTGCATTGCCAAATCTGTATAATATTAATAGAATCTATATTCTTTATTACTTTTTACAATGCTTTTGTACTCAATATTGACAGTTTTGATTGCTTCGGCAATCTTCTTGAGTAGAAGGTCTGAAGAATATTGCAGGGGCAATCGAAACTGTCACTAGTGAGTTGTAAAAAAGCATTGTAAAAAGTAATAAAGAATATAGATGATAATAATATTATATAGTTTAAATTTAGTTTAATATTATCTGATAGCTTTGTGATAAAGAAGATGAAGATCTAAATCTATTTTAATTATTCAGGTTTTAAGTCACTGGGAAATCTGAGATTAACTTAATACATTGCTTCATGTGGTTCCATCTATTTTTATGCACATAAAAAACATTTATCATTTTTGATTATAAAACTTTTGGGTCAGTACATTTATAATATCAAAAATATTTAAGTGCATATTGTTAACTGAAAATTATATAGAAAATATTCAAATCACCCTCCCAAATGTTAAGATATTTCAGCAACGCCCTCTGTGAATAAATATAAATCTGAACTTTAAACAGCTGATTGTTTGAAGTTCAAATATATTTATTGACAGAGGATGTTGCTAAAATATCATAATGTTTGGGGAGGTGATTTGAATATTTTTATAATATCAAGTATAATACTAAATGCAAAATAACAAAACTAGAGGAAATCTTATTAAATTTGTACTAAATTAATTATATAAATAAATATTTGTCTAAAACAATCTTATCATACACACACACACACACATATATATATATAATTGTCCAACTTATAAATCATTCTAGTAACAGTTAAAAAGAAACGGAAAACAATGGAATAGTCAGTTATTATTGATTGTTTTTAAAGAAAATATATTAGGATATAAGTGGGATTACTATTAAGTTTTGAATCTATTTTTTAGATACATAAAAAAATAATAACTCTATATCATAACTGTTTTTATTCCTTATTTCTAATTTTTTTATATTATCCAAATTTTCTATGAACTCACTTTTATTTATTTATTTATTTATTTATTTTAAAAAAGTTATATTTCAAAAGCAATAGAAAACAAAATATTTTTTTGAAAAAAAAAAAAAGAGATGTTCATATAAATTTTTTATATTTCAATTTATTTTCCAAAGATCTAACAAATAAAAAGCAAAAGAAATATATATGTAAACTGAGTTTCCTAAGTTAAAAATTAATTTCATACTTAAAACTATAAAAACAATAAATATAAAAATCGATTTACAAAACAAATCACCTAAATATATTTGTTTTAAAGTACAAGCGTTTCTTATAAAAGAGAATGTGAAATATAATGTGAAAAAGAACTTTCAAGTATTATAAAGGCAACATTTTATCATCACAACATGCCAGTACTAATTAATAATAGACGACTGAACTTATAATTTATAATGATGTCTTCATAATATTTTCTTTTATGTCCCAAATGAATTATGTAATTTCGTAAATTTACTATTGCCAATAACATTTTTATTAAAATATATCAGTCAAAATATTTCAATTTGTTCTTTGTTTCATATTGCCCATATTTTTATATTTTTTTAGAGCCATTGCAAATTCGTAATGAACCAGTCTAATAATAAATGATGCATGTTGACTCTTTATTGATAATATCATTTGGATCTTTATAAAATATTATAACTTTATCTTTCTTATTGCAATGCCAAATCCATATAATATTAATATCATCTATATTATTTTTTACAATGCTTTTTTTTACAACTCACTATGATAGTTTCAATTGCCCTGCAATCTTCTTTAGTATATCTACTTATATTTCCAAAGGCTTTTTTTCCCAATTGGAAATGCAAGTAGAAGTTCTGAAGAAGATTGATGAGGCAATCAAAACTGTCATAGTGAGTTGTAAAAAAAGCATTTGGAAATACAAGTACAAGTAGAAGTTATGAAGAAGATTGCTGGGGCAATTGAAACTGTCATAGTGACTTGTAAAAAAATATATTGTAAAAAGTAATAATATTAATATCATTTGGATCTTTTAGTTTTATTAATAAAGAAGTACTAATAAAGAGGCTGCAGAAAGGAGTTTGCTATTAACTGAAAGGAGATTGTTTGATTCCTCTTGGAGGCCTTAAAAGAACAGAGCAGGGCAAATTTCTAATGTCCATTACATATGTTCTTGTCATTGCAGCTGTTTTACTACATGATTATTCATATAGTGTAGGAACATGGATGGGCTGATCACCAACATGCATTAGCCAGTGTGGTGAATTTATTGGCTTTTTACCTCTGAGTTTAAGATCAAGAAAAACCATGGTCTTTCTTCTCATTTACCTGATAAGGCAGAATAAATGTATGTATAAATGATAAATATTTTTCCAAATAGATATATACAATCATGACAGATAAAAATAAATCATAGCCCTTATTCCCAGGAGGCTGTAAAGTCACCAACTAAGGCAGTGGTTGGTGACCGAAGGCAGAGGGTGCTGATTACAACTTTTTGTTTAGATACTTACAACTGCAGATCACTTCAAATGAAAGAAGATTGCAAGAATTAGAAGAAGAACTGTCTTATATTAAATTGGACATTATTGGACTTTGTGAAGTTAGAAGAAAAGGTGAAGAGACAATTGATTTAAAAAGTGGGCATGTACTCTACTATAAAGGCACAAATATTGAAAATATAAGTGGAATAAGATTCATTATAAATAAAAAAAAGTGGAGAAACAACATTGTGAGATTGATTGTGTATCAGACAGAGTGGCAAGATTAGTTATACAACTTAATAGCAGATACCAAATGCAGATAATTCAGGTTTATATCCCAACAATTACTCATAGTGATGGAGTAGTAGAAAATTTTTATATGGATGTACAAAGGCTTTCGATCAGAGTAAACAACATTTTAAAATTGTTATGGGAGATTTTAATGCTAGAATTGGCAAACAAATGAAAGATGAAAGTGCTGTAGGTAATTTTGGTTGTGGTAATAAAACGAGAGAGAACATAGACTTATGGAGTTTTTTGAAAAAGAAAAACTTTATATTATGAATTTTTTGGGGAGAAAAAGATTAAAAGAAAATGAACATAGTAGCATCCAAATGAAGGTACAGCAGAATTTAATTATATTTTGACTAACAGAAAATACATATTTTAAGATTGTAATGTTCTTAATAAATTTAACACAGGAAGTGATCATCGATTAGTAAGATGTAAGATATGTATTAATAATATTTATTTATTTATTAAGTATAAGCAGTTTGAAATTAAATTGAAAGGCTGAAACCTCTTGCAGGCACTTTTTAGAATGCTTATATGACAACCAATCAGATGTAATAATAGCCATCTGAGGAGCTCTCAAGTTTTAATGCAAAACTAGAGAGATAAAAATTATTAAGGAAAACAATATTTACAGTTGATATTCCTAATCTTTAATCAGATTTGAATGAAATTAATAAGAAAATAACTGATACACTTAAAAACTACAACAAAGATAGCTGATAGAAAGAAGCAGCAATTGACCAGTAAAATTTCTACTGATACTAGAGAATGTATGAGAAAAAGAAGGAATATGAAAATATACAAAAATGATGCATTAAAAAGAACTAATTACCTTGAATTTTGTAAAAAGGGGCAGAATATAGTTGAAAATGATATATGAAAATATAACTGTGACCTAGCAAGGAAAGCTGTAGAAGAGAATAAAAGTCCCAAGAGTCTAAAATAACATTTTAGTATTGGTAGG
This sequence comes from Epiperipatus broadwayi, assembly GCA_028023455.1. Lineage (NCBI taxonomy): Eukaryota > Metazoa > Onychophora > Udeonychophora > Euonychophora > Peripatidae > Epiperipatus > Epiperipatus broadwayi. The sequence continues at coordinate 2,642,050 of JAQFVV010000056.1, read as the reverse complement.
AAATTTATATCTGCAATAAAAAAAGATGGAATTATTATTAAAAAGAGAGATGACATCATGAAATGGGCAGAGGACTTCTATAAAGAATTATATAGTAATAAAAAACAAGTACCTCCTATATCTATTCTTTTTTCTGAATTGCCCAGAATTTTAAATGAAAAGGTAAGACATGCAATTAATTTCATGAAGAAAAAAAAAGCTCCAGGTAATGATGGAATTATAATTGATATATTAAAAGAAGCAGGTGAAGAAATAGAAATAATTTTAGCAAAGTTATATACCAAATGTCTAAATGATAAAAGTGTACCAGATGATTGGAAGAATGCAGTATTAATATTAATATTTAAAAAATGTGATAAAGAAGATAGAAATTACAGACCTATCAGCCTTTTATCAGTTTTATGCAAAATTTTTACCAAGATAATTACAACTCGTCTACAGAGAACATTGGATTTCTACAAACCAAGAGAACAAGCTGGATTTAAAAGTTGTTTTAGTAGAGTAGATCATATCCAGGTATTGAGAAAAGTTATAGAAAAGACAAATGAATATGAGTTGCCATTATGCTTTGAATTTGTAGATTATGAAAAGGCATTTGATTCTATAAAAATTTCTTCAGTGATTAAAGCATTGGATCATCAAGGTATATATCCAGGATATTGCCATATTTTGAAGAATACGTATAAACATCCAACAGCAACAATTATATTGCATAATGATACTAGGAAAGTCAACATTGAGAAAGGTGTAAGACAGGGTGACTCCATATCTCCAAAACTTTTTACAGTAGTGCTGCAAGAAGCATTTTGTGGTTTAAAATGGGAAGCTAAAGGAGTGAAAGTAAATGGAGATTATTTAAGTCATTTAGATTTTGCAGATGATGTAGTTGTTTTTGCAAATAATGCTTTAGAGCTGCAGGAAATGTTGCAGGAATTATTAGATGAAAGTAGGAAAATAGGACTAAAGATAAATGTCAAAAAGTCTAAAATAATGTTCAATGGAATATGAAAATAAAGATTGATTCTGATGGATTAGAAGAAGTTAACAGCTACAAATACTTTGGTCAGACTATTAATATAGATGGAAACATAATGGATGAAATTAATCATAGAATTAAACTTGGTTGGAGTGCTTTTGGAAAAATAACTTGATACTAAAAAAAAATATGCCTGTTTGAAAAAAAAGGTTTTTAATAAATGTCTTTTACCAGATCTTACTTATGGATCTGAGACTGGGACACTTAATAGAAGATCAATACAGAGACTTCAGACCACTTAAAGAAGTATGGAGAGTTGCATGTTAGGAGTAACAAGAAGAGATCAAAAATGCAATATATAGGTAAGAGAACAAACATATTACTGACCTCATTGAAAAAACTAAAAGATGAGTGGAGTTGGGCTGGAGATATTGCTAGAAGAGATGATAGTAGATGGACAATTGAAATCTTAAACTGGATTCCAAGAGATTGTAAAAGACCCAGAAAGAGACCACATGTGATATGGATGCATGAAATAAGAAAGTGTGCAGGGGTGATGTGGTGAAGAGAAGCTAAAGAAAGATCGAAGAAGTTGGTTTGAACTTGGAGAGACCTTCATCCTGCAGTAGATTGATAATGGTTGATGGTGATGACTAATAAAAATAAGGAATCAAAATCAGAAATAAATTTAATTAGAAAAATTAAAATCTGTCTTCAGCATTTTATTTTGTTAGCCATACCTTCATTTTTTTAAAAAATAATATATATATGAAATTTAATGCTTTGTAGTTCTATTCTTAAATGGTTTATTTAAAACTCAAAAGAGAGGAAACGTCTTTAAATCATCTGAAAGCGGTGATTTTATTTTAGATGTTTTAATTCACAATGATTGGTGTTGAAAATGACATAGAAGATTGTTGAAATATATAAAAGATATAATAATATTTGTAAAGATATAAAAGAAAAAGTTTATATAATCAAACAAGATTTGAAAAACAATAGGTGGAGAATTTAGTCTTTTGGAAAAAAAGAAGATGTAACTTATTAATGAAATATTATTTATGAAATTTAAATTTATTATTGCTGTAAGTAAACAAATAATTTTAAGCATTTCCATTCACAATGTAAAAAATAATTAAAAAAAATATTGAAATTCTTAACTATGATAATGAGTTACACAGAAGTATTTGAATTAGCATTGAGTCACAAAGATGATTTTCTTGCAACCGAGACAATTATAGAGATACTATGGATTTATTAAATAATTAGGATAACCACTGTTACGCAATTTATATTCTGCCAGTACATCACTAGATTGATCTTTTTCGATGCTGAATAAAATTAAAAAGCATGGCCAAAATACTATTGGGCAAAACCTTCTATCAGAATTAGCATGAGTAATAATAGAGAAGTCTTTATTAATCATCCTTATTAACTATAAGGAAACAGCAGTCTCTTTTTACATGAATATAAATTTGGTTGTATTTATATAAATATAACATAATTCTGTCTTTATCTTTTCTAGTTTCAATTCTGAATTTACTTAATTAACTGTAATATTATAAAATTAATTATTAATTATTTCGATATTTTAATACACATTTATTATATGACAATTATTATGTAAATATTTTTATTTTTAAAATAATAAATTCCGTTAAGATGTAGAATCAATTAAAGTTTTTAATTATATGTCGTTTGAATTAATGTTTATATTTTTATTTCAATTTAATTGTTTTTTGAAATTAATTTATCAATCCAGAAATGCGAATTATTTCCTGTATTAATTATAAACATTTTAAGTATTTAAAATATTTGAAATTTGCTTATTATAAATTTCTTTAGTAATTTGTTAATTGGATATTTTCTTTTTAAAACGAATTGCTAATGTTACAGCTATAATGCAAAATAATTGATAATTTCATTGCTTTTTGTTCAGTTTAATATTTTTCCAAAGTGCGCAGGTAATTAGCTCTCTTAGCTCTGAAAAGTTGAAATGTAATTACCCTTCCTGAATAGCTAGCTGATTATATTTAAACCTGATTGATTTTGTCATATTATGACTAAGATAGAAACAGGATTCCAGTTGAATTTGTGTCAGAAGTAGGTAGAAAAAAAAAACTGAGAAATAATAATCTATGAATAGTGTAACTTAGCCAGGAACTGAAAGTGTTATTTCGTCGTAAAGAACAACTTAATTTAACGCAATAAAAATTGTTTAGAAACATACTAATTGCTAAACAATGTAGCTAAATTATAAAGTAATTTCCATTTAACCCTAAGTTTTGAGATCTAAGTGACTAAAATCTCCGTTTTTACTGACTCTTTAGTCACAGTCAACTTTTAATTAAAAAACAAATTTAGCCGTTATAATTTCCTAGGAAGTGAATGGTGGGCTCAGAGTTAAAGATTTAAAACCGATTCTCAACTGATTGTTCTCAAATATGTCAATTGAATAGAACTATTATGCTCAACCTGCCACTCAAATGTGTCATGATTTTTATGTCACCTTTAAAAATAAAGTAATAAATATTGTTTAAAATGTATGAATTAAAAAAAATAAAATATCGGAATGATTTATCGGTCAGGAGTTCATAAGAAGTTAGATCATCAAAACTGACAGCGGCCTCCATAGTCCACCACTTTAGCACTGTCTTATATCTCACGAGAGATATATGATAAATTTTTTATTTATATTGCTTTCAGTTGTTTAGAATTTGTAATAAAATTAAATTATTTTTTAGCATAATTATTGTCTAAAAATAAGTAAAATAGTGATAATAGTGAATGTCTAGTATAGAAATGATTGCTTGTTCTAACAGAAGAGATTCATCCAACTCAAAGCTGCTTTTTGACCTCATGTGTCAAAGCATCGGCCGGGAAGCGAACACGGTACAACTGCTTGTAAGGCAGCTGTGCTAACCACTCGGCCACCAACGCTTGACAACTCAAACTATTTTTTAGGAGCCATTAAAACATGTTTACAATATCTTCAACTTAAATTTTGTAGCAGCAATGTTATGTTTTATGTGTGTGTATATATATGGGCAGACATAACTTCTATTCCTGTGTATATGTATCTGTGTGTAGATATAAATTATCCCCATAATTATGACACATGAATGCTAATGCATAAATAAATTAAATTTCATAATATTCAAATTCTGAATAAAACAGATTGTAGTTAAGACATTTAAATAGAGTATCAAACTAAAATCAGATGTTAATCTGTGAAATACATATATGGCAAAGACCCTAGCCTGCGCTATTTCACACTATACAAGAGAATTTAGTAACAAGTTTTCAAGAATAGTGAGCTGTAAATGTTAAAGATTTGATTGATTACAAATATTCTTACATCCATTAATCAATACACACACACACAGACACACACACACACATATATATATATATATGTTACACTTTGATTTATAAGTGCCAAACTTTCTGCAATCCTGACAATAATAACTTCAGATAAATAATTTAATAATTATTGTTAATATTAAATCATTTACTTAACTAGAAATCATTCCTAGACTAAATATCAATTTAATCCTCAATTAAAGATTAATATATTTAGGAGTTTTTTAATTAAAGGGAATTTGATCTCAGACTTTTAAGCTTTCTTCAGCTATCGACTACATCTTATATAACATGCATATGACCACACACGTGTGAAAAAGATAAATGATCTCCAATATATGTATTTCATGCTGAACCAGCACTCATCAGTTGGTCCAGATCACCATCTCCCATATATATATATAATCAGTGCTCAGTTTGTATTAAGATAGCAACGCTTCAAACTTTAATGGACAGACTTCAATCTTCTCCACTCTATAACTCGTCAGCCATCAAAACCATTGAAAATCTGATGATGGAATGCTCAAACCTTTGTTGATGCCAATATTGTTGTCATACCCATGTTAACCTTAAGTCACTCTGATCCCTCATATATATGATCTTAATATGTCCATTTAAATACACAGAGGGATAGGCAGAATTCAGGCTGAATCTATAATAAATCTAGGAGTTTTTTTAATTACACATAAACATATGAAATAACTAACTTCATCTTTTTTTTCTTTCAATCTTAATATTTTTTAAGATATTCTTAAAATTTCCACCCCAATATACATCCTGGAAACATATGTTTCTTTGTTCATATGTGTAAAAATAGGAGGCAGAGTGGAAGTTTGAAATATATCAAGTTTTTATATGAGAGATGTGAAAAGCAAAATGAAAATGTTCAGTAGATTACAGTTTATGGATAATAAAAGAATAGCCAAAATAGTATTTAATTGGGTTATGAATAAATGACAGGTAACATGATAGGTAAGGAAGGTAATGGAGTATGCAGAAGATTTGGATAAAGAATTTAAGTCAGTATATTTGTGCAAAAGGTGGGATGATTGCATTAAGAGAATTGTTGAGTGTTATAGTGGTAAGAAATGGGCTAGAAGAATAGATGCATTAGTAAAGAATAGGGAGTTGGAGAGATGGAAAACTAGTATGAAGAGTAAAAAGAGTTTAAATATATGTAGAAGTTAATAGAATCGTAAACAGAATATTGGGTGCAAGTTAATTTATGATAATAGTAAGGAAAGTAGCTTCCTGTTTAAGGCTTGAATGGCATTTTTAACAACAGGGGATTATACATGAAAATGGAAAAATGTGGGTGATTTAGTCTGCAAGTTGTATAAGGAAGGCACACATAATATTTGGCATCTGTTAATTGAATGTAAATGCCTGAAAGCAGAAAGAGTACAAATAATAATGTGGAAGAATAAATATAAGCAAAGTGATTACACAGAAAGTGGATTATCGATTTTTATGCTGAGTTTGGGAAAAGGGGAAATTTGATATAAAGGCCATGGAGTTGACAAAGATTATGTTGTGGAAATGGGATAGAGCAGGATATGGGAAAACATAGGATGGAGAATAGAAAGGGAAGATAAAGTGGCTAACAGGTTTTTTTGGGCAAAGTTGCTGAGAATTTCCTGACTCCGTATAAGGAGAAGTCATGGTGCATCACATCACATATATTTCTACCTCAAGTATCAAATAATAACATCCTAATTAGATTTGATTTACAAATATGTAGAATCAACTTCTGAACAGAAAAATATTTTTTAATAAATTACTTAAAGTTTTGCACAAAAGAAAATTAATTTTTAATAAACTACTTAAAATATAACATTCTATTCTGAAGTTAAAATTATTAATGCCATAATACAACTTCATAAGACAAGTAGCAAAAGTCAAATATAAAAGAGAGCTGAAATTAAATGCATTTTTATTGAGTATTTTGTTACATTGCTTTATATAAGTTTCTCATCATAAATATTAGCAGCCATTTTTAACTGAGTATGGGTATTCTATTTTCAGGAAAAAAAAACATAGTTAAAGGTGAGATTTGCAATAACTATACAATACACATATACATTCACAAGTATCCCATATTGATATTCTTATTAGTTTATTTTGCATCTTATTAATATTGCTTTAACTTTTACAGCAAAATTTTTTTCCAAAGACATTTACTGTATATTATTTTATTCTATCTTCAGCTAATATCTGCTCAATAAAAGCATTGTGTAGTAAACTTCTCTCAAATATCATTAGGATAATTGTTATATCTTGAAACTCCCTCTTCTGTGAAACCATTCTCTCATAAAATACTTTTTTAGAAAGTTCTTTATTATTTTATAACATCACAAACTTCATCCAGAAAAGGTTGACCATACAAAAGAAGATTTAATATTATTAACAAGTCAAAGAATGTTATTGGCATTATATTTTCAAAATGCTAACTAACATCTTTAAGTTAATTTTTTTATCACCTTTACACTACATTGGTAGACGGTTCATGCCTCAATTTCCATCTGTAAATTTGACAAAATATATTCTTCAATAGTTAAAATGTTTTTATTTAATACTTTGCCTTTTAACTTGTTACATGCAGCAACAGCACCTAAGAGTCAATATATCTCAACATTCAACTCCACTTTTCTAACTAAATAGCTATCAAAATGTTTAAAATTATACACCTTTATAAGCTTATAATTTTTTTACAGCTAACATATGAATTTTTAAATATTTATTACTCAATATAGTTCTTTAAGTTGTATTCACAACATTAAAAAGATTTATACATTAAATTGGAAAAAGTAGCAGCACTATCTTCCACATTTTCTAAATCTTAAAAAAGATGATGTTAATATTGTTTTAATTAGTTCAAATTAAAAATTTCACTTCAAAATGTACAATACAGCTTGTTATCTTCTTATTGAAGCCATTTGTATACTGTTCCAAATATTATGGTGATAAAACAAAACGCCATTCTTAAGATAGTGTATATTTCTGTTTAATACCAGTTTCATGTTTATCACCATTAATAAATTCTACATCATATAACTTTCAAAGAATAAAGTTTCTGAGTCAATTAGCTGTTTTCAAACATAAGTGAGTCAAACCTTTAATCAAATAAATAAAATATATACATTTAAATTGGAATTTTACTCAAAATAATGTTCACCAATTATGATGAGCCTCTGGTAATCAATTACTTATTAGTAGAAGTTTATAGCCATGTATCTGAGATCCATTTAGAACTTCCATACAAATAATTAGTGATTAGCTGAAAACTACCTTTAAAATAGTTAATGTTCAATTAAAAAGCTTTGTGCAAATATCACTGTTATGAAATAATCGTTTTTCTGCAAAGAATAATTATGCCAAAACAAATATTTATTTTTCATGAATCAAGACAAAAATCATGCTTCATTTCTCAAAGAGAAAAAAGTATTCAGTTTTAAAGTTTTAAAAGTTTGTAATTTGCTTGGCTGACATTACTGTGATTATAAAAATCATCATCTTTTTTTTTTTTTTTTGCTATATAAAACTAAAAATCCTTTAACAAATTTTAATTATCAATTATGTGAAAATTTATGTTAACGAAAAAATATTCTTTGTTGTATTAAAAACAATGACGAATAATAACTTAGTGGAAAGTACACTAAAAGAACTATTTTCTTTGAAATTATCTGCAAAATAAATGTAGACTTAATAACGCTATATACATTTATCAGTGTACATATTTATATATATATATAATTTCCACTTATTCAAATTGCTAAAAACTTTTAATTTAAAAATTCTTTTGAAGTTTTCAAATTATATACATGAAAATATATATATATCACTTCAATATTGACAAAGTTCCTGCTATATTCTTGTCAATGTTTATTGACAGAATTTATCAGTAGTTAACATAACTATTGATTTAATGGGGTTTCATCATTATTTGTGCCCTGTGTAATGTGGTGCAGTGGTAGGATAATGAACTTGAGAGCTAAAGGATTACTATCTGTCAATTCTGATGCCTAAATTCCATATAATTTCCCAAATGTCTATCTGATTGTATTAATCATTATTATATATATATATATGTGTGTGTGTGTGTGCCTGTATATGTATCATTTATTTAGATATTATATTACCAAAATTAAGAAAAAGAAAAAACAGAATAATTCTGGGCAAAGGATTCTGCAGCATATCATTTCTACGTAGAAAAGCACTCAAGGTAATAGGATTATTTAACTCTCCATTTATGTTTTTTTCTATTTTCATTTTTCCGCAAAATATATCTTGATAACCATCTACTGGGTAACTAATTAGATTATTGCTGATAGTTTAAATAAAATTTTAAAAAATTTAAATTTGAAATTTTTAACAACTTTAAAATTTTTCAAATTTTGTCCAGACTAAAATTTCATGCACCTGTCAATGGGTTATTGTTAGTCCTTTTTCTTTCAATATACATTTAAGCCATCTAATAATTTGTCTTTAAACTACTAATACATCATTAGTCGTTGGTTATTTTGTTTTTTGTTTGATAATTCCCGTCAAATCGTTTTTAATTTATGTAAAAATATATATATAACTTTTTTTTCATAATGTAGTTTCTTTTTGAAATATTTTCTATAGACAATAATTATATTCATTTAAAAAAATTTTTTTTTAAATTCCAGATAAACACGAAAATATAGTAAATAAATAAATTCATTTTCTTCTTTGAAAGAAGTCTTCAATAATTGATGATAAGATTATTTCTTTTTGTCTCACATTACATTGCTTTTCCTATTATTTAATTTTTTTTGTCAAATAAAGGGTGGCAGAGCAAGAAATTAATTAATTAATGATTAATAAATTTCAACTTGGTTGTCATGGTGATAAATAGAGATAGAAAAAAAATGTTTAAGACAATAATTACTTCCAATTGCTTACCAAATGTTGTTTAAAAACATGTCACTAATATTTCAAAAGTCTGATCAGGATATTTGAAAATATCCTGAAAACCCGAAGAATTAAAACTATTGTAGCTGTTAATTTAAAAATAATAAAGTATTCATTGAAATTGATTGATTCTGACAAAAAGAAAAATGATTTGTAGGAAATATTTATTAAAAGTAAAGTTTCAAATAGTCATAAAACTATTACAAAACAATGACAAAATTAATTATAAAAAATCTGTAACGGTAAATAAAAAGCTTGTGATACGTATGTAGGTTCGTTAAGTGATGGGGAAATTTTGATTTTATAATTCTAAAAATCTTTAATAAAACGTTATTTTTAGTAATAATTATATATTGAAGTATTTCCATCATCTAATGTTAATTGTTTAACGTTCTTAGAAAAATTCAAACTTGAATTAAACTTTCTGAATATAATCAACTGCTACACAGATTTGTATATAACAATGTTCGATTGATATTATTATTTTCTCTTCTTTAAATGTTGCTGATCAGTGATAGCACTAGCATGGGGAATGGACCTGGTACTTTTACATTCATGAATATTAAATTTTAAGGTGATATGCTAATTAATTAGACTTAGTAAATGTTTTCCAAACCTTGAGAGTTATCACATGTGGATAATTTATGGGGTTGTTTGCCCTTAAATTTTCTTCTTTATACTTTTTTCTTTCTGTCCATTATTTTTGTTTTATCCCAATTGAACATATGTTCATTGGTGCATACATGATCTGCTACTCAAAATACATCTGATTTAATTACCAGTTTGTGTTTGGAATTACTTTTCAATGGGGTGACTGGTTTTACCAATGTACATTTTCCCATATATGCACAATATTTATAGATGAACTTTTTATTTTTCAGCATTTCAAGATTAGATTTTGAAGCGGTTATGATTTCTTATAGTGTGCTACACTTTTGCAAAGCTATTCTAATGTTATATTGATTACAGATTTTCTTTAGTTTGTCTGTTATCCCTGTTATGTATGGAGAAACTACAATATCTATAATTGTTAACTTTTGGAGATGGTTTTATTTTTTATTTAATTAAGATTTTCAGAATGACAACTGATAGATAACCATTCTTCATGTGAGTTTATTTAATATAGGTTTTTTCTTTTTCTAAATCATCTGAATAAATTTTTTCCATAATGGTAGTATAACTCCATCTTTTGTGTTTCTGTCATACAAACATTACTCAGAAAGGTGGTATTTTTCTAATTCAGAAAAAAGTAAATTAAATCATATTTTAACAAAATATCCCATTCTAATGGTCTATTTGAAGTTCATAAGAAGCATATTGCTTTAAGATTGATTGTAAATAAATCATTTTTTATAGCGCGATGTTTGTAAACTGTAATATTTAACACAGCATTACGCTGTTGCACATGCGCTTTGAAGATTTTAACTATAAATGAATGAATACTAACACTTTAGTTGCAGATATTTATCTTGTTAAAATTTGTTAAGATTTAGCCTCAAGATTCTTAGTCATTTAGCATACTATTCATAGAGCTTAGTCAGAGATTCTAAGAAAATATTATTCACAAATGTATGTTTTGATAAAATAGTGTTTATTTTAAGAAAGAGTTTAAAAGATAATAATAGTTTACTAACCAGAACAACTCTTTTTTTTTCATATGTCATAGCATCTGCTGGGATATGAACCCACAACCGTCTGCAACCAACTACTTGCTTGCAAGGCGATTGCAATGACCTCTCGGCTAACAACGCTTGACAACAACTCTTTCTATTGATAATATAATGAAACTGTTAACATTCTACATGACAACATATTTTCAATATAACACAGAATTCTTTAAACAAAATTTATGGAATGGCTATAGGTCTACCACTATTATTCCTGTTCAACAATATTGTTTGAAACAATATAACTAACATAAATACTACTTTATATTGACCTATATTAATAATGCACTTGTAGTTAGGTCATATAATGAAGCACTATTGTAAATATTCTGAATACACACCACTAAAATATCAACTTCAATTAAATTCTCAATAGAATCTAAATAAGAATGAAAATGGCAAGTCCACACACAGAGGAAAATATTTTAGCATATATATTTAACTATGATAGAACATAAAACATGAAGTTATTCTATCACTAATGAACAGATCAAAAGAAGGTTATTCAGAAACCAATGCTTTGAAGAAAAAAGACCCACATTAAATAAATTCTCATAAATGATTATCCATCACCTGTCATTAAAAAAACCTTAAATAGATAACGAATAGAAACATAAAAAAAAGAAATTATAAATATAATAGTATATCATATATATTAGAAATAGCAGACAAAAAATAATATGTAATCAATATAACGAACAGCTTTCTAAAGTTATAATAACTACAAGAAATCCTAACCTCTATAAAACAAAGTAAAAACGTCACCTACAAATTATTATGTGTATGTGGAAGAATTATAAATAAAACTAAATACCCACTGAAAAATGATTAAAATACCACAAACTATCATGACGATTTATAATCTTTGAAACCAATCATTAACATTTCGTTGTAGAAATCTGGAAAACTCTTATAGATAATTTTCTTGAATTTCTATTTACTGTTGTCTTTGATAAAAATAACTAGTTGGCTAGAGCATCACCTTGAATTCAATATTCATAAATCTAAAGGTCCAGTATTTGATTTCCATACTAGTAATATTCTGGTCAAACTGAAAACAACCAAAGATGAATAATTCTATTTGAAACCTTATTTTATATATAATCTGTGTTCTGTTACTAACAACAAGTTGAATGTATTTTAAAGCTTAAATAATGTTTAAATCTTTATAAAAATATTTAAAAATAAATATTAGATGGGGGGAATAATCCAATGTACTTTTAAAGCTGTAATATCATTAACACAAACTTTCAAATAAATGTTAGTTATTTTTTGATTAAATGAATGATACTCTGACAAATAAAGAATACTAGCATACTTTGAAATATATATTTAAAGACAATATACAAAATATAATATACAGCTATATTCTTAATATATATATATATATATATATATATATATATATATATATATATATATATATATATATATATATATATATATATTGTGCCAGGCATTATCAAATGTCCATGCACAAAGTCTGCTGTAAAAAACATTACAGCAGATACCCATGTAAATTTACATATATTAAGCACAACAAATATATAAATGTGCTACATTAATAATGGAAGTGGGGTCTGAGCATTAGAATACCCACACACACCAATTTAAAAATATTGTACACAAATACATGTATAATAAACTGATGTATTTTTTTATTTATTTATTTTTATTGTTGTGTATACTTTTAGTATATGTCATTTTATGTATTTTGCTTTTCTCTCAAAAATTTAAATAGAGAAAAGAAAACTTTATTGAACAAATGGCTCACATGTTGGAACATATTAGTAAAATAAATAATTAAAGTAATTGTTCCACCATACTTGTATATATATTTTATTTTTTTTAATTACTTTTCTAAAAACTGTAATATTATTCCATAATCAAAAAAAATATTAATTACTTTGGCAAAAATCTGACCAAAAGCAAAATGTTTGATAATAAATGTAATTAAAATATTTTTTATAGATAAAATAGAAATTCTTTTGAATTGATATCTATAATGAAGTGGTCTGAATGTTCAAGATGGAAACTAATCATTATATCAAACCCTAAAATATAGAATTTAATCAGAAAAATAGAAAGGAATGTTATAATCTAAATGATAAACTAAATTAAAAGGGTTGGCTGATTCTTACTTCTCAGGGGGGATACCTGAATTGGTTCAGTATGAATGGGGTTGATAGGTTTTAGTCAGTGCTGTGGGATTTATTCTTTTTTTTTTGGCAGTCATTCTGGCCAAGTCATTCACTACTTTGGCTCCAGAATTCTCCAATCATCCAACCACTTAAAGATTTATATATGGACTAGACTATTACTGACATTTCTTAAAAAAAATTCATTAGACAGTTCTTTTAAGAACTCTTGTCTTCTTGTGTATTTGATTAACCATTTGAGACAGTAGATGAAAATTGAATAATAATCATAATTATTATAATATTCAAAAAAGAAAATATGAAGCAATCTACTAAAGGTTTCAGTAAAATGACCATGGGGTAGACAACCAGCTGGTACATCCAGCCTCTTTGTGTCCAAATAGCCAAGATGTGATCATGCCACTTCCATCCAGCCATGATTATGACAAAAGCAACCTTGCCTATGCCTGAATGAGATGAAATCCTCACTGCACAGCCAGTTGACTTAAAGCCCACTCAAAGCCCAGTCAGGAAAAAGACACTTACGTAAGTTTCCTATAAAAATGTTTTTTTTATATTGAATTAATTCATTCTGATATTTCCGATAATTAGAAATATGTTTTTTTTTTCTTATTATTATTAATCATTTAAAAAAAATAAGAGAGAGAGAGAGCTCTCTCTCTCATATATATATATATATATATATATATATATGAGATTAACCATATATATATATATATATATATATATATATATTGGATTTATGGTTATTACAGGCATAATGATACAGCTTTTACTTAAATCTTTTAATTCATTTTTCTATCCCAAATTCTAGTATTTTTAGCAAAGGTTGCAATTAGGTTTTTTTTTAATTGCTATTTGTTTTTCTTCTTGTTGAAAATTGTCATACATAAATATACATTTGTATATACATGCACATACACTGGTAATATTTGGTAAATATGACACTTCATGTAGAGTGTCTAAAAATGTATTTATCCATATATACTAATCTGTTTGCTGTGATATTACTAACAGTTGAATGTATTTGGAATATTTAAATTTAAAAAATTAAATTTTTTTAAAGATCAACACACATATTAGATGATGGAAATAATCTAATATAAAAATACAGATAATCCTTTTGTATCTGTAATGAGATTTATTGCGAATAGCATTTCTTCTCGTAATGTATTGTTTTCATACATATGCCATTAATAAAGCATTATTATCTTCATTGATAGTCTCATCCAATTGCATGGAAAATGAAGAGATTTGGAGAATATTTATAAGTTTTTTTTTTCAACATTAACTACCATTTCTTCAATTCATCACTTTACTGTGCTATTGCTTAGGGGCAACATTTTTAAAATTTCAGGTATATCTTGATGCATTACTGTTGAGATAAATTCTTTTATAGAGGGTATTATTACAATTTCTCCAATATTATAGCTTTTATCACTTTTTGCAATTAATTGTGAAATGTGATGAGGCAATTAATCCATCTTCATTCACTGCATGTTGTTTCTTAAGTGATGCAATGATTGTTGAACGATCTTTAAATTTTTTTATATTTCCTGAAAATATTTAATGGTCTTGTCCTTATCATTTGGTTGCTTTGTAGCAAGATGCTTTTGCAATCAATTTGGCTTCATTGCCTCATTTTATAATGTTTTATGACACCATAAAGACATTGGGTGTTGTTTATTTACAACAGATTCAATGAAACCCATCTTTAGATACTCTGATAAATAGCCACAAGTGTATTTCTTTTTTTGAGACATGGGCTCACAATATTTCATAATATTTTGTTGGAAGCAGTAAGCAGATGCTCACTCACTCAAATCTAACTGTTTACTGATCAATGTGACCACAAACAAAAGAGCCTACACCATAAATCATCATCTGTGCATGTTTCTCGTGCATTGAAGATTTGGTTTGGGGGAAGGGGGAGATGCTCAAGCTATTCTGGGACAAGGCTTTTTTATTAGTGATTGCACTATAGCTCTATTTAGTTTTATTTATGCAACATGAACTAAACTTATGTGTGGAAGATGCAAATAGTATATTTTCAGAAATGTAAATTGTCATGGGGAATTTTATGAAAACCTAATGAAAATGTTTTTAAATAATGCTATGAAATTTTTTTTAAAAAGTCAATAAAATTTTAAAAAAAGAAAGTGCTTCAGTATTGGACAAAACCCCTACCACTCACCATGAAGGCTGGAACACCAACTAGTGGGCAGTAGGGACCAGGTTGACTACCACTGGTCTTATGATCATTATATTTTGGGAATAATACAAGTATTTTTAAAAGAAGGTATTGATTCCTCTGCTCTTATCTTTCCTCACATTCTTATAATAAATTTGTTAGAATTACAATTCTATAGACAATTGATTTTGTTGAAATAATTATATCAATATAATGAAATTTCCTGTCTTCTAATTAATTAAAGAAGTCAGAACAGTGATGTCAAAATTACACCTAAATGTCAATGCCTGTCTTTCTATCTCAAAATGTACAAAGATACTTACATTAAATCAATACATTGTACAGGCTTAAACCTGCATTTATATATGTAATATATTCGGGATTCGAACTCAGACTTTCACATGACTCACTACTCTCAGTGCCATCTCATATTGCTGACCCACCTGATCACACACATGTTGAAAAGATAAATAATCACCAATATACATATTTCATGCTAAACCAGCAATCATCAGTTGGTCTAGATTACTATCCTCACACATATATACAATCAGTGCTCAGCTTTATATTAAGATAGCCAATCTTCATACTTTAATGGACAGGCTTCAAACTATTCCAACTCATAACTCTTCAATAATTTTAAGGTATTAAAAGGAATGTAAATGGGTAAAGATTTGGAGAATAGATAATAAAATTTTATAAGAAGAATATTAAATTATAAAGGTATTTTAAAAGAAATAGTTAAATATAAGGAAGGAGGTACATAATTGTATTTGTAGATGTAATAATATTGTGGTTTTATTTGAATATTATATATATTTATGATGTATTAATGTTTTATTTATTTTTGTTATTATTTTTATGTTTTTTTATATTTTTTTATTTATTTGTTTATTTTTGTTTTGTTTAAGGAAATTTGATAATGACTACAGAATGTAGTTGAAACGTTGTTATGATGGAAAAATAAAATTATAGTAAAATATTGAATAAACAAGTTTTAAAAAGGAAGAAGAATATGTATATTTTATATATTTCTTATGTTGGAGTTATAATTTAAAAAGAACAAGAAGAAATGAAAAGTTTTATATATAATTTTATTAATTTTAAGAGCTAGTAACCCTGCAAGTCAAATTTACTAAATATGTCTTTATCATGATTGATAAAGTATCTGAGAAATGTTAATTAATACTATTATCTAGGTGACTAACATATCTTTCCCTATGATCATATTATGAGTTTTTAAATTAGTATTATGATTTATATTTAAGATGATCATCATTATTAAAATTAGCTTCATCCCTACTTTAACCCCTGACTTTATTATCAACAAATGTTGGTTGGATATAAATATAGCCAATGTGTGTCTAAATATGACTTTAACTTTACATTTTCTTTACGTTACAAAAGGTATTTTTTATCGGTGTCTTTTTTTTTTTTTTACGTCACAGTTTATCAACGATAGAATATTTAAAACTATGCTAACGAAAGCATCCATAAACTATTTCCATATACAGTATTATTTTAAAAGTTTTATAAATAAGTAGAATATTAATTTTAATAATCATCAGAAATAAATGTCAAATAGAAGACACATAATAATAATAAATTAATGTAGGGTTTAGTGCCGTAGTAGAACGGCAGTCTCCAGAGTTTAAGTATCTCATTTCCGGTATATCAACATCATTGACTTCCGGAAAGACAAATGATTTTTTTTTTTTTATTACAATATTAATCTTTCAATTTTTGAAAATTATTAACAAATACCTTTACATATTTTTAGTATATAATTTTTCAAATTAAAAGTGTGCATTTTTGCATGTACGTTTTCACCTGGATATATACACACATACCTGCATAAAATGATGATAGACGCATTATGAATATAAAAAAAAAACACGATTCAAGTACAAACTGTTTGTAAAGAAATTTTTTATATATTTTCATTTTATTTTTTTACTAAAGTTAATTTTGCTTCTTTTTATTAAAAAAAGGTGATTTATCATGCAAAACATTTAAAACCTAATCGGAAATTAATTAATTAATTAATAAATAGAGTAATTATTTATTCTTTCCTCGATTTTTTTCTTTGATACGACGGATTAATAATATATCTCAGCTGGTTTGTGATTTATAAACGAATTGTTTTATTATATACACAATAGACAATTTCAATTGTAGATTTGATTGGAAACTTACTAGTGGGAGTTATCTTCATTTTTTCCCCAGAATTAGAACATGCTAGTTCTATTGACTTCTATGATTGGTTATAAATTATTCACTGATGAAAAGTAACAAGCAATAAATTATGCAAGGCTTGAAAAATGTCGTGCAAAAAATATTTTGAAAATGATTGCAATACATGATACAATTAAAGAATTAACTTATATATTTATATTTGGTGTTCATTTTTATTTCTTTTAAATATGTGCTTGTATATATAATGCTTAATACAACAGTTTAGTTCTTAGGGATTAATTTTCATATTTGCTCACATACAAATCGATCAGCTCCCTGTACTTACTTTTTTACTATTTGTCGTAATGGCCTGAGATTATAACACACTAAGATTTTGAGCCTAAGTTTACTTTGTCAATAACCCGCCTAATTGGCTTATCATTCCATGTCAATTAATTGCTCCAGCTTGAAATAGATGGCTCTGGAATAATGTAATAATGTGGTGTACTGTTTTTAATATAGATGCTGAATGTAAGCTAAAGGAATCACGTGAGATTTCGTTTATTAAATTATATTTAAACAAACTTTAGTACTATCTATTCTCTCACTGACAAATATGTGCGTCTATGTACATACACATAATAATAATAATAATAATAATAATAATAATAATAATAATAATAATAATAATAATAATAATAATAATAATAATAATAATAATAATAATAATAATAATAATAATAATAAACACCCATTCGTAAAACCAGTATGACCATTCCAATGCTAAAAAAGAAAGAAATGACAAAAAAGTACTCTAAAAATTAGTTTTGTACAAACCAATCTGTGAACCACAAATATGTTTATATATAGAATATGCTGGTTCAATTTCTTGATACTTTGATATTTTTAAGATGCTGTATTTTAAATTGTTCAGCAGAAAACTTTTTTTCTGAAATACGTCAACACCATGTCTAATTGTAATTCCCCAATATATTCTATTAGTTGTGATCTTTTTCCAGTTGGAACTATTGACAATGCATTTCTTTAAAATGTCTTTGAGATAATCCTTATATTGTAAATGGGATTTATCTCTAACATAAAAATCATGCTCAATTTCACCATAAAATGTTCTTTTAGAAATCTTCCATTGTTCATTTGTTGTACATATCCAATTCAACAGAAGTGTGATTATACAATAATGGTCTTAATAATATCACACCCAGAAAGCTGAAAAAAATTGATTGGTTTTATGATCTTGTCATTATAAAGTTTAATGGAATGTCCTTAAATGAAACTTTCTTATGCCTTTATTACACTGATGCAAACAATGCCATAAGTCAACCTAGTATGACTATACTTAATGTATGGAAACCACTAATCAACTTTGCTCTTAAGAAGAAAAAATGGAGAAATCAGGAGGAACATCATAGATAAGTATATGAAATTTCTACTGACAGTTACCTTTGGCAGGATGTCTCAGTTGGTTAGAGCATTACTTTAAATTCAATACTTAAGAATTTAAGGGTCCAGGTTCGGTTCCCATGCTAGTACTGTCCACTGGTCAATCCAGCAACACCTGAAGAAGAGGGAAGAATAATACTTCTTGAAATATTGTGCATATACTAACCTGTTTTATGTGCTATTATTAACAGCTGAAAATATTGGGAATATTTAAATAAAAGTTAATTTTTTATAAAAACATTCAATACTCACATTAAATGGTGGAGATTGTGCCAACAGTAAATACAACTAAAACACCATCATCACAAACCTTTAGGAAAATAATAATATGTCCAAGTTTCACTTTGATACAATAATATAGATAAAATAACAGCTTTATATACAGCCAACTTAGTTGCACTAGTTATTTTTCTGTGATAAAATGTTATTTTAACTTATTACAAAAGCAGCATTATAATGCAGTGTGTGTGGTTTCTTAACATCCAATTTCACTTTTCTAATTATAAAATTACCAAGATATTTAAACTGATTTGCATTCTCAAGTTGATTATCATCAATGCTAAAAGTTGTTGAGGATTTGTCTTTATTATATTTTATGTTGAATGTGGGTGTAGAAGTGAACTTTAAAATATTTATTTGCTGTTGCATTTTCAATGTAAAATCAGATTTGTTCATGATCACAAATCTGTTGCTTTCATCCAATTTCATGCAATTCAAGGCATTATTAAAAAAAACTGTTGAGAAATATTAATGTTTCAGTTGGTGTCTAAAAATCCTAAGGATTTGCACATAATATATTTTACTAATTTTAAGATTAAATTACCTTTTCAGGATTTTTGTGTAAGACCTGCTCCAACATCTGCTATGAGTTTCATCACCAGCTTTTTCCAACAGTGGCCTACATATCTCAGTCCTAATTTTAAAATGTTCTCGACCAGAGGGTGTAGAGTTTATTGTAATAACACTGATGAATGCATTTTATTTTGTTGAAATGGAAGAGTAATGCCCTGATTTATGAGTTAGAACAGTGATCATGTGGCTGAATTTTTTTTTTAGTTTGGTGTTGTTACAATTGATAATAATGAATTCAAGAATACCATGAAGAGCAGTAATTTTTGTAAATTTTTTGTAAAGAAATTTTCTTTCATTGTTAGTAGATCCCTTGAGACCTCTAATAACTATTTTAAGTAATTATATTTCAAACTATGATTGGATTCTTAAGTAGTTGTGTATAGAGGTGTTAAATTTCAGTTTGCAGCAATTGGTGATTATCTTAAAAGGCAAACTTGATAGAAAAAATTCCAGGTGTTGTTGAGTCAAGGTTTGAATAGATATACCAAGACTCATTATTGGTTTGTAATCCATTCTATATAAAAAAAATCTGAGATTTATATTTCAATGAAAGTAATAGTTTAAATTGTATACTAATATACAGCTGTTTTTTTCTTTTTAGCTAAAGTTATAAAACAAGGCTAAGCACTTTCAAGAGTTGCAAACAATACCCTCATATTCCTAGCTGGGATAAATTATGATATAGTTATGTGGAAATTCAAATTTATGTAATTAATGAATGTTGAAAAGTATCAGAGAGACATGAGGGGGAAGAATGAATCTTTATAATAATAGCATTAATGGAATTGCCTATGCATTATGCTTCTTTCTTTTTTTTTACCATGAGTCATCTTCCTCAATATATAAAGTAAACAAATGATAAATTTTGACATTCAAAAAAGACTAAACTGCAATCCAATTTGGTTGCTGTCTGCTTATGTGTGTATTGGTGCAATGACAATCTTGAAGCCAAGGATGCTGGGATTCACCAACAAATAGAATTACACTTGGTGTGGAGAACATTAATTCAATAAACAATGGAAAGAGTGAGCTCAGATTCAAGTTTTTTCTTTGAGTTATTTAGTAAATGTTTTGGGGAAGAGAGTGTTGGAAAGTGGGGCAATACATAGGTAAAAGCTGAGAAGTCAGCACAGCCACCTTGCAAGCAAGCAATTGGTTGCAGACAGTTGTTGCGGGTTCACCTCTTGGCCAATGCTATGACATATGGAGAAAAAAAATATTTTCTTGAATGTTTTGGTGAAGGTGGGAATATATAGGAGAAGAAATCATGGTCTAACATTGGAGGAGGGGATATAGTTAATCTTTTTGTAAAAATGTTTTAATATTGTTTTTTAGAAGACTGTATTTAAATACAAAAAATATAAGGTCAGTGGTGAATAATTCTATGTTAGTTTTACATAAAGGTTGGTTGTGAAATAGAAATGATGAGACCTGTTAGCTTTAAGGCTTGAAGTATTATGGATTATGATTGCATAAAGCCACATATTTCTGAAGGTTTAATGTGCATAGAGTAGTTAAGGTAGAGAGCCTTTTTGTGTATTACTAAATCAAAATATTTGAGACATTGCAAGAAGTCTTCCCATACTACCGTGAAATGTAGTGCGGATTGACTTTAAAGCTTCACTTTGAATTATTGGATAGCTGTTTTGGATAGCTGATTTTGAACTTGTAATGAAAGTAACATCCATGTAGCATATATGTATAAGGGCTGTTATATTCTCAATATATGGAAGAATCTTTTCAGAGTGGTTAATATATAAACTGGAAATGACTTTACTCAGAGGAAAACTCATAGACTAACCATACATTGAATATATACCAGATCTTATATATACATGCTAAATGAATAACAATTCATTATAAGTCCACAATCAACTATCCAAGAAAGCAAAGTGAACCTTCAAAGCCAATCTGCATCATATTTCACTGTGGAATGGGAAGACTCCTCACAACATCTAAAATACATTTAGTAATACACAGAAAGTCTCTCCACCTTGACTACCCTGTGCACATTAAATCTTTAGAAGTATATGGCTTCACATATTCAGAATTCACTGCATCTCAGCCCACAAGCTAGTAGGTCTCTTATCATTTCTATTTTATAGACAACTTTTATGAATATATGGATTTTCCTGTTAAACTAATATAAAATTATACACCAATGACCTCATACCTGTTGGATTTAAACAAAGCCTTCTAAAAACAAATTAATACACTTTACAGGAAAATTAACTCTAGCCACACATTCTTAAATGACATCACTTCGCTTTCCACATCCATCCCTTTTCTTCCAATAGACTTCTAACTAACTCAAAGAACAAACTTCAATCTGAGATAACCCCTGCACTGTTTACATAATTGAATGCCCCTACACTGGGTAGAATTGTATTTATTTTGGTGACTCTTGAACATCTTTAGCTACATGATTGTCACAGCACCAATACAAATATAAGAGGGTAGCTCCCAAACTGGATTGTATCTCAGTCTTTTTTTAAGCATCAAAAATTAACTGGGCATTTATTTACTTCATCTTCAGTAACTATTCAGTACATTGAGAGAGATTATTCAAGTTGAAAAATTAGGGAAGCATACTACCTAGCCAATTCCACTCATGCTATTAATTTCATTCTTCCCCCCATTTCAGTAAGTGGATTCCCTTATACTCATAAACATCACTAATTTTACATAAATATAAATTTCCATAACACTATATATATACGTATTGAAGCAGTCGGATCTGAGTTCGATCTTAGCTTCATGACATCTAGCCACAATCCCACTTCAAACCCTAGTACTAACCTTAAATTTCTGATGCAATGGGGCTTTATATGTTCAATCCATGCTAATTTCCATAAAGAATAACTTATTTCATAAATGTGTATTCAAATAACTAGTTTCAGATTTAAATTGATTAATTCTATTAATAAATTTATGATAGAATTATTCATGAATTTATATGTATTATAACTGCGTGGATTGTGCATATATATTTGTAAATATTTAAATATATATAATTGTTTGAAAGTTTCATTGTGTCGGGGATGTTTGATTTTATTTTTAAATAATTTGTTAAAGTTTTAATGATTAAAAGCTACATTCTTTCGATAAGCTTTCAGATTTTCCCTTTCCAAAAACAATAGTTAAAGTTTTATTAATTAGAAAAAAAAGATAAGGATTTCCTAATTAAAATCATTTTCTGATTTTAAGAATTCATTTTCTAATTAGAAAATGAATTCAAGTTAATGAGTTTGAAAGCCTTATCGAGGGAATGTATCTAAAAACAACCATTAAATCTAAAAACATTGATAATGAAAGAAGTGCTAGCCTGAAGGCATCAGAGGACAGTATATATAGCTCTGAAAAGTTTGGAGAGAGGAGGCCATCTTTGTTGTAGAGAAGTGCAGTAAACTCTGTGCATTTTAAATAGTGTTTCGATTATAGTGAAGGGCTAGAACATCAGGAATCTGGCTACGGTTCCTGAAGCCCTTTGAGAATCTTCAATGAAGCTGCTAAATTCTTTCCAGACAAATCATGCTGCCAAAATCAAATAAAATGCTGTTCAAGTAATCAACTAAATGCATGCCTACGTTTTTACCAACTCGGACATGTAACCTAAGGAACCAGCCCTGGAAGAAATGGGTAATATATTTCCATAATGAACCTTAAACTTTCTGGCCAGTTCCGAACTTTACTTTACACTCCCTTTAAGCACTCTTTTCATTCTATAAATGTAATAATCTCTGTGTAATAATCTCTGTGTAAACTTACTTTTATTTATGCTATTATATCATAATTCTCTCAACTTCTAGTCTTTAAATTTAACTTTCCTTTCTCACGATGGTGGTTCATTTATTTTATTATGTATATTTATTGAATAAATTTATTAATGTTGTTATTTTTAATTATATGCCAATAATCCTTCGACTCGATGATCTCCTTCATTTCCTTTGCCTTATACAAGTAATATAAGATTTAATTCTGATAGTTAATTCTCGCCCATTAGAACTAGATTTATACAGTTCGATCAATCATCGAGTCGAAAGAAATTATTAAATGATTGTTATTTTTATCATTGGCTAATAATAAATTATTAGCTCCGTTTCTAATCTATGCCACCGCTATTTTCTCATTTCACTAATATTTATTTATTTATTCATATATAATCTTAAAATGTTTTTTTGCAAAAGGGCCGATAAAGAAATCAAATAAATATATTCTAATTCAACTTTTTCATTTTCTATTAAGATTCAGGAAGGGCACGATGATTGGGGCATAACTAATATAATTTTATAAATGCTTTGAAATAGTTTACTTAAAAGCTCGTTTGACTTTAATTAATTTGATCAAGTCATCATATAGAGCATTCTATCATTGGGTTTTATTTTCAAATGGTGACTATTAAGTCATCATCTTCAACATTGCTGGCATAGGGCTATCGTTCATTTTGCAGGCTTGTCGGTGATGATATTTCTGATATATTAATTATAGAAGAAAGCACTTCCTCCCCTCGTATGTTATATTTGGAACACCAAAGGTTCGTAGTTACAACTCAGCCTGGCTTTTCCCCATGTTTCACATCTACTTAAATGGCATAAGACTTGTCATATGCAAGCTGCCATAATTTGTCAGCACCGTTACCTTTCTGTTCCAGTAAAGCCCGCTCTGATGCTCGTAATTCGTGATGAAGTGATTTCAATTAAAGTCGAACAAATTTTCCGTTATATCTCAAAATAAGTTTTCTAATAAAGATTAAAGTTATGCCCTAAATATGCATCTTGCTCTTCGTGAATGGATTTGCGAATGTGAAAATAAATATAACATTCTTTTGTATAAAATTAGAGTAATAATTTTTTTACTAATGAATAACTTTATCTGCCTTTATTTTCTTGTCAGGGGCCTAGACATAGAATTCCAATATTGTGGACTACTCTCATTGGCATATAATAAGGACCGCCACTCTTATCATAATCATAAACTTTGTTTAAGGACTAGAATTAATTCATATAATCATTATTTAAAATTCAAACAAAATAAACTATTATTATTAAATATTTTCTAAACACACTTGGTTTCTTAGTTTCTTAATTATCTTACTCAATAATTATTTTTAATGTTAATGCTCGCTGTCTGTGTTGGCAACCCGAACATATACATATGATTCAATTTAAAAGTATCTTAAGTTAATTAATTATCCGATATTAGTGTCAGTTCAGGGGTCTCTAATCCTCACCAATTGTTGAGCTAGTTTCTTGGTGCATAGCACTGTGCCGTCGATTTGGATTTCTACTAATCTGAGCTAGTGAGTTGGGTTTAAATTCAGTTTGGTTCAGCTGAGTTTGGATCCGACTTGCGTTTAGGTGGTGGTGGTTTTTTGACTGGTACAGTATACTCATTTTCACTCCATTTACCCCATCTATGAATATGGGAGTATTGTAACTGTCAAAAGCACTCAGCTTTATTTTATTATATTAGCTGGAAAAAAGAAAAAAACTTTTCTTCATCTACATATTAGTACATGATTTAATCTATTACTTTATTGAAATGAAGTATAAATCTTAAATCTTTACATATGGAAAGGATTACAAACCAATAATATGCCTTGGTCTATCTATTCAAACTTTAACTCAATGCCTGGCATTTTTCTATCATGTTTGCATTTTAAGATAATCCCCAATTGCTACAGTCTGAAACTTAATGCCTCTATATACAACTATTCGAGTTGCAGCTTAAAATACAGTTACTTAAAATAGTTATTAGAGTTCTCAAGGAAACTATTAAAAAAGAAAAAAATGCTTTACAAATATTATTGCTATTCACAGAATCCTTGATTTCGTTATTACCAAGTGTAACAACACATCTGCCAAACTAAAAAAGAAATTGAGCCCATGATCGATTTTCTAGCTCAGTAACAGTGTATTATTTCAATAAAATAAAAATGCATTCATTAAAGTTACTACAATAAACCCCCTCTGTCAAGAGCATTCTAGAATTAGGACTGAGATATGTAAATGTCTGCTGCAAATAGTCAGTGATGGAACACATAGCTGACATTAAAGCAGGCTTTAACAAAACCCTGAGAAAGATAATTTTCTCTTGATGTTAGTAAATACATTAGGTATAAATCCTTAAGTTTTTCAAACCTCAGCTGATAAACTAACATTAATATTTCTCAACAATTTTTCTCCAATAATGCCTTAATTTCCATGAAAGAGGATAAAGGCAACAGATTTGTGATCATGAACAAATCTGAATTTTCACTAAACGTGCAATAGCAAATAGATAATTTAAAGTTCACTTCTATTCCTGCAATCAAGATAAAATATAATAAAGACATGAGTGAAATTCTATATCAACATTGCAGCAAAGGATTCACCAAAAGGGAATATTATAAGTGTATCCATCAATGGCAATTTCCTCTTACATGTTTGCTAATGCCAAGATGTATAAACCTGTTATCCTTCTTAGACGTATGCTGGAGTTTGGAGGCTGCCATTACTTTAAAACAGTTAAAATATTAAACTGATAGCTTACTGATCAGTTGGGATTCAATGATTACATTAAGACTTCCAAGCTTGATCCATCATATAAAATAGTCTCTCTGGGCATTACAAAATTTTGTGGTTATATTAATAGGGTGTTATCCATCAATATCATTTAAAATAAACTAAATAAAGTGAACTACTCCATTGCACATAGACTTTAGTATTGCATTTTCCCCCCTGGATTAATAACAGTATCATAACTATCAACAGCCACTACTACAGAATTTCTGATGGGTGGCTTATGGATTTCCCTGTGAATGGAGTCATCTTCAGTTTATATGTTAACCATCCATTCCACTATGCATTGAGTATAAACTAGTCTTTATATATATATGCTATAAGCATTTATTTTTATAGCACTATGTTTTATAAATTGTAATACATTAAAGATCAGCCTTTTCAAGCTATTGTGCATGTGCTTTTACGAGTGTTATTCTTTCATAAATACTATATCTTGTGTTGGGAGTGAAAGTATTCATTTATTATTAACACTCATAAAAGCACATGCACAATAGCTTGAAAAGGCTGATCTTTAATGTATATCCATGCTATGTGGATGGCATTTTCCTTATAGGTTTAGAACCAGCTATCCAAGAAATCTAAGTAAATCTTTAAAGCCAATCTGCACTACATTTCACTGTGGAATGGTAATATTTCTTACAATGTCTCAAATACATTGATTTATTAATAAATAGAAAGTCTCTGCACCTTGACAATTCTATGCACATTAAACCTTTAGAAGTGCATGGCTTCACCCCCAAACCCCCCCCCAAAAAAGTAGTTTTCTTCCTTTTTCTTTCCCACACCCAATCTTTATAAAAAACCCCCAAAAAAAAAATAAAAATAAAAAAACAAAACTATTAACAACAAAAAAAAAAAAAAAGGTACTTTAGTATTAAAGCTGCAACACAGAGTATGTATTAGATCTAATGCACCTGTTCACATTTGTATCAATTCACTGATAACTTTGTGATCTTGTGATCTGACCAAATAATGTGTACACAGATCTATGACTTTCTTCAGCAAAAAAAGAACATGTACACAGATCTTGTACATGGTATTTTGGCAAGAATTACAAAGTTATCAGGAGATTGATATAAATGTGAACAGGTGCAGTAGGTCTAATATATACTCCATGTTGATGATTTAAAATAAGTAAATGTAAAAAAAATAGTAAAACTTTCAACATTAACAAACAACATTTAAGAATGACAGTTAAAATAAAATTTCAATGTTAACAAGTTTCCAAAAAAAATGTGACTTTCACATATATGTATAACTTTTGTCATTAACAAAACAAAATGTGACTTTCAACACTAACTACTTTTAAAAACAACATTTAAAATAAAAAATAAAATGTGATTTGCAATATTACAATAATAATGCCATTAATCAAAAAAATAATTTAAATATACACCAAACAAACAGTAAATGATTTTGATTTTTAAGTAAGTTGATAAAAATACATTAAGTATATTCCTATGACACTTACCTTGTAAATATAACAGGAATTTATGCATTAAAACCAAAGTTTTGATATATACTATTACCACAAAAAATGGAGATCAAATGAAACCTTGTGATTGTAAAGTATGCTGGGATTTTCATAGAACTGCTAATAAACATTATTTTTTAATAAAGAAATTAAACCAAAACTACAAAAAAAATACATATTAATTATTATGCTTTTATTACATTTTTATTTATCCTGGCGGAAACATTTCTTTGATGTCATTGAGTATTACTATGAAGACATCCTCATTTTTGTGCATTCTTCTCCACATGAATTCCTCTAGGCAGGAGTCCAAATGTTGTCTTGCTGTCCCTCATTGGTACTTATTTCTCCATCTTTCAGAACCCCACAATCTTTCAATATTTTGGGTGTGCATTCCTGTTTCTGGGTTCATAAAATTATACATGTGGTTAACCTGGAAATGATCATAACCAGTTTCACATAATTCATCAGTTTTGTATGACTTCCAACAGTCTGAATATATGGTAGATTGTTCTTCAACATTATGTTTAGTGGCTTCCATGAGAGTCACCATTGTCCTGTCTTCAATTTTTATAATAAAACATTCATCTGTTTCCCTACATAATCTATCAAACATTCACTGCTCAGGGAGTATTCAGCCCACTTGATTATTTCTTCTGAAAAATAGGCTCTCATCAATTTCCACAATTTTGTTAATGCCTCCAATTTTTTAGTTTTCCTGTTTTCAAATTTCTCTTATGTAGTTATTCCAGTCAATGACTGTTTTATCTGATTATCCAAGCTCATGTTCTCCCCATATCAGAGTATTACAAAAAAAAAAAACATTGCATTGATAAAAAACAGGTTTTCACATATACTCACTGTGATTATTTTCTTTCAATTTGATGTCATCATGATATTACACATTTATTGTGGGTGTGAAAAGGCCTCCTATCTCCCCTATGTTTCAGTTTTAATAATAAAGTTACCTAAAACATTTTACAGAAAGATTAACTCTTAACACCTCTTTGATGATAGACCATGATTTCTGCTCCCATATATCTCCTCCTCACCTAAATATTCAAAAAAATATTTTCATCTACATATTACCTCACTTACTGTACCACTCATCCTCCTTTCTCCTTTAGACTTCTAAATAACTAACTCAAAGGAGAAATTTGAACCTAAGCTCATCTATTGCACTGTTTGTGGGATTAAATTCCCCCACACTGGGTGTAATTTTATTTATTTTGATGAATCCTGGATGTCTTTGGCTACATAATTGTCACAAAACCAATACACATATAAGAGGGCAGCTAGCAATCGCAATTGCAGCTCAATCTTTTTTGAGTGTCAAAAATTAACCAGGCATTCATTTACTGTCTTCACCAACCATTCAATGTATTGAGAGACACAACTCAAGGTAAAAAAAATTAGGAAAGCATACTACATAGCCATTTCCACTCATACTATTAATCATTAAAGATTCATTCTTTTCCCTCTACAGTAAGTGGATTCTTTGATACTTATCAACATTCATTAATTTTACATAAATTTGAATTTTCACAACACTATATATATACTTATACACACTCTTACTTCATCACAATTTATCCCAGCTATGAATATGAGAGTATTGTAACTCTCAATGTTCAGTCTTATTTTGTTACTTTAACTAGAAGGAAATAGGCTTCACTTGTGTATTAGTGCTCAATTTAATCTCATTGAAACATCAGATATTTTATTGTTTCTAACAATAGGTCATTTTTATTAATTACTTTCATTTTGAATTGCTCTATATATCTATGTATGTGCATTCTGTAATAGTGAGGCACCATATTGAATTTTTTTTAAAAACTGACCTGAGATACAATTTTCACAATAATTTCAGTTTTAATAATGTTAGAGCAAAAACTTTTATGTTGATAGCTAAGACAGATAGTGATTACCATTCAAAAAGTAAATAAAAAAAGAAATTTCAACATCCAACATAATTATTACTTTGTTCATAATTTCTAATTTATCATTAACTAAGATTAAATTACATCTTCTTTGATAATTTCTTTGTATTCCTCACAAAATTATCTTTCAAATCATATATAATTCTTACCTAAGATAATCCATAGCTTCAGAATCCCAAAATAAATTGCATATGAATTCTTCATTTTTATCTTGTAACCCAAAAGTTACCAAATCTCAAAGGTGTCTATAAGAAAAAGATTTGTCCTAATAAAAGATACAAAACAAATCATTTCCAGAAGATGTATATGCATTTGTCATCATAGTAATTGGTTTTTTGTCTATATAAAACTAGAAATTGTAGGATACTGTCTGTATCACTGATAAAATGAGTTTCATATCTCCATTTTAAACATTAATTCTTATTAAGCACATGGCCTGCACATAAATACATATAAGGCTTTAACCTTAATACTATGCACCTTGAGTGCTTAATTTTACCATGAAAGTGACCTCTACAAATTTTAGCACAAGATTACAACTTTATAAAGATAAAAATGGCTGTCTTCAATCTACTTTCTAATTATATAGGCAAATCTAAAGCATTTTGATTTGAGAGTATGAAGCTAATAAGTTTTTCACTAATTAAGCACTCAAGGGATGTAGTATTAAAATCAAAGCCTTATATGTATTTATATGCTGACCATGTGCTTAATAAGAATTAATGTTTACAACTTTAAATTGATTCAAAATATTTCTAATTATAAGATCCAAATATTACCTCACTATGAATCAAAAGATTTCATGAATGTTGATTTCTAAATGAGATAGTGGACTTAGTTAAGAACTTACTAGCTTCACACTCTCAAATCAAAATGCTTTAGATTTGTCTATATAATTAGAAAGTAGTTTGAAAATAAGATGGCTGTTCTTATCTTTATAACGTTGTAATCTTGTGCTAAGATTTGTAGATGTCACTCTCAAGGTAAAATAAAGCACTCAAAGTGCATAGTATTAAGGTTAAAGCCTTAAATATATATATTATTTTTGTATAAATCAGTGATGTTTATATTCTTTATGCACACCAGTGATGCTATCTTGTTATATTTATTGTTAAACCACTAAACATCACACGATCACTATCTCATACTAGCACTACTGTATGGAGAGAGTTTTGCCTTGTTTAATATATTTATTGTCCCACATAGATATACTTTATTTGCATATAGCTCATTTGCTAACTATAGACTTGAAAATAATGTGATGCAAGATGTGAAAAAACTACTGACTCCACAGCATAAGTATCAAGGCATAGGTAAGAATCAGAATTTGATTCTTTGCATGCATACAATTCCATATGGTATATGCATAACCATTGAGGCTACCACTACACACACACCATTTGAAATCTCTCTTTATTGGTTTTAGGTGTTTATATTTTTACATGGTACTATGCTCAGTAAATTTTGTGATTGCTTTATCAACAGCAATCTTTCTGTACATTTGATTATCAGTTTTTAAAATTTACATTGCACTGCTCTATATATGTAAATCATTACTTGCTATACAAACATGCAAGAGAAAACACAAACACACCAATACATAGTAAGAAATTATTAAACCTTTTGAGAATCATTATGTCTATAAAATAAGGTTGCCTCAAATTTGGATCAGAGACACAAAATTACACTATACAAATATTTGAATACAAATTTATATACTGTATAATAAAGAGCATAAATGGTTTAAGATTATATAATATATATAGTACACAGACATGAAAATACAAATGCAAACAAATTAATAAATTCTACCATTTATCAAAATAATTTTAAAAAATTTCAATATTATAAAAAATTAAAAGTGTATGCTTACCATATTCTGTGATTACATTCACATCCCATTGCAGGCCTTGAATGTGAATATCAGCATACTTTTAATCCACTTTCCTTAGATAATGAGGCTGATAAAAATTTTCTGCCATTATTTATTGCTCTTGTGTAAATCAGAAAATTGACCAAAATATAAAAAAATTAATAAATTCAAATTTTATTCAATTTTTAATTTTGATATATCATTCAAAAGATCAAACAATCAACAATGAATGCTGGGATTTCTGTTGACGTCATGCTTATAGTTTTCATGCAATTTAAAAAAGAAAAAATTTCAACCAATCATCTGTGATGCATGAATGAGAATCTATAAAGAATCAAGCAGTTGTCAGCCAAAATAATATTGAATGTTCTCAGTTCTATCCAATTAATATTGATACAAATAATAATTGCAATATAAAGTCTTTTAGCCCTGTAAATTTATGAGATATAGGTACTTTAGATCAAGTTTTTTTATATCCATTGTATATTGGAGAGCATTATATATATATATATATATATAATGTGCCAGGCACGTTTGATGTGGCCAAGCACAAGATTATGTTTGACAAATTAATGGCTGAAAATACATAAAAAGCCATTAAAGGGGATGGTGGATATACTATATATTATAATCTAACTTATTATAAATTAAAGAGAGAACTGTGGCTATAACATAAACTCACACACATATATGATTAAAGCCAATATTTAAAGACTTAGAAATATGTATTTGTAATTTTGATTTTTGTTTTTTTTTTTAAAAGAAAAATAAACGCCAAAATGTATTTATAATTTTAAATATTTTTTGTTTGTTAAAGAAACAGCGTTTATTTGGCAAATTGTTATTCTGTATTTCTTTTTTTAATGTTTACCACCAATGTAAAAAGGCAAATTTGAAATATTACTGTTAAAAATAATTTCAAAATCGAGGTTTTAATGGTCGTTTTTCTCTTCTGTTGCATTTGAGCAAGAGGGTCATTGTCTTAAATTTAAGAAAAGCCTAAAGGCATTCTAAAATAATTTCAACTGGACAAAAAAAACTTGATTAAACTTGTGATAATGCGGGGAGAGAAGAATGCCCAATCTAAGTAAAATATTTTTGTTAAAACTTCGATTGTAATAATGTAATTACTAAAGTGAAAATTGAAAAAGATATCATTTATTAAATTTTTTATTAGTGATATTGTGATTTGAAAGGAGATATAAAAAGGATTTAATTGATTGATTTTTCTTTCTTGGAGGGGATACCGGAATTGAAGGAATATTGAAGAGATAGTTCTGTTCTGAAGTGGAGAGAAGGCAGTTCATTTTTGTTTTTCAAAAAGACAAATCTTATTAGGAGCTGAAGTCTAAATTTGTTGTTAAGCTAATGCTGTTCATGGAACCACATGATGTCTTGCAACCTTTTGAGCAAGCATGCTGATTTTGATTCAACTAATCCACGACATTTACTCTAATTAAAAATTTCTTCAGTCATTCTGAACCAACGGACACTAATTCTTTCAGTCATCCAAATAACCATTCGATCATTTAACCAGTTAGTAGTCAATGGTTGAAATATCAGACAATTAAGTGGTGTAGAGTAATGTCAGTTGTCTAGCCAACTATTGGAAAGCTAAATAATAGACAGATTTTTATTCCAACATATACTCAGTTGATGCCGAAGGAAGCTTAATTGCAACATGCCATTGAAGCCTGGAGTTAACATAAAATTCATAACACAAAAAAAGACTGTTGATAGTGTGTAATATCCATTGTCCAGCCAAAAGATGCCAATCAAGCACTTGCCTGGAAATAGAATAATTATGGGGTAGAAGCCCACTTCAGCGCATCCATCCAGTTCCACTCCTGCCATCCCAACAGAATGTAAAAGCTGAGATCCAAACACCAAAGTGATAATGATCAATTCTATGAACTTGTGCCACAGTCAAGTCAAGCCATTGCCACAGTAGATTTATAGACTTTATCGGGTATACTATTTTTTTGTGTGTGTTTATTCTATTTAAAGTTAATACGCATTTTGTAAATATATGTTTTATGTACGTACGTAAAAAAACACATCTTTCATGTAACTTGTTAAATTTTCTTTGTTTGCTTAATGCATGTGTGTGAGTTTATAATCCACAGATCACTATCTCTCATGTATAATTATTTAATTCATTTTTCTTATTAAGAAAAAAATTTTCCTTTATTTAGTTTAATAATTGCTTTGACGAGTATTTCTTTACGATTATAGTTTTGTTTTGTAAAATGATTTATATAGCGTGTAATATCTGTTTTGTATATTTAATCAATCTGGGAATATTAATTTTGTATTCATGTTATAAATGGTATGGGGTAATGGGTTAATAAAATATTTATATTATAATTTTAAAGTGACCACCACCATATATTTTTTTTTATTATTCTCTTTGTCATTTACTTTCTCTAACTATATTAGTAATTAATTGTGTGAGTTTTCCGATCCCCATTCTTTAACTGAGAATAAAGTACGCTGAGCTAGAAAATGGAAAATCATCTTACCGGGTCTTAGATCTTTATTTATCATGAGGATACTTGTTTATTAATTTTGTTTGAATAATTATTTACCTGCATATATGCCCCATAATAGTTGAACTTGCATATCCTTTCAGGAGGAGAATTAATTTTCCTACTGGGTGTGGCACGAGAGGTTGGTTTAGAGTCATCCCCCAAAGATATGCAAGAATCAACATTTTATAAGTATCTTTTGTGTCTGTAATAGCATTACGGTAAAGTATTTAAATTTCTCCTTATTCCAGCATGCCACCATATTTCTTTTCATGTTTGATTTGTGTGCATGCTTATATTAATGGAGTAAGTGGTTAACCGGTACAATATATATATATATAATACAAACAAATTTAATTGTATATAAAACTGCTATCTTTTAAATACTAGGCTGAAACTTCATATTTGGCTTATATTAATAGATGATATTTTCATGATTTGGTAACATAATGAACTTGAACTTTATATATTCTATGATTATATAAATAATTTTAATAAAAATATAAATTTACAATGAATTTTTTCTCATTTTCTTGATATTGAAATTATTTACACTAATAAAGTTTTTATTATTAGTAAATATAGTAAACTGGCTGATAACCATCACTATATACATATTCATATTAATTATCTAAAACATTTAAAGGTTAATATCTCTTATAGTCTATTTTTATGAACTAGAAGGATTTGTAGTAATAAGAAATTTCTTCAAGTAAACACTGAAGTTCTATATTATACATTGGTGAGTATGAGATATTCTAAAATTTTGTTGGATAAAGTAATAAAGTTTTCAGTAACTAAAAGAAAACAACATGTTGTACCTCAGAAGAACAAGAAACAATTAGATGTTCCACTATTGGTTCTTATTTTTAATAGTAACTTACCTAATATTAATCATATATTAAAAAACATTTCAACATATTAAGTTCTACAGATTATTTAAAATCTATCTTTTCCAATATACCTAATGTTATAGATCAAAGACATAGATCAGCAATTCTGTATCAAAAAAGATTGTTTTCCATGTAGTGATGAAAGATACTTTACATGCAAACATATTGTTGTGACAAAAATAGTCCAAAACACTAGTGATAATTTTAAATGGTATATCCCTAACTATGTCAATTGTAAAAGTGTAACTTTAATATATTTAAGACAGAGTAATACATGTTTAAATGATCATGTAAATGAATCAGCAAATAGTCTACAAATTAGCATAACTAACCAGACATTTGGCATTTTTCATAATATTGAAGACAGGCTGAATCATTCAATTGATGATTTGAGCCCCACAAGAGAGAGAAAGCAAAAAAAATGTTTTTTTTTAATTCAAGATCTATACTCACATAAAATGAACTTAAACATAGACACTATCATATCTTTAAATTACCAAGTTTTCTAATGCATTCTTTTATCTTTAATATTTAAGCACAAGCTTAGTATATATACTTTAATCTCAGTGAAATTGGAGGGGATTTGAGCCCAGACTTTCAAGCTTCCTTTAATCATTTACTAACACAACTGATGCACATGACCACATGCATGTAATAAACATAAATGATCTCCAATATACATATCATCAGTTGGTCCAGATCATAATTTCCCACGCATATGTATAATCAGTGCTCAGCTTATATTGAGATAACAAATCTTCAAACTTTAATGGATGGGCCTCAATCTTCTCCACTCTCCAACTCTTTAGCCATTTATATCATTGAAAATCTATTGATGGCATGTTTAAAGCCCTTGTTTGCCAATTTTGTTGTTCTACATATGAGAGGTCAGAATGGCTTATGGTGAATAATCATATATATATAGTGCACATTTTTAAATTGTTTAAAGCCCTTTGGGTAGTTTGGTTAGAAAATAATGCAGTCTTTTTAATGTACACTAAAATAAATTTGTTGGTTGGTCTAAACTTCTTATATAAAATCTTTAACCAATAGGATTTTTTGTTCAATATGTTGCAAATGACTTGTAATTTTTGAACACTGCCATTTTACTTTATTTTTCTGTTAAAAACCAACTCCTATTGTTGAAATATAAAAAATAGCTGTTTACCTAAATAATTTTGTTTGGTGTTTTTTTTTTTTGTATATATTTCTCTCAATTAATTTTTATATATATTTTTCTACATCTCAAATTACTCCTTAAAATTTATATCATACCAATCAATAAATTCATATATAACAAACTCTTACCAATTTTAACAACATACTAAAATAACTAGCCAAATGGATTTTCTAGGATGATCATACATCCATTGGAGTACTACTAGTATTCTACATCGCTAGTTGAAGAATGCTGTTGTAAATCATGAAATGATCCTCTTGAAGAGTTAATTTAAATAGTTATTTGAGTTTAATATCAGTTTTTAAGAGTTTCTTATATGTGAATTTTTAAAATTTGTTAAAAGTATAATTTATTTATATATAATAGGATAATTAAACAATGACATTGTAATATATAATAATTTTAAGAGCTGATAATCTCTCAAATCTTTATTAAATTTACTTAACTAACAATATGCTATCATTCAATCATCTTTAGTAGATGAAAATGTTGTCATTTCTGGTTATTTTTTCAATTCTTATTCAACGTGCTGATATGTTAAATGATATTAATGCGTTTTGATCTTAATTTCTTTAAAAGATAGAATTTCTCATTTTGATACTCCTGAGAAGTTTTTAGTTTTAGTAAATATGTACTAAAATAATAAAATAGTAACATAATCATCTAGCGTCATATTTATTAAATTAATAGACCAACATACATTGAGAGTGCAAGAAAATTATCAATCAGCTCATAAAATTATATATATTTCTATTAAGACAGTAAATCAAGGATTGAAAATCTTATCTTTTGGTAGTTAAATAATCTCATGAAAAGTGAATGCTTCTACTAGATTTTTTTATTTATATATTACTTAGATGCTTGTATTTTGTAATGAAAAAGATATTCAACATTAAATACCAAAACATTAATGCTTCCACTGACAATATTATGAATGTTTTGTTACAATTTTATGATATCTGTTTTACTATATTTGTGTATCACACAGATAAATGATTTTAGAAGATCTTATTCACACAATACACATGGCCCTAGTTATGTGACCAAATGCTGTAGACTGATTATTTCTATTTACAACATATATATACTTTTAATGAGAGATTATCTATATTTTCACTATAATTCTGTTAGCAGTTAGCCAGTAGATCACATGATGATGACTTATAATTACTGAGGCTAGCCATTTTAGGTACTATGAGATTTCATTATCACATGATAAACCAACCCTCATTATTACTATTATTTTTTAGACTCGTATTACCCATAACTGCTAACTCTTTAATCTCCCTTTTGATAACCAATTGTATAAATCATGCACACGTCCACATATCACTCAACTTATACAATTTTATAACTATTTTGGAATGCTTTCAAAAATAAATATACATAATCTCATGAAAAGTGAATGCTTCTACTAGATCTTTTAATTTATATATTACTTAGATGCTTGTATTTTGTAATGAAAAAGATATTCAACATCAAATACCAAAAATTAATTTTTCCACTGGCAATATTTATTATGAATGTTTTGTTTCAATTTTAAGATATGTGTACATTGTGTACCATACAGCTAAATGATCTTAGAAGGTCTTATTCACACAATACACATTGCTACAGTTATGTGATCAAATGTAATACTGGTTATCTCTATTTACAACTTATATATACTTTTAATGAGAACTTACCTATATTTTCACTATAATTCTGTTGGCAGTTAGCTAATAGATCACATGATGATGAATGATTTATAATTAATGAGACCAGCCATTTTAGATACTATGCCATTTCATTATCACATGATGAATCAACCCTCATTATTATTATTTTTCTTAGACTAGTATTACTCATAACTGCTAACTCTTTAATCTTCTTTTAATAACTAATTGTATAAATCATGCATGCATGCACATATCACTCAACTTATACAATTTTGTAACTATTTTGGAATGCTTCCAAAAATAAATAAAACATTTTAATAAAATTAATAATTTAATAACCATAAAAATGAAATTACAAATGCATTTCCAAACCTCATATAATTTCCAAAAAATAAATAAATATTTTCTTTTACACCATAATAATAATAAAAATGGATATATAATTAATTCAGATACAAAAAAAGGAAAATATTAATTTAAAAAAAATACTCAAGACCATGAAGAAATAAAAAAACAATAAACAAAAATAGACTATTCTCATCTCTGTATTTTGAACTCATTTAAATTAATAGTTCACAGTACATACTATCTCACGTTTTTTGGAGTTGCTGTTATGTGTGCATATATTTTTCTAGTCAATTTTCTTAAATGTCATGATAGATGCTTTTAATGTCTTATAGCTGGTAATTTTAAATTTTGTACAAATTTATATTTTCTTTCAAAATTAACTTGTATACACATAGATAAAATAATAATGTATTTAGCTGCAGATCTGGCCTCTTGGAAAAGCATTGTTTAATCAGAATTCATTCTTTCTCCCTCTCTTCTTTAGAAGATTATTCTAATAAAACTTTAGATATGCAGAACAGCCATTCCCTGGCAATGAACACATAGTCAGTATTTATATAATCATATATTATAACATAGCAAACGAACATTCACTTTTTCTTTTAAAATATATATGTTCTACAATAATATCAACAAATCAAAAAAAAAGGAGAAGGATTTTTGATTTGTTGATATTATTTATATAATATATTGATATTCACATTATCTCAGTAACTATTTTCCATTTTTTTACTAATAAGTGAGCTTCTGTCCCAATTATGATTATTATTAGTGATTTCAACAGCAATTTATGGCAGTGAATAATATTTTTCCTAATAATAAATTTGCGTCCTTCAGGTTTAGATCAGCTTCTGGAAGAAAGATAGAGAACAATGAAAGAAACTCATTTTTATAGCCAAAATCTGTCCATTACATGACAGATCTACCACAAACAAACTAACAAAAGTTTTGCTTTAAATTCAGAGAACAATGAAAGAAACTCATTTTTATAGTCAAAATCTCTCCATTATATGACAGACCTACCCCAACAAACTAACAAAAGTTTTGCTTTAATTTTTTTCTTATCGCTTTCATTTTTAATCAATATGATTTTTAACTTGGGATAAAAATAAAATTTTTATATATAAATTAAATCTGTTTGTACTTCTTTAATGGTTTTTACCATATTTGGTACGATTAGTTGACTTTTTTCTTCATTTGCTTTCTCATTAAAATACTCATTCAGAATTAAGTTCTCAGCAATCACTTTAACATTTTTCTTGGTCTCTACAAGTATTATTTTATTGGCTTTATACAACATTTTTTGTTTCAATTACATTTCTAGGAGCATCTTCATGTTTTCTTTTTGTGACCATTGATATTTCATCTGTACTTCCTCAAATTTTAGCTCATTCTTTTGCAGCATTTCTTATAACTCTTTTGCATTTTCTTTTTATGATTTTATTTTTTGCAACATTTCAAATAACATATTCATTGCATCTGTATTCTCTTCTGGCAGTTTATTCACATCCTCTATGGACTGTTCTTTTATTTTTTTCTGTTTAAACAATACTATATTTCTTTCATATAATTTCAAATAAATACTAATTAAAATACTATTAATAATATGTACTTTCAAACTATCATAAAAAACAATAATTCTATCTGCCTCAAATGGCTCACCTACCCACCTAGATATTTCTGCATAATTTATAATTTTTATAACCTGCATTATTTTATTATCTTTTTTATTAATGACTAAATCTAACTTTTATTTATTTAATAACAATAACTATTCATTCTTTCCTCCATATCCATGCAAAATATATCAATGTGTGTGATTTCATTTATATTTTATTATACTTTATCAAATATTCTGATTCTTGCCTTAGGGTCTATAATAATTTTAAAATAATATTTTAGATGGTATTATAGAGTCATTGAGTAAACAAATTTAATTAAA
Organism: Epiperipatus broadwayi; assembly: GCA_028023455.1. Lineage (NCBI taxonomy): Eukaryota > Metazoa > Onychophora > Udeonychophora > Euonychophora > Peripatidae > Epiperipatus > Epiperipatus broadwayi. The sequence goes on along the minus strand of JAQFVV010000056.1, from coordinate 2,601,872 downwards.
TGTTTTAACTCCTTTGAATAATAAAACTCAATATAATCAGCTCCCCATTGGATATCAAATATATTGGTAAAATTCAGATCTGGGAGCCTTGCACAATTCACACTTTTCCAATTGTGTGATTAAATATTCCAGACCGATTATTTTTATTTTCAATATACATATATATTTTTTTAAGTGTCATAGCATCGGGTGGGACACAACCCACAACCCGGGCAACTGCTTGCAAGTGCAAGGTAGTCGCGCTGACCTCTCGATCACCAATGCAAGACTATACATATATTTTTAATGAGTGTTTAATTATATTTTTACTATAATTCTGTTAGCAGTTAGCTAATTAATCACATGATAATAAAAGATTGATAATCAATGAATGCCAGCCATTTTAGATATTAGGGCATTTTATTAGCATGTGATAAATCAATCCTCATTATTATTTTTTTGATTGGTATTACCTATTACTGCTAACTCTTTAATCTCCCTTTTGATAATTAATTGTATAAATCATGCACACATACACATATCACTCAACTTATATAATTTTATAACTATTTAGAATGCTGCCAAAAATAAATAAAATATTTTAATAAAATTAATGATTTAATAATAATAAAAATTAAATTACAAGTGTATTTCCAAACTTCATATAATTGCCAAAAAATAAATAAGCATTTTCTTTTATACCACAATAATAATAAATATGTATGTATGATTAATCCAGATACAAAAAAGGAGGGAAATATCAATTTAAAAAAGTATATACTGACAATTAATATATTCAAGGACATGAAATAAAAAACAATACACAAAAATAGAATATTCTTATTTCTTTATTTTGAGTTTATTTAAATTAATAGTTCACAGTATGTACTATCTTGGACTTCTCTGGAATTGCTGTTAGGTGTGAACATGTATTTCTTGGATAATTTTCTTAAATGTCATGATAGATGTTTCAACAGTCTAATATCTGGTGATTTATTGCAATAAAAAAGACTATCCATCTTATTTTGGAACAAATGTATATACTTTTCAAAGTTAACTTGCATTCCTGTAGATAAAATAATAATGTAATTGGATGCGGGTCTGGCCTCTTGGAAGTATTGGCTATGAGAGTTCTTTTTTTTACTGATATTCCTTCATTTTCTCTTTCTCTTTTCTTCAGCAGACTATTCTAATAACACTTTAGAAATGTGAAAACATTCTTACAAGTAGACCAGCCATCCCCTAGTGATGAAAGCATCATCAGTACTTATAAAGCCAAATTTACTCATATTGGTGCTTACATTACCCTAGCTACTATTTTTCATTTCTTTATTGGAAAAGTGAACTTCCACTTCAGTCACAATTATTACTATTGGTTTCAACCAAAATTTATGGTAATGAATGATTCTTTTTTTTTTTTTTTTTTTTTTTAAAACCGGCGGGCGGGGCGCCCACCCCCCCCCCCCCCCCACCCACTTCTTTGCTTGGTGGGGGGTGTGGTTCCTCTCCACCAAAAAAAAAAAAAAAATTTTTTTTTGTAATAAGTTTGAATTTTTCATTCTAGGTCAGCTGCAGTCAAAAAAAGAGTGAACAAAAAAATAAATTCATTTTTAGAGCCAAAATCTCTCTATTACATGACAGATCCATGAAAACAAACTAACAAAGGTTTTACTTTAGATTTTTTCCTTTCTCTTTTGTTTTTAATCAATATGATTTTTAACTTGAAAAAAAAAAATCAATGACAATATTTTTATTGATGAATTACATCTGTTTATCTACTAACAAAAGATATGTTTAACATAACAAAAATAATTAAAAGCAAAATATTTTTAATTTACAAAAAAAATGTAGTTTTATTTTTTATCTCTCATTCTTTTTGAAAACTTGAATAAAGCTGACTAATTGAATTTACTTCATTACAGCAATACATGGCCATGCAAGGCTTTACATATATTTTAAATATACCATTTTAAACAATTAAAAATATAATTGAAAAGAAATATAATGTATTTATTTTTATTAAAGAAATTGCCCGTTTATTTTTAATGAGGTGGAAATCACAAGGTTTAAACCCATGTTCTAATACAGTATATATATATATATATATATATATATTACAAAACAGTATCAAATTTTATAATGATTTATGTATAGTGTATAATCAGTATTTGAAATAAAGTTGATGATGTAAAGACATATACATGACTGCAAAAAGTTCTCTCATCAAACACAATAATTATCCCTTAAAAAATATTTATGAAGTTTCTAATGGAAATGTAAACATTTAAATATATAGAATGAGACCAAATAAATTAAGTGCAAGCCAATGTGTATTAGTCCCCAGAAATTATAAAACAATAAGTTTCTGGAAGCACAAACTTGTAGGTTTATTTGTGATGTTGGTTTTTGTATTTGTAATACAATAATGGAATTTTGCTTTGATTCATAAATACTATATAAATATTTAATATATTATATTAAAGTTTGAGAACATTATGCCATAATGATAAGGTATCTACTAAATATGCTACAACCTGACTTTAAATCCAATCTAGATAAATATTAGATCTTTTTCAAGTTCGAAACAGTCTTTTTTTTTTTCAGGTAATACACATAATACCAGCCTAAAAGGCTAAACAAAATTGATGGAGTCAAGGATATTTTAGCTAGAGAGTAAATCAATAAAAAATTCTGACCTTTTAAAATTTGACAAACCTGATGAATGATGTCTGCTGTTTTTGTTTTGGAGAAATACTGAAAAAGTTTCCACTTTTTAGTAAACTATTTGAAGGCTATTTCATTTTTATTGAATTAGAGGTTTGATGTATATAATGCATTCTTTTGGCTCTATGTGGTTCAATGCTGTGATAAACTCTGGAACATGGATTCTAGTACCAATCCCACTACTGGCATTTCTGGTATTTGAACTTCCTATGAACTCCTAAACAATAAAAGCATTCAAATATTTAAGATATTATTTTATTAAATAATTGATAAGAAGCCCTTTATTTAATTGTTGAGAAAAAAAAATTAGATTGATGAGTAAAAATAATTTTATTAATTATATGGCTATAAAAAATCAGTCAATATTTAAAGATCAAATGAACAAAATATAATTGTTTTTCTATTTTTTTTCACTTGAAAAGCACTTAAAAACACTATTTTTGTTATTGGACTAAATTATTTAGCATAGTGATATAATTATGTTTACTCTTACTGATGTATTTAAGAATAGTTTTATGAAAAAAAATTAAGTGCTAGTGGAAAGAGCAAAGAAAAGATAGATTTAAATAAAATCACATTAGTCTCATAATTTATAAATATTAATTCTTATTAAGCGCAATGTCATAATTTATAAAAATAAAAGTGCGCCAAAAACATTTGAGATCAAATATGTCAAAAAAATTGATATGTGTTTTTTTTTAAATTGTTATATTTTGATTTATAAGTGTCAAATTTATTCCACCCAAAACTTTGATACAATCAATTCTAAATAAATACTGTATATCAATATTTATCACTAATTCTTTATTAAACTAGAGATTATTCCTACCTCCGATATGAACCTTAAACCTTGGTTAAAGATTAATGTCTATTTTTAATTAAACACACACATATGGAGTAATTTAACTTCATTTTTCTTTTCCCTGTGTAATATCTTTTATAGATGTTCTTAATAACCTCCATTCTATCACACATTCTTGAAAGATCTCAGTAAGGACACTAAACCTCAGTTAAAGATTAATATGTATGTGTGTAATATTTTTTATAAATGTACTTAATAACTTCCAGTCTACCACGTTAAAGCATAAATGAACCCCAACATAGATTTATGCTGAACCAGTATTCATCAAATGATCCAGCTCACAATCTTTCCCATATACCTTTATTATATGTTCAGTATATATCAATAGAAAATTGTTACATTTTGATTTACAAGTGTCAAATTTACTCAACCCATAATTTTGACATGTTCCACTCTAGATAAATACATTAATGATTATCACTAATTATTTTTTAAACTGGAGATTATCCCTAACCAAAATATAAACTTTAAATCTCAATTATAGATTAATGTATTTGGTTTTTTTTAGTTAAATACCCACATACAGAGTAATACTTAATTTCTTTTTTTTTTTCATGAGTAATATGTTTTGTAAATGTACTTCATTTCACTACACATTCTTGAAACATATCATTAAACATAATTATTTTGTGCTTGCATTTTTTTTTACAATAATGCTACTAATTTTTGGCAAAAACATTCATTTTCTTTTTTGACTTTTTGCCCCCAAAATTATCCATTATACTTTATTATAAAATGTAAAATTTAAAATTTCAACATTATTTTAGCGTTATATGAGTGATGGTATAAAAATATTTTTAAATTACTCAACCGATATAGAAGATAAAAATCTAAACTACCTATCATAGCATGTCTATTTCAAGATCAAATAATTACATTATTAAAATATGGATAGTTTATTTGTAGATATATATTGGGAATTGTATTCAAATGTCACCAGAATCTGTATAATAATTACAGCTGCAAAAAATTATAAAAAGGACAGTAATATCAGAAAATAGTACAAATAAGTAGTCCATAAATATGAATCAAATATATGTAAAAATCTCAAGCTTTTATATGTGGATATATTATGTTTTATCAAGATATAATTTTGTGTTTATTTATATGCAAGTATTCTCTTAATCTAAAGAAGAAATCATTTGTTTCAATGGGGTGGATGGATGGCAAAATTCCTCAATTTCCTCCTTAAAATCAATCTTCACTCTCTTCCCACAAATCAATTTTTGGTCAACCATAGGGGTTTCACCAAGATCTCTCCCCTATGCCAGCTCTGTAAAACTGATAATGAAACCCTCCAGCACTTCCTACTTAAATTTCCCTTTCTGCTTGGAGTGAAACATGTCAACTCCTTCCTTTTCTCACACAGGAAAACCATCTTCAACCTCCAAGAATTCATAGAAATGGGGGTCTTTGCAACCATTAGACTATCAGTTTTCCTCATGTATGCACTCTGGTTGCTCTGATGTGACCTTATTTTTGACCAGAGAGTACACTCAGTGAATCAAAAGCTATTGGACCTAATTTTTTCTCTCAAAACCAGTGATACCAAACTATCCCCACCTCCACTCCTCACAGACACTTGGGAAATCCTTCAACTCTCATCCTCTCAACCTCTATCATAGGACTCGATCATTTAAATGTTTGTGATTCATGCAGTGCTTGCTCAATGAAAACATGCATCTCAGATTGGCCTGGACTATGCACCCTTTACACTTCTCATTCTCTTTTCACATGTATTCTTACCCTCCTACCATGTTGCTCATGAAATTTCAATTTACCATATAATCACTCCCTTGTAAACCTTTTTCTAACTGTATTTGTACCTGTTTTTTTTTTATGAATAAGCTTTCATCACTGAGAGAAAAAACACTTATTAATCTTATCCATAAAAATGGCCATATTAAAAGATCAGATAAGTATATATGATTTCTATTAGCTTACTTTTGGAAAATAAGCTAATTGGTTAGAGCAGGGATGGACAAATGGCCAATCATGATTGACTGGTCAATCACGCACAGCTTGACAGTCAGTCGATCACAGACATTTCTGTCATCAAATTACTGTTGTCTGAATTCCAAATCTTTTTATTTTTACATTTATATTTATAAATTCTATAACTGAGTTGACAGATGGTAGTGTTCAAGTGGCAGAACAATGTAGTATCTATATGTGTTTTTTTGTATTTTGTTTTGCCCTTATTCTAAAAAATTTAGCAACTAAAAAAGTTGCCACTAAACATCACATGATCACCATATCTTATACTAGCACATAATTGTTATTAAACAAGGCAAAACTCCCCATACAGAAGTGCCACCCTGTGCCACCAGAGTAATCAATGGATACCAAAAGGCTTGTGCATAAAATCCCTATCTAGTGCCTACTAAACCAATATCTCCAGATTAGTTGCTGGCTTATGGCCTTCATCAGTGAGGAGCCTTGGATCTGCAAGCCCTGCACCAAGATCTTAGGATCTATTGCAACCCTCCAGCAGCCACCTTTTATCTCTACTTAACTACAAAACTATGAGAATAAAATTGAAAACACAATAATATTTAATAATTGTTTAATAACAATTATGTGCTAGTATAAGAGATGGTGATCATCTGATGTTTAATGGTTTAACACCAATCCTGCCTAATAGGATAGTGGTGGCTATGGTTGTTAAAGAGCCAAAGGCACCAAAATGTATGGGTGCTGAACTGGGTTCAGACTCATATGACTATATAAGCTATTGAGCTTAGATTAAAATTATTATTGTGTTTTCAATTTTATTCTCATAGTTTTGTAGTTAAGTAGAGATAAAAGGTGGCTGCTGGAGGATTGCATTAGATCCTAAGATCTAGGTGCAGTGCTGTCAGATCCAAGGCTCCTCACTGATGAAGGCCACAAGCCAGAAACTAGTCTGGGGATATATTTTTTACCATGTATAAAGACAAATGTCTTTGTCTGATAGGTCATGCTACTGTAGCCTTACAAAAGAAAGGAAATTTGGAGAGGCATTTTTCCAGTTTGCACAAAAAGTATCCAAATGATTACCCTGCCCTCAGCAAATTAACAAAATGAAAGTTAAAAGAATTAAAAGTCCAATTGGGTGCACAGCGACTTTTATTTCAACAACCTATGCAACAATCTAAAATTGTAACTGAAGCATCGTGTTATGACTTACGTTTTGGTGAGACATAAAAAACATTATTAGAATGGTGAAGTTTTAAAAGAAGCTTTTCTTGAGGGTGGTGAAAAATTATTTAGTGACGTTAGAAATAAAAATAAAATTCTTAATGCAATTAAAGATTTACAACTTTCTCACCAAACAGTAACTCAACATGTTGAAGTTATGAGTGAGAATATGACTCAGCAAATGGAAAATGACATTCAAAATTGTTATTTCTTTTCACTAGAATTTGACAAATCAATTGACGTTGTTGATACTGCCCAATTAATTATCTTTATAAGAATGGTATTTTCTGATATTTCAATCAAATAGGAATTTTAAACAATACTTCCTATGAAGAGTATGACATTTATGACATTTGCTAAGAAATCAAATTTAACTCTTCATAAATTGGTTTCTATTTCAACTTGTGGAGCACCTTCAATTGTCGGGAACAAAAAGGATTTTTAGCCCTTTGTAAAGAAAATGAATAATTTCCCGATTTTATACCCTTTCATCGTATAATTTATAATAATGCATTATTTGCAAAAATTTTAAATGTTAATGATATTATGGAAGTAGCAGTGAAAGTAACTAATTCGATTAGAGCAGTAGTTTAAAGAGGTGGCTATTTCATAATCAACTTGAAGAAAATGACTCAGAATATTAAGATTTAGTTCTTATTTGGAACATTAGATGGCTTAGGGGAGGAAGTTTTTTGGAAAGATTTTTAAATCTTTTGCCAAAAATTGTTACATTTTTGGATATGTTAGGAAAAAACATGAAAAATTGGCATTTCTTACAGATTTTATGAGACATTATAATTCTCTCAATCTTCAATTACAAAAAAAAGAAAAGAATATTATTGAGTTAATCAGTTCGGTAAATGTTCATATAGCAAAATTGAAATTTTATAAGTTGCAATTACGAAATAGCAACTTTAAAATTTTTCATTATTTAGAAAATCATATTAAGCTTATTGATGTAATATTAAAACATTTTGTTTTGAAATAGACAATATTATTCAAGAATTCGAAAGTAGATTTTCAAATATCAATAATTTGCAACCAATTTTCAAATTTATCTCATTTCCTTTTGGAGAACATGATATCGAAGATATATATCTTGAATTTTAGCTAGTGCTTTTCAATGGGATTATTCTAAAAGCACGTGCAAATGAAAACTCCTTTTGGAATTTATTGCCAAAAAAAAATATCCATTGTTGAGATTGGTCGCATCAAGGATTCTTGCATTTTTTAGATCTACTTACTTATGTGAATCAGCATTCTCTCAAATGAAATTAATTAAATCTCAGTTTAAAAATTCTTTTATGGATAATCACTTGATGGCTTCCATTCGGTTGTGCATCAGCAATTATAAACCAAACTATAGGAATCTTTGTGAAGAAAATTATCAACAACAACAAAAAAAAAAAGAAATGGAAATAATTATATTATGTTGAATTATAATAAAATAATCAATAGTAATTAATAAATAATTTAACCAGGTAATTTTTCTGTTGCTTCACTCATTAATTAATTATTACCTTTGCCAAGATTCTGGATTCTACATTCTATCACTAAAAATGATATATTTAATCAAGGGTAGTTTGTTGTGTTTTTTGGTTTACAGCAATTCACATTCCTAGGAATTCTTCCAACCAATCTTTAAAAAGCTTATGTCTGTCAACGTAGCAAAACATATAATTAATAATAATTAATAAACAAAGTCAATCGCCACTAGATAATAAATATAAAAGTCGATCATGCTTCTTTTAAGTTTGCCCACCCCTGAGTTAGAGCATCACTTCATTATTTATGAATTTAAAACTTCCTTGTTTGATTTCTGTTACTATACTGTCATCTGGTCAGAGCAACAACATTTGAGAAAAGTAGCAAATAATACTATTCAAAGCATTGTATTATATACTAATCTGTACGCTATGTATTTGATGAGTTTAATTGAAGTCTTAATTTTTGTAAAAACGTTTAATAATTAAACATAGAAATAAAAATAGTTCATCATATAATTATAATAAAATGTCATTATCACAAACTTTCAAAACAACAAAAGTCACTATCAATATATAAATGTAAATACCATTGTTTTATGTATTATGAATATTATTTACATAAACGTTATTAACTCTACTTCTATGGAGAGATGCCTGTTGGTAGTAACAAGAAGAGATCAAAAATGCAATGTGTAGGTAAGAGAACAAACAGGTGTTACTACCCTCATTGAAAAAATTAAAGACTGAAGTGTGGTTGGGCTGTCCATATTGCTAAAAGAGATGATAATAGATGGACAATTGAAATCTTAAACTGGATTCCAAGAGATTGTAAAAGACTCAGAAAGAGACCACCTGTGAGATAGATGGATGAAATAAGAAAGTGTGCAGGGGTAGTGTAGACAAGAGAAGCTGAAGATCTGAAAGGATGGATTGAATTTGGAGAGACCTTTATCCTGCAGTGGATTGATAATGGCTGATGATGATGATAATGTAAAAATAATTTGTATTTTTAACAAGGTTTTAAAAAAAATCTATATTTTTAAAAAATTGTACAAAATAAATGCAAAATCTTAGTAAGAGATAGACTAAGCATGATTAGAATAAAAATAAGAGATAGAAATAAACGAGGAGATTCAAAAAGATAAGACTATAGTGGTTTTATATTAACTGCGAAAATAAAATTTTGTTGCAATTGCTTTAAATTTTTATTTTAGTAACGTAAAACTTTTATTAATTTTAAGTTTATAGACTATACCTTGAAATATTTATTACTATTTCTTTTATTACATAATTAAACGGAACCATCTGGATATCATTATTATTAAAGATAAGCTGCAAGCATGCAATCTAATCTTCACAGTAATCAGAACAATTAATGAAATGAATAATACGAATAGAAATGGCAATTTCTGCAAAAGAATTAAATTATTAATAAATTATTCCCTTTTTATATATATTCATACATGCATGAATGTTTTTTTTTTTATTACAAGGATTTTCTTTAATTAAGTTTATTATAAATTATATAACGCACACGGACATATGTCTAAACATTTTGCTTAACGGATTAGTAAAAAATAATGTTATTTATAAATCTGTCTTTCTGTAACATTAGATCAACTTGAGTAAATGTTAATCTATATTTCTTCTAATAATTTTATTCCAACATATTTTCAGATCCACGTTCTCTCCATGTTTAATGAGGTGTTGTTTTACTAATACTAATTTGAGTATTGTTCTATCTTGATTCTTTCTGAATTTGGACTGATCTTCTCACTGGGTAATATTACATTAGAGAATATATGTAAAAAGTAATTCATAAGAAATAAAAAATGCAAAATAATAAATATTTCTTTATTTAAAAAAGCTAACTAGTTTTAATGTTAGAAATATGATTGGTACTTATAAGTATCTACAAACCATTGGTAGAAAAACCATAAATATATCAACGTAGACAAGAAAAAGTTATTTAGTAAGTGTACTTATGATGCAAATATTTTAAATTGTGTGTAAAAAGTTTTAATTAAATCAAAAACGTATTATAAAAAGAACTTTTAAAATAAATTAGGTAAATTAGGTAGCTAATACAAAGAGTCTGAGATGCTTACAGTGCAGCAGCAGTCATTCAAAGTAAAAAAAATGGCTGCTGAAAGTAAAACAATGCATTCTTGAAAGCAAGAAAATATAATGCTGAATAAAATTAGTTTTAGTAAATTATTTACTATTAAAGTTCAAATGGAAAGAAGTTTGCATAGGCTTTAATTAGATGAATAAACAAACCATTTGGAGATTAATGAACTTTATAATTATCAGTTGTGTCTGAAATAAGATATTTTCACGTACTAAATATTCTATAACAATTCCCAAAAGTTTATAAATGGCATGAATTATAGTCAGTAATATAATTTATTTGTATTTGTTATATTGTTAAATTAATGCATCAGCAAACAGAAATAAACTTGCAGATATCTTCAAGTTGTGTGTGTATTGTTAATTTTCACTTACATGTCTGAAATTGTTTTCCCATGGACACAGACAATGGCACAGATGTCAGTTTTTAAGAAGGACTTGCATAGAAAATTAAGTTAAAGAAGAAGAATTGTACATTTGTGTGAAAAAAAAGGGAAGAGAAAAAATGGCAGTTCCCACTCATAACTTGCATTAATTTGACATCAGTAGTCCCTCAGTGTAGAATATATATATGAAGCACATAGATTGTTTAATGAGAATTTCTAAAATTTGAAGATGATAAGCCTAATTTTTCAACACTATCGTTTTTTGCCAGTATCAATGTTCTACAAATTGCAAAGTGTTCCAAAACTCAAGATGATTTACCATACAGTTAGCTTATTGAAAATCTTACTACATATTTTCAGTCAGGGGTAATGAAGAGAATAGCTCATTTGCATTTTTGAATGAGAAAACAACTACCTCAAGAGAGTTACCAAGATTATAATCTGGCATTACATACATTGGCCAGACATTGTAAATTTATGATGGATTTAGAGGACATATTCCTGAATCAACTTTTATCTGGAAGGTTGTACCATAATCTTGTAACATATAAAGTGGTTATCACAAAATGTATAACACATGAGCTAACAACACATAATGTGTCTGAATATTAAATGGTAGCAAATAAATTAAAAAATATCACAAGTATATACAAGAGCTAAGATGGATGAATCAACTAAAAAGTTTATATGATATGAATTAATGAGCTATTGCTGTAAAATTGTAGAGCACACAAAAAGGATATGCAAATTCAAATCAGAAAAATGCAGTATGGCATTAAAGGAAATGTAGCTCACATTTGCAGAAAAAATTTAAAAAAGCCACACTGGACTTGAAGTCAGGAGAAAATAAATCTTGGAGAAAGTGAAAGTCATTATTTTGGATGTAACCATTTATGAAATTAATATTAATATCGATGTTGTCAGCAGTGTTGGATTATTGGTTTTATCTCTGAAGGAGTGAAATAAAATTAATGTTAGATTCAAACAGAGAGTAAAACTGGATAAGACAAATGTAGTAGCCACAAATGTAAATGTAAACAAAATACATGTATATGGAAAAGTTTCTGTTCCAGTGAAAGTAAAGCAAAAATTAGAAATTTTATCATTGTTTATTGTAAAGAGAATTAGTCTTCTGCTCAGTTGAAACTGGTTCCATCCATTAGGAATCTGTTGTAAAATTATGAAGATGGTTAAACTAGAAACAGAAGTTAGAACAATGTTTCCTCAGCTGTTTAAACAGGAAATACATCAATTAAGAACAAGACCAGTAGACATGGAATTACCTAAAGGCACACAACATATAATGTGTAAGTGACAGAAAGTTCCCCATGCTCTGAAGTCAAATGTTAAAGAAACAATAGGAAATATGGTAAAAGGCATACTATCACCTGTAGAAGGCTCATCATGGACTACTACTGTGGTCATGATTGTTAAACCAGATGGGAATATTCATCTGTGTGGAGATTATTGAGTTACTGTAAATAAATATATAAATAAGGATGCTTATCCCATGCTAAATGTACATGAAATGTTAGTATCTTTAAAGAAAGCATTGTTCTTTATGAAGTTAGATTTAAAGTTTGTGATTCACCAAATACTGGTCACAGAAAAAATGCACAATTGTAAATATTGTGTATCCACGTCAGTCTGTTTAAATGCAATAAATTGCCTTATGGAATAACAATTGTCTCAAACATTTTTTGAGCAAAGATGGATATATTATAAAACATAGATGGAATTTTTCCCTACTTAGATGATATAGTTATTAGTGCCCAGTCAGAAGAAGAACTGGAAAAATGAGTAATGGTGTGATCAAAACTAAATAAAATGGGAGCTAGATATAACACTATCGAGTGCATCTGGACAACTTTGGAAATAAAATTTTTGGGACATGATAAATAAGGATAGAAAGTACTGCAACCCTTAGAAAATGATATCCGTAAAAGAAGCTGTCCTCCTAAGAATGTAATTTCTATAAAAGATTTTTACAGAGTAAATCACATATATTAACACCATTGAATGATTTATCACTTGAGGAAAAACACTGAAAATGAATGAAGAGTATAAAATTGCATTCCAAAAAGCCAAGGACTTAGTAATGTCAGAAAAATTCTTAGTGCATTATAGGAGTAATATGGAAGTAACAGATGCTTTAGATTTTGGAGTCGGAGCAAGGTGAACATCCAATTGCTTGTGCCTGCAGAACATTATCATTGGCTGAAAAAAATGATAGTCAATTAGATAAGGAAGCCCTGGCTATAATATTTGCAATAAAGAAACTTCCATCAATATATATCATTTTAAGGTTTGCTATTATTGAGATATAGATCTTTAAACAGAGGGCGTTACTGGATATTTGTAATTGTATAATGGTTTGTATATTTTCTATAATTATTTCAGTTAGTGTTAACATTAACTTTCTTTTCATATATATATATATATATACTTCCACCAATATATATATATATATATATATATATATATATGGGTGTAGTTTTACAATATGTATGGATCATCTCTTTACTTAAAATTTTTGGAAAGAATAAAAAAAATGCCTGACTATGCAAGTCAGAGACTTTTAAGGTGAATTAACATATTAACTGCCTATGACTATGAATTAGTTTACAAGTTGAGAAAAGAGATTACACATGCAGATGCATTATCATGACTACTTATGAAAGACAGACTTAGATGCAATAAATATTATAGAGAATCTAAACAGTTCCAAAGTCACTGAATGGACAAATAGAGGTCTTAAATATAGTAAGCTAAAGAATTGGATCTGAGAAGGATGGCCAAAGAATCAAACAAATTCCATTACTATGTTGATTTGGAAGGCTCATCAGAATTTGTCAATCTGTAATGATTGATCAAATACACCAGTGAAAAACAAGTGCAAAAGTTGTTACATAAAGGACATCCAGAAGTTGTGTGGATGAAAGTCCTCACACATTCATACATGTTGTGACCTAAAATAAATAGCAAAATTGAACAAATGGTAAAAACCTGCTGTAATTGCCAATCTGTGGCTGATTTACCAAAGACATTTTATAAACAATGATAGAGGACAAAAACCATGGGAGTGTATCCATATAGATTATGCAGGATCTTTGAATAAACATTTAATATTAATGAATGAAAAATAACTAGGATGAAAATATTTAAAAAATAGAACAATGTTACATAAAAAAGTTATTTAAAAGTAAGCTCATAAATATGGTGTTTATTAAAATTATAATATTACAATAATAGTTAATAAGTAATCACAAGTATATATATACAGGCAGGCATATACATATATATTCTGTTTATATTTACATTTTAATTAACCTACTATTTTTATTTATATTTCGTTTTGTTTTGTTTTTATTTGTGTTTAATTTATCTGTATTTTTTCTAATTCTTCTTCTTTATTTTATTCATTCCATTGTTTTGATTTATTATTTGTTTCATATTATTTTATTTTTACTGTTTATTCATTAATATATCATAGCTCTGAAGAAGATTTCAGAATAGTTGAAATATATCTATATATAATTACTTGCAATAAAGTAATTAAAATAAAAATATAACTGTATTTATTATTTTTGTTAACAGATTTATCCTTTAATGACTTAATTTTACTTATAAAAAATATCGGCTTATGTTATTGCCTTTTTATTCTGATGATGATAATGATAATTTTCTCTGATATGTCTAGTCTATTCACATATATAATAAAAAATGTTTTAGATTATTGTGTATATATTTTCAATTTATGTTGAGCAGGATAATTTTAAAAAAAAAACACAAACAAGTGCACAAAGTATATTACATTCTTTACCACTATGGACATAATTTATATACATCCAAAGTGATCTGAACTGAATGTTATCAATAACCGCTTTTTTGGTGATCTACTTTTCTAAAATAAAAAAAGTTATTCAATTTACAATGCCCAAAATTTATCAAAAACCTTCAAAGTAAATCTAAGCAGATAATTGTTATTATTTTTTAAATGTTATGACCAAACTAATTTAGATTATTCTGTAAAAATTACAATATTTTCCATCTACCTATTATAATTTTGTTTTAAGTCATAAGTAATAGTTAATCCTGTCAAATGTTTATGTTAGCATACAAAAAATTCATCATCACAGTCTCATAAATTGAACACCATTAAAACATCCCTTATCAAGATAGCATTATAATTAGACAATAAAGAGAATTTACTGCCTAAATATGACATTGCTTTGACAACAGATTAATGATATTCTACTGGTTAGTTTAAATATCGGGATTATATTGATAAAAGTTTATATATTATAATGCATCATTTATAATGTTAAATTAAAAATATACACATTTAGATATCAAGAAAAATATTTTTAAAAAAATTAAAACAATACAGTTGTGAAAAAAAACAGTATAATAATAAATCTAAAAATAAAGAACGAATTTGACCTGGCTGAGTGGATAAGATGGACATATAATTCATAGTACAGTTCGTACAACTCACTGTACATATAAAATTATACAATAGTCAAATATGTTTAAAAATACATATATACAAGCAACAAATATTACAAATTATAAAATTATCATAGAAAAGCCTTTTTCGGCAAATTATGTTTTTTGCCCTTTTCAATGTGTCTCCACGATTTACAGTGACATCTATATCAATACATGAGAGAAGACAGATAAACAAATGGATATCTGACATGATCTATTATGTAATTTTTTTTCCTCACTTTTACTGCAAAATTACTCTGTTATATATATTGAATGGATATATATCCACATATATTAATTAATTAATTATCCATTAATCACTTATTATTTAATGTAATGTATGTTTTGTATATATTCATACAGTTGTTTTTATTATACATGATATAGTTTGTTTCATATATTTTATGTCTATTAACATTTTTAATATAATCAAGAACCCTTATATTATCAATACAATTTATTTTATGTCCGTACTGCAAATAATGCACATACAATGCAGATCTATCATCTTTCCTATCAATAGCATCATTGTGTTCTTTAGCTCTTTCTCCTAATTGCTTTGACGTCTGACCATAGTAAACCATATTACAAAAATTACATCTAATTTTATAAACCATTCCTCTCTTATATTTTATATCATCTTTCATCCTACAATTAGTTATCAATTTATCCAAATTTTTGCTATTAACCCATCCCACATTAATGTTTTTATATAATTTTTACTTTTTTTATTTAATATATTATATACACTAGGCAAATATGAAATTTTTATCCACTTCTTTTGTTCATTAGTCCTACATCTATTATTATTCATGCTATTTGCCCCATATTGTGAAAAATTATTGTCAATACTATGCGCTGCATATCCATATCCCATATATGTTTGTTTAAATTTATCCTTCTGTAACATGGCAATATTTCTATCTGTATTAAATCTATCATTCTTATATTTAAAATTCTTAATTACACTCATCTTTTGTATCCATGGTTGTTTGAATCAATTGATATAATTTTCCTTAATTTATAATCTTTAATAAAATGCTTAATTATAATATCATTATTTTGATTTAAAATAATTTCAATATCTAAATACCTTATTTCATTATCAATTTCTTTCATAGTAAACCTAATATTATCAACATTATTATTAAATTGTTTATATAATTTATATATTGCCCTCTTATTACCAATTACCAAACTATCATCTACATATCTAAAATAATGTAGTACTTCTTTTTTAATTATACTGCCTTTTATAATATTGATTTCCATGTCATTAATGAACATAGATGCCATAAGCCCACTAATCGTGCATCCCATTACCCATCCTTTATTTATACTCCAATATTCATTATTATATTTAAAATATAAACTATTATTTATTAGGTTCAATGCTTCATTTATAATACTAATTATGCTATCATCATTGATATATAGAGATAAAGCCTTTATGACAATACTAATACTTTTAATTCTAGGGATACTAGGGTACATCGATTCTATGTCCATCACAAAGATACTGTGGTTTCTATTTATATTCATCATATTCAATTTATCAATAATAGCCTCTGTATTTTTTATACAATATTGTCCATAACCAATAATATCAGCTATCCATTTGTTTAAATATTTACAAAATTTATGTAAAATAAAATTGCTAAAATTAAACAATAATCTTAAAGAGTTATCTTCCTTATGCGTTTTTATCTTACAAAATATATATGGGTTCTCATATGAATTAGGATATAAAGAATAATATTGATTATCACTTATAATGTTATTAAGCTTCATCTTTTTTAACAATTTTACATATTTATTTTTTATATTATTTGTAGGATCTTTAGATAATCTACTATACCCCTCATTTTTTATTACACTATCTATTCTATCATTATAGTCCTTGGCGTACATTACAACAAAACGACAACCTTTATCTTCTCAACTTATTACAATCCCATAGCCATTACATATATATCTAATTTCATTTATTATTTTCCTGTAGTTATAATCCTTGTTAGAAATATTAAGTTTATATAAATGTCTATTTAAAACACAATGTAATTTCTTTTCCTCTCTGTATGAAATATGTGCCAATTCAATGTCTGTTATAATCCTCTTCTTTATATCTTTGTCTATAAATGGGATAAATGATGGATTTTTACTCAGTAAATTACTTTGTTCACGTGAAAATTTATAATCCGTTAAATTTACAAAATTGTCTGAAACATGTTTTTTATATTCCATAGACTTATAAGATTGCTGAATATTATCATATCTGCATGATTTATTAGTGTAAAATTTATTAATCAGCCATTCCCATTTTTTAGTATATTTAAGGCGCATTTTATAATTCCATTTATTACAATAATTATTTAAGAAATCTTTAAAATTATCCCAGACATTTATCCTTTTTAATATTGGTTTTATAATTTTATTTAAGCTTCTAAATCTATCCAAACTTCTTTTAAAAATGTAGTATTTTTCATTTATAAAAATCTGCAACAAACAATTCTCCAATTTATATATTAATTTATTATTATTTGAAATCTTCTTATTCCTTCTAACGTTAATTATACATGCTTTAGTTATGTAATTTACAATTATTTAAATATGATAATTGACCTTTTATTTTTTCCATATGTAAACATAATTTAATTAATTTCTTTACTTTAATCAAATCAATCGTATTCAAATTATCTCTCATATACTTCCATAAATGCTCCATATCCCAAACAACCGCAGTATTAATTCAAAAGTAACGTTATAAATAATATCGAAATTACTATACAGAAAAAGAATCAGAATTAAAACCAATTCTTTTTTATGTTGCACTTCAAGTATACAATAGTCAAATATGTTTAAAAATACATATATACAAGCAACAAATATTACAAATTATAAAATTATCATAGAAAAGCCTTTTTCGGCAAATTATGTTTTTTGCCCTTTTTTAGGAATTTAAATTCACATTTTTTTTTCTTTTTTATATAATATTTTTACAAATCATAAATAAGGGAACTGGGAAATTTTTAGATTAAAAATTTCAATTTAATGACCAATTTAATTTTCTTTAAGAAAATTCTTAATTATTGATTTCTAGTCTTAAAAGTGTTAAATAACTAATAAATCTCATGAAACTGACGAGTATTTAGAGTTTTTATAAGTAATTTTTTATTGTCTCCGTAATTTTTAAATGATTGGTAAATATTTGAAAGTCATTAAAATAATCTTTTTTCTTTTAAGAATGTTTTATAATCATTGTTTTTTATTATCAGACCATTGGTTATTAGATTATGAACTGTGTCCATATAATGGCACTAAATTATAGAGTATCCCAGATTATGTTTAAGTAATATTTTGATGCATAAAAAAAAAATTTGAACAAAAATTAGGTTTTATTAATAAGTAGTTGATCAGAATTTAAAATTTAGAACTGAAATAAAGCAATCGTTTTATATCTAAAAAAATATTTAAAATACTACTCTTTTCTAATAATTGAAATTAAATAACTACCAGAAAACATGAGTATTTACGCTAATTATTTGCGTGTGAATAGATACCAACCTTTTTTCAGCCCTTACTGTTAGTAGCATGTTTTGATAAGTAAAACCAAATGAATCCAATATCTCCATATGGAATTAGATCTCACTTTTTTGTGAATTTTTGGGTAATTTGACACCAAATTATGAACACATACTTCAAATTTATAATTATTGTCACTTCAGTGATTTTTTTATTAAATGTTAATGTTGTAAAAAGTTTGTTATATTAGAAAATCATTTCAGATTTGCTAATATATATAATGTTAAGAAGATCATGAACAATGTTCAAATATCACTGATAATGATTCCACATAGTTAGAACATTAACAATTACCTGAGCTACTTTAATTAGCATTTGACCTTTACATTCTAATAGTATCTAGATACCATTTTTTTTTTACAAATAGTAGATAGCATGAACTAACAATATAAATAAATTCTAAATCTGCCATCATTTAAAATTTGCAAGATTTATCTAGACAAAACTAAATTTACTTTTTTAATAAAGAATTATTTTCAAATAAAATTTGAATGTAATTGTAAAAATTTTTATGAAAAAATAAATATTTCTTAAATATTTTGCAAAAATAATCACAAATATATAATAAACAAATTAAGAAAAATATTTGTTTATTTCCAAAACCTAAATAAAAGCATGAACATTTTTGAGAGTTCTTGCAACTACTTTTTTTTTTTTTCCCTATGTCATAGCATCGGCCGGGATAAAAGCATGAACACAACGCTTGACCTTGCAACTACTTTTGGATCTGAGAACAAAAAAACTACCAATCAGTTGTATTATTAATTTGTTTGTATTAGATTCTCTATACAATAGTGCCATCTTCAGATTTTTAAATTAATAAATTAATTTTATTTTAGTTAATGCAAAATTGGCAAATACTAAAGATAGCTGAAAGGATACATATAATGAAGTTATGGAAGAATAAATATGAAAAAAGTGATTATACAGAAAGTGAATTATTGTTTTTTTATGCTGGGTTTGGGAAAAGATAAAGGGGATTTAGATATAAAGGTTATAGAGTTGACAAAGATTATGTTGTGGAAATGGGATGGAGCAGAATATGGGAAAATTTAGAGTGGGAAATGGAAAATAAAGTGACTAACAGGTTTATCTGGGCATAATTGCTGAGATATTCTTGACTTTGTTTAAGGAGAAGCCACAATACATCACATCACATGCAAAAGAGTGAAATTTGGATGAAGAGATTGAAGTGCCATCATTATTTCATGAAAGAATATGAGCTTAAGGACTATTCTAGGAAAAAAAGTAAAGGCCATTTTATCACTGTATCATGAGATTCTTTTAGTTATTCAAACTTAATAACATAGTATGAAGCTATAACATGATCACATCTATTTCTGATTTCTGATGTTTGATATTATTTTCCATGTAATTATATATATCATCATCATCATTGTCAACCATTATCAACCTACTGCAGGATCAAGTTCTCTCCAAGTTCAATCCATATTCTCTGATCTCTAGCCTCTCTTCACCACATCACCCTTGCACACTTTCTTATTTCATCCATCCATCTCACAAATGTGGTCTCTTTCTGAATCTTTTACAATTTCTTGTAATCTAGTTTAATATTTCAATTGACCATCTATTATCATCTCTTCTAGCAATATGTCTAGCTGAACTTCACTTCAGGCTTTTAATTCTTTCAATGATTCCTAATATAAATCTCTCCATACTTTTTTGAATGGTTTGAAGTTTCTGTATTGCTCTTCTATTAATTGTCTAAATTTCAGATCCATAAGTAAAACACATTTATTAAAAACCTTCCTTTTCAAACACATAGGCATATTTTCTTTTAGTATTAAGTTATTTCTACCAAAAGGACTCCAACCAAGTTTAATTCTGTGATTAATTTTATCCATTATGTTTCAATCTGTAGTAATAATCTGACCCAGGTATTTGTAGTTTTTAACTTTTTCTAACTCATCATAATCAATCTTTATTTTCATCTTTTGAGAAAATCCATTGAATATTACTTTAGTCTTTTTAACATTTAACTTTAATCCTACTTTCTTACTTTCATCTGATAACTCTTGCAATATTTCCTGAAGCTCTAAAGCATTATTTTCAAAAACAAGTACATTAGCTGCAAAATCTAAATGTCTTAATTATCTCCATTTACTATATATATATATATATATATATATATATATATATATATATATATATATATATATATATATATATATATATATATATATATATATATATATATATATACTGTAACAATTCACTATGGTTGTGAGTAATTATTCTTTGCAAGAAGAAAAGAAAAATATAATTAAAAAGATAATGTGGATACTCTTGATTTAATTTTTTTATATATAGATTATACAACTTATTTTTATTTAATTTGATTATAGTATTTATTTTGTATTTTTGAATCTCAGTAATTTTAAGGTTTATTAACTATTCATAAAATATTTATTTTTGTGTATGTAATTCGTGATTATATTTATTAAATTTTCTTAATTCTGTTAAAAATTTTATTTAAGAAAAGATAGATTATAGATTAATGATAATAAATTTTATTTATTAACCAACAAAAGAAATCATTTTTTTCAAGGCAGGGCTAATGAAAAAATCAATTTGCAATAAACTATTTAATAAATATTATGAAGAATTAAAAGTTATTCATTTCATAAAATGAAATATAAAATATATCTGCCAAATGACTGAATTTAAATGAATTTTCTGTATTTTAATTATTTTATAAGTGCCTGCAATATTTTAAAACCTCCAAACTCTTTTCCTCTCCCAGAACATTACTATGGAGACTGTTGTGGTCATAAATATGCCACTTAATAAGTATTTTCTCCTGTAAATACTTGATAATGTTGGATAAGTATGATTTATCAGAAGTATTCTACTATAAAATATTCTTATTATTCATACAAATTAGGATAATTTGCATGATTTATTAATTTTGGAAAACCTAAATTTAAATATTAAAGAGATATTTATTACAAATTAATAAACCTTTATCATAGTTTAAATTTATGGGTGCTTATTTAATGAATGGTTATAGATTTATCTTATCATTTGCTAATATATTCATTAAGGATATCCAGAAAGTACTTTTATCTTCTGGATTTTATATTTTAATTATATTATTATGTTGGATATATTGAAGGAAAGTCTTTTGCTTCCCTAGTGCAATGTCTCAGCTGTCGGGTTTGACAATCTTTTTAACTACACCCTCTCATAATAGGTGGTGTATTTTTAATCATATTTATCTTATTTTCATTAATCTTATTTTATAATTAAAACTAACCTTTATAATAGTTTTTTATTTATAATATTTGTAAAAATGTATATTGTGTTTATTTTATTAAATTAAATTGAATCCTAGATATCTATAAAATGTTACAAATATTTCAAATTCTTTTTAAAGTTCTTTTCTTCAATAAATCAGTTGGTACTTTTTTTTATCTTTAAATCAATGTACCTGAGATCATTATTTAAACTGTATTTTTTAAAATTTTGTAGTTTTCAAATATGTTTGAAGTCGTCAAATTTTCGAATAAATCACTTTTGTTATTCTAAACATTAAAGTTTTGTTGTCATGCTGTAACTGCTTGTTGTTGGTTTTTTTAATTAGCAAATCCCCTTGGGGCGTTCTGCAGGTAGGGTTTTCCCTACAAAGGGCCACCTCACAGAACGCAAGAGCGTTACAGGGGAGGTCGTGTAGATTTAATCCTTTAGATAAGATCAGAACATAAAAGTGGAAAATTTAATATAATTATTGGTTTACGAAGAGAAGTGATTAATCTATATACGGCCAAAGATGGGAAAGTGGTGTTTGCTCGGGTCTGTTCCCCAGCCCTCCTGCTTTGTGCTTTAAACATCTAGCCAGAGCTTCTGTGTCGGGAAGCTGATATGTCTGCGTATTACTGCCGTATTAACTGATTGATTCTGAGGTCTCCATTGCAGCAAGCCTTAATTTTTTTTGCTTGTTTTCAAAATCTATATTAATTTATTTTTTATATCTGTGTATGTTTATTGGCTTGGTTTAAATCTCTCTTAAATTTTTCAATTTAAAATATCATTCTTATAAAATCTTACTTATTTTGTCCAAATTAAATTATTTTTTGTCGGTTTGTTTAGTTATCGACTTACTGAAATTGCCAAATACAAAATTCATGAGCTTTACTTTAATCCCTCCCCTATTATTTTTTTCTTTAACTTAAAAATCATTACAGGCTCTTCCCTAAATTATATGAAGCCTTTAGTTTTGTCCGTACAAATTTATTTGAATGTTGAATATTTTAAAGTTTACTATTCCTCCATTTAAAATGCCCTGTAATTATTTCTGAAAGAATAAATAATTTTAGGAATCAATTAAATAAAATTTATCAGAATTTTATCAAATATATATATATATATATATATATATATATATATATATATATATATATATATATATATATATATATATATATATATATATATATATATTTCATACTATATTTTATTTGTCGAAAATATTCAATTATGATTTACAATTTTTAGTTTGTATTTATGCCCTTGTTAATTAAGTCTTTTTTGTATCTTTCTAAACTATTTATACCTTTATTGATAAATGAAATATTTTAAAGGTGGAAAACTTATATTTTAAAATTTAATTGTGCTTTCTTTTCTATATTATGTTTTATGATTTATTCATTAGTGGACTAGGTTTGTGGGGTTCTATCGTGTCAGGGACGTTATTTTAATCAGGAATTCATTGATTATTTTGTAGGATACCTCTATATATGTCTAGGCTTAGTTTTATTCACCTTCTTTTTTTTGCTTGCTTTTACTCTCCCTTGGAATTTACTTCCCATCTTTCTCCCTCAGAAATAGTTCTACCAAGGGATCCTTTTCGGTTGTTTAAATAGTGTTTGGGAAGTCCAGCCCTCAAAATATTTTATTATTATTCAGAGACATGCTTTGGCTAGAGGGTCAACATTTCTCTTATCTACCTGTACATATCAGGAATTTCTTTTAGCAAAGCCACCTCATTTATTTTGTTGTAATCTATAATAGCTCGCCTTCTTCTCTTTTATATCTTTATTTAGCAAACCTGAAATGCTCTGCCATGATCCGTCCTTTACAAACAAATCTTGTAATTATTTAAATCTGACGTATAATTGTCGATTATTTATTTAAGAACTATTTTGCTTCTCACACTCATTATATACAAATGATTTTAAATGAATAGTGTTTTAAATGCCCTCTTTCTATTTTGAATATATATAAAACAAATTTATTTGTAATTCTTATTTTATTGCTGTTGGTTTTTGGCTGACCAATTAACAAACTTTTACTTGTTTGTCAAAGCCACATCAAAACGAATTAAAGAAAATAACCAAGTTGTATAAACAAAGACTACTTATTTTGTACTAAATTCTTTAATAAATTCCTATAATATTGTCATTTAAATAAGCTTAGTTTGTCATCATTCCCAATCTCTAAGGTTAATTACTCTATTTGTTTATAATATTTATTTGATGTAAATTCACTTTTTTATAATGTTGCCATAAAGAATTATCATTATTACAGTTCAAACCATTAGTAATCGATCAAATCATATCTGTACCATTCTGCAATCATCAGAATCCATTAAATCATTGATTTTTCATATAAACCCTTTATTATTTTGAGTCTCTATGTGAACCATGATCTCCAGCTGGGACAGAATAAAACCAAGCACTGCTAGTGTCATCACAAACGTTATCCATTAGTCAGAGAGGCAATAATTTAGGCAAATAGGTTAGGATTCATCCTTGTCCTGACATATGTATCTTGTGCATGGTTGGATTCAAGGTACTTTTGCTTGGATTATTGGTCTTGTTGAATGAATACACGATTTTGACTGGCACAATATTTGCTGTCCACAGGACTTTGTTGCCAAATGTTCCTGCTCCTATTCCAGTTTAATGGTTTATTAGAAAAAGAAAAAAAAAGATCTTTGTTTAATTTATTTAATTTAAATGGTAAAAGGTTGAATTTTACTTGTACTTATGATTTTTGCATACAGTGTTATATTTCAGATGCATATTATTTTCATATTGTATATATATATATATTGCAAATTTAAGTTCTCAGAATAGCAATTTATCATATTTGCATATTTTAAAACAGTATGTATTTCCCTTTTTACATTATGAATTATTTATTTATACAAGTATATTGTTATGCTGTAAGCTGAATAAGTAGATGTATGTTTCTATTATATATTTATGCTTACTTATTGCCTAATGTTAATGGAGCCATATTTGGTATTAGTTATTATTTATCATCTTTCACATCCAGCTATAGTATTACATTAGAGATAGTAGTTTAGTTTCTATATTTAAGAATTCTTATTTATGTCAATATATTTAGAGATGGTAGTGTGTCTTTCTCATTCTAGCTTATTTTTCAAAAGTTCATATGCATTTATTTTGGAGATAGTAGCTTATACTCTCTTATATTTAAGGCAATCCTATTTAATATTTTGTCTCTGGTGTGCATTCTCATTATTTTTCCTAACTAGTGACAAAGTACTAAATGTCTTATTAGCCCTCAAATGTACATGCATTTTATGAACTGTTATCATATTTTTCACTTTGCCTTACTTAATTATTTGAAGATGGATTTTGTTCATAGTGTGTTTAGTAAAGCATTTGTAATATTTTGCCGTGGCTTTACCTGGCATTTTAATGATTTTTATCAATGTATTGAGGAATTTTACCCATATCTCTATACCCTTCTTGGTTGGTTTTGATGTGAATAATTCAATGTAGATGTGTAAGTCCTATATTTGAGCTTTTCTAATAATGAGAACAAAATACAATAAATAATTAATTTAAAATTTTAAAGTGAATTTAGGCATAAATAGATAATATACATCTGTCATATCACTCCTTCAACCTTGGATTGGTAAGCTATTATTTTTATTGAGTATGTTAAATATTCATGAAAAGGGACAGTAGTTATATAAATTATTGTCATTATATGAATGCATTGAGAAATGAGAACTTTTTGATAATTAAGCAATAGAAAATTTATTTAATTTGCTGGATTATTTTTGCTTAATCCAATTGAATTTATTTTTTTTATAAAATCTGATGTAAAATTTTTAATTCTTCTGTCATAAATTTTAATGAAGAAAAGTTGTGAAAACCTTTGGCTATGTGAACTCAGAATATATTTAGTATTTGTAATTTTGAATTTGTTTTTCTGTAGAATAAATATTTGTTTTCAAGAAATTTCTCATAGTGGTTTGTTCACATCATTTCACTTATTAACCAAAAATCATTTCACTTATGAACCAAAATGTAAGTGCTTATAAAATATTATTAATTATTTTAAGTATATTTTTTAAAAGAGTATATAAACATTGAAGCTAATAAGAGTTCCTTTATTGGATTATTTAAATATTAAATTTACATCTAAGAAAGATGTATTTTGCATAATAAAGAATTATAATTTGATTTATCATTTTGGATCACATTAACTAACTTGATTTGCTTATTTCAAATTATAGTGTTTGTTTATAATAAAATCCTTTTCATATTTGAATATTATATTTATTATTCTATGATAAAGTTTAATTTTACAAGAACCCAGTTCATAATTAGAAGATGTTTAAATAGATTTATTCTACGATATTTAGAATGACTATGAAGACCCTTATCTATTCTTAATATCTGAGTGTAATCCTAGATTATTTATTATCTTCTTATAAAATTAATAGATCATGTTTTATTTTATTTTAGTTAGTAATAGTAATGTTATTATCATAATTGTGATAAATCATTAGCTTAGGGGAAGTGTATGTCTTATTTATTTTATTAACTAGGATTTCATTCAATATTGAATAGATATAAAGAGTTAAAAGAATGTATTTATAATTAAAATAAGATCATCTTACTCCAAGATATTCTTAAATTTAATTTTGTGAACTGTGTTATTTTAATTTATTTTAATAATGAAGAAATTACATTCAAAAGATGGATCTTATGTGACATAGATTTTAAAAGATCATTTCTAAATTTTATAAGAATCAAATATATTTTATATGATCATGGCAAAGAGATACTGAAGAGATTGATAGATTAAATGCTAATTGTAGTAGATATTGGTAGAAGAAAGAAATTTAAATGTAACCTTAATGGCATATGCCCACAATATTAAGAGTCTTTTATTTGTGCTAGTGAGTTGAGATTTCTCCTCCTTTTGTGTTAGTAATAATATTGCTTGTATTTTCATAATATTTTATTATAAAGACTTATCCCTATGTATCGTTTTATTGTAGCACATGACATTTATTTCATAAACTCACTAAACTTAGTTATTACATGGGATTTTATCTTTTACAACATTCTTTTCATGTGTTATTTAGGTTTATTTATATGCACCACTGGTTTTTTCTGTCATGCCTTGGATATATTGTAATAGAATTTATACCAATCACCAAGTGGTGACTGCCTCTCATTTGGTTTAACCTTTCAAAATAGTAATACAATCAATAAGCAAAAATATCTGTCACATGAATAGCATCCGCTACTGTACTATTATATGTAAATGTTAATATTTATATTCAATCTCAGGGTTTATTCAGCATTTCTTATATATTATATGCTAATAAATTTCTAATCAATAACAGCAAAACATGATGCATATGGCTAGCATAACATTAGGAGTATCAAAGTAATATTTACCTATATATTATTCAATACTCTCCAGATAATATAAGACTCTTAAATATCGATATAATAGTTTCACAAGTTATGACTGAATATAAATGGGAATTTTGATATTTCATTCAGCACATACTTTAGCATATAAAATGAGCTGTAACAGTAGTGTGAATGAGCTATAAGGCCATTTTAACATAAAATAATATTTACTTATAAAACTGGATTAGAGTATAATTAAACTTTTACTACTAAAATTATAATACTATAACTATAATAATATGGCCATGTGCATAAACTTAAAGTAAGTGGTGATGATTATTAAAACACAAAAACGTTATTTAAACAATAATCAAAACAATTTATTAAACAAAATATATTGTATAAAATAGAATCATCAAAAATGGAAAGAAATTTCATTCATTATGCTTCTTTTACATCAACAACCATTATCAACCCACTACAGGATCCAAATTACACATATATTCATTCTGCCTTATCAGGCAACTGAGAAGAAAGACCATGGTGTTTCTTGATTTTAAACTCAGAGGTAAAAACCAATAAACTCACCACGCTGTCTAATGTGAGTTGGTGAGCAGCCCACCCATATTCGTATTCTATATGAATAATCACATAATAACAGCTTAAGGCCTCCAAGAGGAATCAAAGTCTCCTTTCAGCCAGTTAATAGTAAACTCCTTTCTGCAGCCTGCTTTTACATATATTTTAATAAATCAACGATATAATATAAAATATCTTTACATAATAGCAATAATATATATAATAATCATACACAAAATAGCTCTTTTCAGCAAATTGTCGAAAAGAGCTTTTTTGTGTATGATTATTATTCTATATATTATTGCAGTTATATAAAAATATTTTATATTATATTATATCGTTGTTTTATTTAAATAAAATAGAATATACAATGTATATAAAATAACTACTAATATTTCTACAATATTCTTACATCATAAAGCTCTTTATAAATCCGCTGTTAAATAAAAGATGGCAATTATATGCACTGATGTGTAACAGATAGTGTTGTTTACACAAATGCACACCTCAATAAAGAAGATTGGCTATGGTGAAATTTCCTATATGTCCTAAGTATTTTAAGATTTACTTAATAAAAAAAGATTACATCGCATTTTATAAACCTCAAATATTTCATATTCATAATAATCCGTTATAATGATATTGTATTATTCATCCATATTTAGGAGACATTTATCTTTCACTAAATAAGTGCAATATCCACATAGCTCACTTATACAATATTAAGGTCTCAAACGAAACATTCCACTCGACCTGTAGCCAAGGAATAATTATCATCTATTAAATTTAGTATTATTATAATACGCACACTTTAACTATATAAACAGAATAATAGTTATTCTTTTCTATAAACGTGTATACACTAAGATACCATAAAAAATACGTCAATAAAATGAGATTATATAAGACAAGAGAATCTCATATTCAATAAGACAACTCAAAATATTATTATCTAAAAGCTATAATATTAAGAAAATTTGTTGTAAACATCGTCAATATTTTAACCAAAACACTGTACCATGAATGGATTTATAAGACTAATATGTTTCGATGTCTGCAATAACGTGAATCTCAAAAATTTAATATAATAATCAAGTTCATCTGAAGGAATTTATTAATATGAAATCTGTGGGAAAGAGTAAAAATGTATGTATTGACATGGATTAACACTATTCATAAACATTTGACCATGATTTGTTATTATATATTTTTTGTAATATATAATAAAAATTTGTTAGTAAGCAATTAGAATTAATTAACATTCTCGTTCACGTAAAAAAAAGCAGGTAATTTTTTATTATTATTCAAAGTAATATGATAGTGAATATATGATACTAAATTTAGATAGTTACTTTAAAATAATCCATAAAGAGGGTAATTAAGTGGATGATCCCTTAGGCGATTACATTTCCTTTTTAATTCAAATTAAAGGGATGAGGGATATTGCATCATTTTTATACTTTTTTTTTTTAAGTGTCATAGCATCGGCCGGGACGCGAACCCGCAACCCGGGCAACTGCCTGCAAGTGCAAGGCAGTCGCGCTGACCTCTCGACCACCAATGCAATCATTTTTATATTTTCCACAGTTTTCTGGTTTCTTTGCCAAAATTGGCAATTGTAGCTATTATATTACATCAACAATTTTGCAGGTGAGTTTGAATCATGATTTTGAAGAAAATTGATAAATGCACTAAAATCCAGTCCCATTAAGCATAGCAAGTTAATCATTCTGTAGTTTTAAAAGATTGAAGTCCTCAATTATAAATTTAAATAATTCCATAGTTTTATAAAAATTTCAATTGGTAAAACTTCTTCTTTCAAAATTTTATCAGATCCAGATATTAAATAGCAAGTTAAATTATTATTGGTAAATCATTTCAATAATGGTGATGATCAAGAGATCCGTTAAAGATGAACAGTAAATGATGTTCTCTTAGCCAACCATTATAGCTTTAAAATAGCTTAATAAAGAATTTAAATAACAAAAGAACAAGAGAAAAAGAACTGCACTTCATCAACAGTTGTTTATCTAGGGCTGAGCATGTGATGGAAAAGATGCATGAATTCATACTTCTTTTGACTCAATTGTACTTAATATATGAAAATTTTACTAGGTCGTCCTAGCAAGAGCTTTCTTTCAGGTGACATTGTTTTTTGGATGATAAATCAGCTGTATTTATTATACATTTTATATAAAATAATTATTTCAAATAAAATTACCACAACAAATATATGCTTATTTATATTTATTTTTGTACTGAATGATGAATTATTATTAATTTTACTAAAATCAACAAGATTAAAATTTTTAAATTAACTATTCTCATATTTTACATACTTGTTTGTTATCTCTAAGGCTTTTTTTACATATATTTTTACTTTCTGAAAAACAGGTTTATATCACAGTTATGCACATAAACAAATACGTACATGCACATTTAAATGCTTGTAGAGGTAAAGGTTTATGTGGTTCTTTAGTATTATCCAACTGATCTTGTGATTTTTAAGATAACATCTCCAAGTGATTTGCAGACACATGCAATCACTAAAATTTGTCCACAGATCATGTGGACCCGGTACGTTAAAAATTGCAAGATTAGATTGATATGCCTTCAGGGTAATAAGTAATGTTTATGTATTTTAAACTGAATACAATTCACTGAAATTATTGCTTTATTTATTTAACTTAAATTATATCTCTGTGTAATGTGGGATTAATAATCTAAATTCTTTATTGAATGTTTTTACTTGATTTTAAATTTGGCCATGATTTTTATAATTTAGCAACATATTTTATCAGTTCTTAGCTATTTTGGTAACCCTTGGCAATGCTATATTTATAGTTATAATAAAATTAAAAATTAAAAAATTTAAAGTTGGTTATAATAATATTATTGAACTAATGGGGTTACTATCTCAATATATATATAATCAAATAGTTTTATTGCTAAGGATTAATAAAAGTTTGAGCTTTGAAAGTTCTGCCTGAAAATCTTGCATTTCCAGGGTCTGACTCTTCACTACTGCACTAATTCATGCTAATTAGTTTTCATAGTTCATAAACACATTTATTCAATTGGAGTGGATCATCCTCATCCACATCATCATTATTATTATTATTATTATTATTATTATTATTATTATTATTATTATTATTATTATTATTATTATTATTATTATTATTATTATTATTATTATTATTATTATTATTATTATTATTATTATTATTATTATTATTATTATTATTATTTTAAAAAAGAAAATACATAATTTATTTTGTTACCCAATTCTTCAAATGAGTCATCATATTACTACTTTCATTTTAATACTTCTTTTCATTTCACTGTTATCAACTTTTGCTTACCATCATTGTAATCAGCTTCATGGGTAGCTTTTACTGTCTCCAGTAACCAATATATATAGTATTTGAGCTTTGAAAATATTTCCATAATGTTTTTATCTTGGGATGACCCAGAATCCTTCACTTGAGTCAATATTCACATCACTAATCCAGAAGTTTGGATATAAGTTGTTGTTTTTTAAAAATAAAAATAAACTATAAAAGATGAATTAGAAGCTAATCTAAAATAATTTTTTGGATGAAAATTTATAAGAGATATTTAAAAAGACAATTCAAAAACTTACTTTTGAAATTGTTTTTGAATTAAAATCTTATTTTATCCTAATGGTCAAGATTTTTATTGTTTCTTATTTGTTGTTTTGCATCAGATTGTAATTTTATAGTTTAAAAAAGACACTGGAGATTAGATGATGTTTTCTTTATTAATTATAATTATTTTAAGATATAAAAAAAGATAAAAGTTTACATTTTATTTGAAATTAGATAATAAAACTAGGGGCCCCCTTTACAGTAATTTTAATTCTTGTTATAATAGATGTTTTTTTTTACTCAGTTTTAAAAATGTAATTATTTAATATTTATGAAAATTAATTAAAAATAATAGCAATAATGTGGAATTGATAAAAAAAAATTCTATAAATTCCAAAAAAAAAATTATTGTTTTTATATTCTTGTTATTTTGGGCAGCAGTATGCAACCTGTGGGTTGGGACTTCTCAAGCATCGTTGCATAAAAATTATTGGGTCTCAACATTTTTAAGAACTTTTCTTAAGTTTTGGATAATAAATTGTTTTTTAAAAAAATAGACAAAAATCACATGAAAAAATGTAATATGCAAAATATATATACATATATTTTTTATATAAGTATATGATTTTTTTCAAAAATTTCTTTTCAAATAGTACATGCTTAATACTAAGATGTGAGGAAATATAAATTTGTATATTAATTAAAACTACTATTGTTTTATTATGAATATCTTTACATAGTCATATTTATAATTTAGGCAAGGCAAAACAAAATTATGTCAAATTTTCATTTGAGGGAGAAGGTCACAAGTGGGGGTCAAGTCAAATTTTCATCTGAGGAAGGGGATCATAAATGTAAAAAGGTTGTACACCAAGGATTAAGGGTTCCTATGTAATATTTTGAATTCTGTATGTTTATAAACAGATGGTTATATTTATTCAGCTTTAAAAAATGTATTTAATTAATATTTCATGAACTTAAATTGAATACAGACTTTGCATCCACTGTAGTTAAACAGCATTACATCAATATTCGTTTTTTTAATTAATTAATAATCTTTTGAATTAATGCACAAATATATTTTTCCACATTTAATTATCTTGCAAGGTAGTCAGTAAAAGACAAGGAAATATGCTACTTCTTAAATTTTTTTGGTTTTGAATATCTTTATATTTATTTTAGAGCACATACTTAGAATTGATATTTCAGAGTGCATGCCTAAAAGTTAAGATTAATTGGACTTTGTGAAGTTAAAAGAAAAGGTGAAGAGGCAATTGATTTAAAAAGTGGACATATACTCTATTATAAGGGCACAAATATTGGAAATACAAGTGGAGTAGGATTCATTATAAATAAAAAGTGGAAGAATAAAATTGTGGAGATTGATGGTGTATCAGACAGAGTGGCAAGATTAGTTAAACAACTTAATAGCAGATACCAAATGCAGATAATTCAGGTTTATGCCCCAACAAGTGCTCATAGTGATGAAGTAGTAGACGATTTTTATATGGATGTACAAAAGGCTTTCGATCAGAGTAAACAACATTTTAAAATTGTTATGGGAGATTTTAATGCTAGAATTGGCAAACAAATGAAAGATAAAGTGCTTTAGGTAATTTTGGTTATAGTAATAGAAATGAGAGAGGACATAGACTTGTGGAGTTTGCAGAAAAGGAAAAACTTTATATTATTAATTCTTTTTTTGAGAAAAATGTTAAAAGAGAATGGACATGGAAGCATCCAAATGAAGGTACAGCAGAATTGGATTATATTTTGACTTAACAGAAAATACATATTTCAAGATTGTAATGTTCTTAATAAATTCAACACAGGAAGTGATCATCGATTAGTAAGTTGTAAGATATGTGTTAATGCAAAACTAGAGAGACACAAATTATTAAGAAAAACAATTTTTACAGTTGATATTCCTACTCTTCAGAAACATTCTAATGAATTTAAATTAGAACTTACAAATTGGTTTCAAGTATTAGTAGATTTTGAACATGATTCAGATCTGAATGAAATTAATATGAAAATAACTGATACACTTTTAAAAACTGCAACAAAGATAGCTGGTAGAAAAAAGCAGCAATTGACCAATAAAATTTCTACTGAGACTAGAGAATTTATGAAGAAAAGAAGGAATATGAAGATATACAAAAATGATGCATTAAAAAGGATTGAATATCTCGAATTTTGTAAAATGGTATGGAAAAGAGTTGAAAATGATATAAAAAAGTATAACTGTGAACTAGCAAGGAAAGCTGTAGAAGAAAATAAAAGTCTCAAGAATGTAAAACAACATTTTGGTATTGGTAGGAAATTTATATCTGCAATAAGAAAAAAAGATGGAATTATTACTAAAAAGAGAGATGACATTATGAAATGGGTAGAAGACTTTTATCAAGAATTATATAGTAATAAAGAACAAGTATCTTCTATTTCTATTACATCTTCTGAATCGCCCAGAATTTTAAATGAAGGAGTGAAACATGCAATTAAATGTATGAAGAAAGGAAAGGCTTCGGGTAATGATGGAATTATAATTGATATATTAAAAGAAGCAGGTGAAAAAATAGAAATTTTTTTAGAAAAGTTATATACCAAATGTCTAAATGATAAAGATGTACCAGATGATTGGAAGAATGCAGTAATAATATTAATATTTTAAAAAGATGATAAAGAAGATATTAGAAATTACAGACCTATCAACCTTTTATCAGTTTTATACAAAATTTTTACCAAGATAATTACAACTCGTCTACAAAGAACATTGGATTTCCACCAACCAAGGGAACAAGCTGGATTTAAAAGTGGTTTTAGTACAGTAGATCATATCCAGGTATTGAGAGAAGTTATAGAAAGGACAAATGAATATGAGTTGCCATTATGTTTTGGATTTGTAGATTATGAAAAGGCATTTGATTTTATAAACATTTCTTCAGTGATTAAAGCATTGGATCATCAAAATATAGATCCAAGATATTGTCATATTTTAAAGAATATTTATAAAAATGCAACAACAACAATTAGATTACATAATGATACAGGAAAAGTCAACATTGAGAAAGGTGTAAAACAAGGCGATTCCATATCTCCAAAACATTTTACAGTAGTGTTGCAAGAAATATTTTGTGGATTAAAATGGGAAACTAAAGGAGTGAAAGTAAATGGAGAGTATTTAAGTCATTTAGATTTTGCAGATGATGTAGTTGTTTTTGCAAATAATGCTTCAGAGCTGCAGGAAATGTTGCAGGAGTTATCATATCAAAGTAGAAAAGTAGGACTAAAGATAAATGTTAAAAAGACTAAAGTAATGTTTAATCAATTTGCTCAAAATATGAAAATAAAGATTGATTATAGTGAATTAGAAGTTAACAGTTACAAATATCTTGGTCAGATTATTAATACAGATGGAAACATAATGGATGAAATTAATCATAGAATTAAACTTGGTTGGAGTGCTTTTGGTAGAAATAACTTGATACTAAAAGGAAATATGCCTATGTGTTTGAAAAGGAAGGTTTTTAACAAATGTGTTTTATCAGTTCTTACTTATGGATCTGAGACTTGGACACTTAATAGAAGAGCAATACAGAGACACTAGACCACTCAAAGAAGTATGGAGAGATGCATGTTGGAAGTAACAAGAAGAGTTTGAAAATGCAATATATGGGTAAAAGAACAAACAGGTGTTACTGACCTCATTGAAAAAATTAAAAGATTGAAGTGGAGTTGGGCTGGACATATTGCTAGAAGAGATGATAATAGATGGACAATTGAAATCTTAAACTGGATTCCAAGAGATTGTAAAAGACCCAGAAAAAGACTACGTGTGAGATGGATGGATGAAATAAGAAAGTATGCAGAGGTGTTGTGGAGAAGAGAGAGACCTTTGTCCTGCAGTAGATTGATAATGGTTCATGATGATGATGATTATGAAAATAGAATATAAATAATGTGTATTTTAAAAAGACTTTTGGATATGCCTATGTGTGAAAATTAAGTTTTTTAACCAATGTATATTTTAATGTTATGCAAACTGAGTCCTATGACTAAATAGTAATATGATTACTATATTTATACTTCCATTTACAATATAAAATTTATAAATATAATAATTTTTTTCTCTACTACCACTCTAGTAGCTACTATTGTAAGTTTGAATAATTAATAGTTACCAGATGGTAATATAATTTTTTAATTCTATCTCTATCAATTTCTGGTCTTTGTCTTTAAGAATGAAGATTTAAGATCCAAAGTTAAAACCATTGCAGTTATACATTTGCTAGCAACTTTTATCTTCTTACTATCAAAGTAATAATCTAAGATTTTAAAAAACTGTAAGATTTAAAACCTAAGGTTTCATTGATAAAGACAAAAACTGGTTTGGAGATAGGGATTAATAAATTGCACTACTATTTGGTCCCCATTAATTACTCAAGTTTTAAATAGATGGTAGCAGAGTAACAGAGAGAAAACTTATGCTTTTATTTATAGTGAAGTAAAATCCAAGAATCAATTAATGCTATGTTTGGTATATAAATATCAATTGTGAGGGGGGTGGAGGGGTTACCATTGATAATTTAAAAGTTTCATTACCATTATTTTTAAACATTATATTTTCTTTACATCACTCTATCAATCTTCTTTATGTCATCCAAGCATGGTACATTTAGGAACTTTTTAATTCTTACTCTTAAAAGAGAAAAAGCATCTTAATTATATTTAAATACAAATTATGTTGCTAAATACTTCTTTTTAGAATTAAATTTATATAACAAAACTGTAATGTAATAAATGATTGGTTGAAGAATTATATAAACTATATTCAAATCTCTAGAGTGAGAGACGATTCATCTCTTGTCATATTATTTATTTATCTTAATATATGACATTTTTGCATTATATATGAGATTGTCATCAAAAAAAAAATTTTTTTTAATATTTTTAAAATTTTGAAAATTTCGCATATATTATTAATGCACAATTTATTTTTCAAATCAGATGTCTTCTCAAGTCATAAAAAATGTCCTGTATTTATCTTCAATTTAGATTTTCATTTAAATTTTTTTTTGATGTTTATGAAAAAGAACACTTTTTTAATTTACAGTACACTACATGTTTTTACAAAATAATTTGTCTGCTTTTAGAAAACTCTCATTTTTGAAAGGCAGAATATTTAACAAGTTTCTGTTGTGCTGAAATTGAATAATCAAAAATGGGTGCGTTTATGAAATATTTACAACTTAATTTTAAACAAGTGTCATTTCTTTAAAAAAGAATATAATAAATAATAAAGTGATATAAAGGCAGAAAGGCAGATTAATTTATTTTATGTAGTAAAAAGAAATATGGAAAAATACAAAAAAATATAAAAAAATATGCAATGTGTGTGTATATATGTTAAAACGAAGATTTTTTTATAAGCGAAAGATATAAATATATTATATAAACATAATGTAACTAATATAAAAGTATGTGATAAATAGAAAATTTAAAGTACTTATTTACTAAAATAAAGTGAAAAATAAATAAATAATAGAAAACTTTCTAATAAATTATAATCTGGGGTTTAAATCCAGGACAACTTTTAAAAAGTTTGGGATTTTTATTTCCTATAAACAGTCTATAGATAAATATTATTATTCGATTAATAGATATTTAACTTAAAAGAAAGTAAAAATATAAAATGTTATCATTGAATATTGTATTAGCTTGGTCAATATTGTTTTCTCCTTTACTATTTTTTTAATAAATAAAGGATTGAATATGTCTCTGTTTTAAAGTGACCAAAAAAAAAATCTGTTTTATCCTTAAATTTAACATATAATTAAAAAATGCTCAATTGTGTCAAATGGACTTGAAAATTTTCTACTATTAAGATAATTTAAATAATCAATAATACAACAACTGTTTTTTTATTATTAAATTACTTTAACATCAAATGTTGTTTTCACTCTACATAAGGTAATATACTCATCTCAGTTTTTATAAAATTTTCTACACAGTTTGCATATATGTTATCAATGTTAGTTATTTGTTCCAGATAAATAAAAATATTTTATTGTGGTTGCTTATTCTCCATAAGTGAAAAATCTTTCTGTTCTATTTTATAAGTAGAATGCCCATCTATCTCACTTTGTATAAGAGTGTAACAATTCTATTTGTCACTCTCTTCGAATTTCAAAAATATTTATTAAAATTTAATTAAGCCAATGTCTTATATCAATTTTGAACTATTTAAACACCCTGGGCACATTATTTATATTATAGAAACAACATTTGCAATTATAATATATGTATGTAATAAATTAAGAGCTTCATTTTTTCTCATTCACTATATATGTAACAAATAACCTCGAAAGTACCAGTTTTAATGCCTAAATTGTTTAATATTTTATTTTTTATTAAGTGGTAACAAAAGTAAATCCATTTTTTAAAATAAGTATTAACACTGATTTTCTATATATATATATATATATATATATATATATATATATATATATATATATATATATATATATAATAATCTAAATTCATATTTATGAACCCAGATAACATGTCACTTATATTTATAACCTGTGAAAATTTTTGTTTAATATATACCTATATTTTAACAAGTAAATGATTACACACTTTTGTGGAATATATATTGTATCAGTTGATAAACCCACCATCTCAGATGCAAGTCAGATTCAAACTCAGGCGGTTCAAACTGAATTCAAACCCAACTCACCAGCTCAGATTAGTAGAAATCTAAATTGACGGCACAGTGTTATGCGCCAAGAAACTAGCTCAATGGTTGGTGAGTATTAGAGACCCCTGAACTGACACTAATATTGGATAATTGATTAACATAAGATACTTTTTTAAATCAAATCATATGTATATGTTCGGGTTGCCAACACAGACAGCGAGCATTAACATTAAAATAATTATTGAATAAGATAATTAAGAAACTAAGAAACCAAGTGTGTTTAGAAAATATTTAATAATAATAATTTGTTTTGTTTGAATTTGAAATAATGATTATATTAATTAATTCTAGTCCTTAAACAAAGTTTATGATTATGATAAGAGTGGCGGTTCTTATTATATGCCAATGAGTAGTACACAATATTGGAATTCTGTGTCTATGCCCCTGACAAGAAAATAAAGGCAGATAAAGGTATTCATTAGTAAAGGAAATTATTACTCTAATTTTATACAAAAGAATGTGATATTTATTTTCACATTCGCAAATCCATTCATGAAGAGCAAGATACGTATTTTAGGGCATAACTTTAATCTTTATTGAAAAATATTTACTTCAAGATAACTGAAAGTTTGCTTGACTTTAATTGAAATCACTTCATCACGAATTACGAGCATCGGAGCGGGCTTTACCGGAACAGAGAGGCAACGGTGCTGACAAATTATGAGCTATAAAGTGAAATTGAAAGACGATAGCTAGTCGATAATCAAAGTCCTATGGCAGCTTGCATCTGACAAGTCTTATGCCCTCTGACTAATATGAATTGGAGAGAAAGTGCTTTCTTCCTCGATAATTTAAAATAACAGAATTATTGTCACTGACCAGCCTAACGGAGTGGAAGATTGCCCTATGTCAGCAATGTTGAATATGATGACTTACTAGTCACCGTTTGAGAACTAAAACCCAATTATAGAATTCTCTACATGATGACTTGATCAAATGAATTAAAGTCAAACAAGCTTTTAAGTAAAACTATTTTAAAGTATTTGTAAATCATATTAATTATGCCCCAATCATCGTGCCCTTCCTGAATCTTAATAGCAATTAACTGAAATTTGAATTAGAATATATTTAATTCCTTTATCAGCCCTTTTGCAAAAATATTTTAACATTATATATATGAATAAATACATATTGGTAAACACAAGAAAATAGCTGAGGCATAGATTGGAAATGGAGCTAATAATTTATTATTAGCCAATTATAAAAATAGTAAACATGTAATAATTTCTTTCGACTCTATGATTGATAGAACTTATAAATTTAGTTCTAATGGGTGAGAACTACTATTAGAATTAATATTATATTATTTGTGTGAGGCAAATAGAACAAAGGAGCTCATCGAGTCGAAAGATTATTGGCATATAATTAAAAATAAATGACATTAATAAAGCACACAAATATATATATATTGTAACGAGCATAGACGTTCGTTACATTGTGTTTTTTTTTTAATTTATTAAACATGAAAGTAAATTAAAAAGTTCGCATTTAAAAATTTTCTTTAGGAATTAAAAATTGAAATTAAATATCATCTTAAACTCTTATATATATTAAATGCACAGATAATGAAAAATTATTAAAATAAAACTTTATTAAAGAAAAAGTATTTTAAAACTAAATTTTAAAAAGATTTGGAGATGAAATTATATCTTTAAATTTATCTTTAAATATATTTTTGATTTGGAAAACAGGTTAATTAATCAGAAATGGAAATGATTATTAATTAGTTAAATGTAAACCAGCCTTCGGCATTTAAATGTAAAAACACCGGTCAGATAAGAAAACAATAGAAACTGTTAGCAAATAAGAAGAAATCCCTATGGAATCGGACCTCAACGAAAAGGATCATCTCATCGATGACGTAATGTTAAGTCAATCCTTCGAATACGTATAAAAGGAAAATTTGGAAATTATTAATTAGTGAGGAGTTATTGATGATTATTACGCTGAGGGGATTGAAAAAGACGCACAGCTTCAATCCCTTCAGTTCTGCTAAGAAAGGAAGAAAAATGAACCATCGTTTCTACATTGAGGACCAACTACACTAAAAAAATCTCCGGATGGATAAATAAATCGGCCACAGGATACCAATCTTCGGACGACGTGGGAATTCACGTTCAAACGGCAAGGAATATATGAAGATGAACTATTTAAATAACCGTAAGAACTTTAAAATTTATGAACAGTAAATTAAAAACTTTCCAGATTTAAATAATTGCAATATTATTCTATCTGACCGATATTATTTATTAATTAGTTATAATTTTGTTTAATGTATTTATTTTGTAAAATCATTTCCATTTATTTATTTTTTGTTCTTTAAGTTTTATTATGATTTTTGTTTTCCGTTAAATTAATTATATAAATGTTAAACTTAAGTCGGGCGTGAATGGCTGTATAGATTTGTAAAGTTATATTAGGGGAGGGTAAT
The DNA here is from genome assembly GCA_028023455.1 of Epiperipatus broadwayi. Classification (NCBI taxonomy): domain Eukaryota; kingdom Metazoa; phylum Onychophora; class Udeonychophora; order Euonychophora; family Peripatidae; genus Epiperipatus; species Epiperipatus broadwayi. The sequence continues at coordinate 2,561,019 of JAQFVV010000056.1, read as the reverse complement.
CTTAGGTTATTTGTGTCGTTGTTAAATTGGGTCAATGGATTGGATATATTGATGTAGTTAGTAGATGTAATGGAAATTCGCTACTGGCAGAATCGTTTATATATATACGCCGCACTCACCCGTTTGCCTATGGAAGGAATTATAAGACGGAGAACGCAGTTCCTTTCTATGGAGTTTTTTTTTGATTGTTCTTCTCGTTGAGATAGATGTAATATTCCTATCTGATTGAGAGTCAATGTCTTTTCTTAATCCTTTTGGTGCTGCCGTATTTCGTATTACATTGAATACATCGATGTATCAGATGGATTGATGCCAGTTTGACTGCGAATTTTAGCCTAAGGTTAAATAGGGATAGAATATTTTAATTTCAATGCAAATCTATGTAGTATTCATACTCGATTCTAAATAAAAATGCATTAAATTTAAGTTGTTTATAGACGCTTGCACGGATTGTTTATCGGTTAACTATTTGGTCAGAATATATAGACATTCGATAAATAATGATACCTTACGGTGAGTATCTAAAATGTATTTATTCGGATGTCTTTTAAGTTATTGGTGACAATGCAAGTATCTTATGGTGAATACTATTGGATTACATATAAATTTCCCTCCGCAATTGTCAGTAATCAATAATTTTATATTTTGATCGCTTATGTTTACTTTGGAATGTTTTTAACCGTGTAATCCATGTAACCGATCTATAGCAACTTATTATAACAAGCTTTTATAATCCCATCTGTGCGAACTTAATTAAAATGTAAAATTAGAATGTAATAGTAGTTCAAAAATCAAAGTTAAAAAATAATGTTAAATGTTAAAATGTAAAACTAATAATAAAATAATTTTAAATCTTATATATATGTGCATAAATAAATGTTTGTATGCTAATTACTGGCAGTGGCTTATTTTATTTATTTTTTAATGTTGAAATCTAATTAGATAAGATATTATATTATTTAATCTCTGCTATTCCACTGAGCTAGTGACATGGGCTAACGACCGGAATCAAAATTAAAAAAAAAAAAATTTTTTTTTTTTGACTTACGTATCTGCCTACTTTATAAATTTTTCTAGGTTCAAATGCCTAGATGGCGCCCCATAGTGCAGATGACGTTAAGTCACATTCTCCGGATCGTTACAATATATATAATACAATAAATGAACCGCCAAGTAAGAAAAGAGAAAGTTTAAAAACTAGAGATTGAGAGAATTATGATATAAATTTACAGTAGCATGAATAAAAGGTTTTATAAAGATTATTACATTAAAAAATAAAAGAGCTCTAAAAGGGAGTGTAAAGTAAAGTTCGAAACTGGCCAGAAAGTTTAAGGTTCATTATGAAATATATTACCCATTTCTTCCTGGACTGGTTCTTAGTTTACACATCCGGGTTGGTAAAAAATGTAGGCATGCATTTAGTCGATTACTTGAACAGCATTTTAGTGGCTTTTCATAATTTTAGCTGCATGATTGGTCCGGAAAAGATTCAAAAGCTTCATTGAAGATTTTTTAGGGGAATTTAGGAACAATAGCCAGATTCCTGACACTTTAGCCCTTCACCATGATTGAAACACTATTTGATTTTATAATTTTGAACAGCACATAATTTACTAGCACTTTTCTGCAACAAAGATGGCTTCCTTTCTTCTCCAAACTTTTCAGAGCTATATATACTACTGTATTTGATGCCTTCAGGCTAGCGCTTCTTTCATTATCAATGTCACAAAATCTACTGGTTGTTTTTAGATACATTCCTTCGATAAGGCTTTCAAACTCATTAACTTGAATTCATTTTCTAATTAGAAAATGAATTCTTAAAATCAGAAAATGATTTTAATTAGGAAATCCTTATCTTTTTTTTTAATTAATAAAACTTTAACTATTGTTTTTGGAAAGGGAAAATCTGAAAGCTTATCGAAAGAATGTAGCTTTTAATCAATAAAACTTTAACAAATTATTTAAAAATAAAATCAAACATTCCTGACGCAATGAAACTTTTAAACAATTATATATATTTAAATATTTACAAATATATACACACAATCCACGCAGTTATAATATATAAATTCATGAATAATTCTATCATGAATTTATTAATAGAATTGATCAATTTAAATCTGAAACTAATTAATTTTAACTGTTTGATTGCCTGACTCGTAAAAAATGAGTAGATTTGATGTCACTCTAAATCGGCTACTTTTTATCCCACGTATACATATTATACATCATTCGAAAGAAAATCAAAAGTTCTGTAAGATGGTGCCCTCTTCAGAATTATTTTACAAGTAAAAAATCAATAAAAATGACCATGTATGTCAAACAAAACCAAAGCACTGCCTCCTCACCACCTTTTCTTGAATCTTATTGGCTGTACAACTTCTGTCAAAAAGGGAAATGGCTGCCAAAAAGTAAAAAGTTACGTGCGTTTTGATTTTTATTATGAAAATGATAAACGAATGTTACAACATTTTAAACAATATTTGAATTGAATTACAAATTATTATTGATAAAATAATACTAAAAATCAAATTATTTTAGAAAAATAGTTAAGATATTACCAAGAATTATTTATTTATTGCTACATATTTATCATAACATTAAAGTGGAAAAAAAAAAAGATTGCTGACGCAATCTTTTTTGGTTGGTTGAATAGCGGTTACTTTTATTTCACCGCAATTGGATATTTTTTAAATTATAAATCAAATTTTATTTTTGAAAAGACTTTCGTTTACTTTCGTAATCTGACAATTTAGTAATATACTTTTTACAAATGAAACTAACGTATTTATATTATTAAAAGTGAATCTATTTAACAATAGATTTTGTTAAAGTTGTGAGTTGGCCAATTAAAAGTTTTGATTTTTAACTCATTTGGCCAATTAAATAATAATCGTTGAAAGGGTTAATACACATTTATAAAATAAGTTTTTCTTTATGGAAATTAGTGTGGATTGAATGTATAAAGCCCCATTGCATTGGAAATTTAAGGTTAGTACTAGGGTTTGAAGTGGGCTTATGGCTAGATGTCATGAAGCTAGGATCGAACTCAGATCCGACTGCTTCATTTCTTTTCACTTCAAAAAAAAAAACAATGAAAAAAAAATCTCTTTACTTATACGTGATACAGTCACATAAGTGTACTCGACTAGTTGGTAGACTCTGGGAGAACAGCATGAGCGTGAATAATAGCATCTGTACAAACTACAAAATTATACATGTCTCATTGCGATCATTTTTTTTTATATTATCTAGCTTATATAAATAGGTCCGTTAATCAAGTCTCATTTTCCCTATGGTCATGTCAGTCAGTCATCTGTATATATATATATATGTTAAATATACAAACATATAAATGATATATATATATATATATATCATTTAATGTTTGTCCTATTGTTTCCCTGGATCAGGTGGTCCATATGAGTCAAACTTTTGATGGTGGTCGTAGTCTTGGTCTTTTCTGGTTGGTGTCAAGTTCCCATAGTCTATTGCTGTCAGTAATTCTATGGCCTTTTCTGCAACTGAATGCACACAAAAAAATTGTTTAACATTATCTAAATGAGTGAGGGGGTTCCCTCCTGGGTCTTCTTCAAAAATTTGAGTCAGTATCGAGGATCCAGTAAATGGCATCTGTAAATTCCTCATACTAAGTTGAGGATTCATTATCCATCCCATTTCTACTTTTGATTTTATTTTACTAGTGGTCTGAACATCTTTTTTTCTTTTTGTATTTATATCAGCTTCTTCAACCATTTCTTGATTTGATTCATCTTCTCCACTGTCATCTTTTTTGCTGTCGTCTTCTTTTGGTGTGGTCTGATCATCTTCATCTTCTATTTTTGGGGCTTCATAAGGATTTATTTCTTGCTGATGCTTTACAATCTCTGGGTTTGGGTTGGTTTGGATGCCTCATTCTTCCTCAAGCCTTAAAATCCTTTCCATCATCATCATCATTAGCTTCCTGTCTTCTCTCATTTCTCTGAGAATCATATGTAAAGTGTCTCTTTCCATTTTTGAAAATAAGTAAATAATATAAATTAACAATGTGAATCATAAACTTGTGGCACTCTTTCTCTGAATACTTAAACAATAACTTTTTTCTTTGGTACATTTAATTAGGTCTCTGACTACTGGTCCCATTGTCCCTATCTTCATTAGCTGCTGCATATTATTTCCCAATCTATGTAATCTGCCTTTTTTAGTTTAGTTTTAGTTTGCCTATGTTTTCTTGGTTAGCTCTTTCTATTAATTCTTTGAATGAGACATGTATTTTATTTAAAAAATATTAAAGATAAGGAAAAAAAAACATTATTCACTTTCCCTCTGTTCAACTGTTCTCCCATGTCTGAAAAAAAAACTATACAAATAATTAGTGATATACAAATATTTATACATATATATTAGCAGGTAGAACAAGTAATTCTCTGTATATGACACATTTGGTTTTTATTATTTAGACAATGGACCCACTACTGTGCTGACAATCGAATTTGCTGACAAATTTATTTATATGGGCACCAGTGAGCAAAATGAGATCAATAGGGCATGTGAAATAACCCATTGACCCCCAAACTACATATGACTGACTTAATTTTGTTTGATAAATGATTTGATTGATGAGTATTTTATTATTTATGGACAACTGATGCATTCCTGACCTGAGTTTAAATATAGGAGTTCAAAATATTATTTCCACTAAGCATGAGGCTTTCACACACAAAAAAAATGTCAAAATTAATATTACACAAGAACTTTTATTTGTTGATATCATTTTTAATCTTGCTAGCATGAAAGCGTGTAAACCATTTAAGCATTTTGCCAACTGCATCTGGCTGCTTGGTGTACACAAAAGGTCTTCACCTGCTTTGAGGTTACTCTAGAAATTATTGTCATTAAAGTGTATTGTCACACTGCATCGAACCGCTTGACATATAATTCCCAGTTGAAGGTCTTTGCCTTGCTTTGAGGCTACTAAAAATACGGAGTGAACATTTAATATATGTGCTAGCAAGCAATACTTTGAAATTTAAAACTTTTAACATGATATCATTTTGGATATTTTTAACTATAAGACTGAGATACATATAATTAATCTTGACACAGACAAAATATTTCATTTATTTTACCCCTTGCTTTAATCTATAGACTCTTACTACTTTTCTAACGATAATTTTCTTACTGTCATGAATACATATAAACAGACGTATAATATATATACTGATATAGTACACATATAATTAATTATACACATATTTAAATGATTATTCTAACCAACAGTACTATTACGGAATTTATCAAACAAATTCTATTACTGATTGAGCATTTAAAAAATAATCTTGAAAACATTTAATTGTAAGAAAGAGAATTACAAAATGACATTTTAATTTATTAAATCATTTCAGTTATGCGTTATAAATCACATAACTTTTCTTCAAATATATATAACATTCTACAAAAATATCACTTTCTACTGAAACATTTAATTTATTGAGATCTCAGTTGACTGAGTAACTAAGATCATAATTACTGTCTACAGGGTGTGGGGTTTATTAAATTGAAGCCACAATGGTTGGGCAGCCAAAAACATAACCATGTACCAGTCGATAAACCCACCATCTCAGACGCAAGTCGGATTCAAACTCAGGCGGTTCAAACTGAATTCAAACCCAACTCACCAGCTCAGATTAGTAGAAATCTAAATCGACAGCACAGTGCTATGCGCCAAGAAACTAGCTCAATGGTTGGTAAGGATTAGAGACCCCTGAACTGACACTAATATCGGATAATTGATTAACATAAGATACTTTTTTAATTCGAATCATATGCATATGTTCGGGTTTCCAACACAAACAGCGAGCATTAACGTTAAAATAATTATTGAATAAGATAAATAAGAAACAATGAAACCAAGTGTGTTTAGAAAATATTTAATAATAATAATTTGTTTTGTTTGAATTTTAAATAATGATTATATTAATTAATTCTAGCCCTTAAACAAAGTTTATGATTATGATGACAAGAGTGGCGGTCCTTATTATATGCCAATGAGTAATACGCAATATTGGAATTCTGTGTCTATGCCCCTGACAAGAAAATAAAGACAGATAAAGATATTCATTAGTAAAGGAAATTATTACTCTAATTTTATACAAAAGAATGTGATATTTATTTTCACATTCGCAAATCTATTCATGAAGAGCAAGATACGTATTTTAGGGCATAACTTTAATCTTTATTGAAAAACTTATTTACTTCGAGGTAACTGAGAATTTGCTTGACTTTAATTGAAATCACTTCATCACTAATTATGAGCATCAGAGTGGGCTTTACCGGAACAGAAAGGCTACGGTGCTGATGAATTATGATCTATAAAGTGAAATTGAAAGACGATAGATAGTCGATAATCGAAGTCCTATGGCAGCTTGCATCTGACAAGTCTTATGCCCTCTGACTAATATAAATTGAAGAGGAAGTGCTTTCTTCCTCGATAATTTAAAATAACAGAAATATTGTCACCGACCAGCCTAACGGAGCGGAAGATTGCCCTACGTCAGCAACGTTGAATATGATGACTTACTAGTCACCGTTTGAGAACTAAAACCCAATTATAGAATGCTCTACATGATGACTTGATCAAATGAATTAAAGTCAAACAAGCTTTTAAGTAAAACTATTTTAAAGTATTTGTAAATCATATTAATTATGCCCCAATCATCGTGCCCTTCCTGAATCTTAATAGCAATTAACTGAAATTTGAATTAGAATATATTTAATTCCTTTATCGGCCCTTTTGCAAAAATATTTTAACATTATATATATGAATAAATACATATTGGTAAACACGAGAAAATAGCTGAGGCATAGATTGGAAATGGAGCTAATAATTTATTATTAGCCAATTATAAAAATAGTAAACATGTAATAATTTCTTTCGACTCGATGATTGATAGAACTTATAAATTTAGTTCTAATGGGTGAGAACTACTATTAGAATTAATATTATATTATTTGCATGAGGCAAATAGAACAAAGGAGCTCATCGAGTCGAAAGATTATTGGCATATAATTAAAAATAAACGACATTAATAAAGCACACAAATATATATATAATATAATATATATATATATATAATATAATAAATGAACCACCAAGTAAGAAAAGAGAAAGTTTAAAGACTAGAGATTGAGAGAATTACGATATAAATTTACAGTAGCATGAATAAAAGGTTTTATAAAGATTATTACATTAAAGAATAAAAGAGCTCTAAAAGGAAGTGTAAAGTAAAGTTCGAAACTGGCCAGAAAGTTTAAGGTTCATTATGAAAACATATTACCCATTTCTTCTGGGCTGGTTCTTAGTTTACACATCCGGGTTGGTAAAAAACATAGGCATGCATTTAGTCGATTACTTGAACAGCATTTTAGTGGCTTTTCATATTTTTAGCCACATGATTGTTCCGGAAAAGATTCAGAAGCTTCATTGAAGATTTTTTTAGGGGACTTCAGGAACAATAGCCAGATTCCTGACATTTTAGCTCTTCACCATGATCGAAACACTATTTGATTTTATAATTTTGAACAGCACATAATTTACTAGCACTTTTCTGCAACAAAGATGGCTTCCTTTCTTCTCCAAACTTTTCAGAGCTATATATACTACTGTATTTGATGCCTTCGGGCTAGCGCTTCTTTCATTATCAATGTCACAAAATCTACTGGTTGTTTTTAGATACATTCCTTCGATAAGGCTTTCAAAATCATTAACTTGAATTCATTTTCTAATTAGAAAATGAATTCTTAAAATCAGAAAATGATTTTAATTAGGAAATTTTTATCTTTTTTTCTAATTAATAAAACTTTAACTATTGTTTTTGGAAAGGGAAAATCTGAAAGCTTATTGAAAGAATGTAGCTTTTAATCAATAAAACTTTAACAAATTATTTAAAAATAAAATCAAACATTCCCAAGATGCAATGAAACTTTTAAACAATTATATATATTTAAATATTTACAAATATATACACACAATCCATGCAGTTATAATATATAAATTCATGAATAATTCTATCATGAATTTATTAATAGAATTGATCAATTTAAATCTGAAACTAATTAATTTTAATACACATTTATAAAATAAGTTTTTCTTTATGGAAATTAGCATGGATTGAACGTATAAAGCCCCATTGCATCGAAAATTTAAGGTTAGTACTAGGGTTTGAAGTGGGCTTATGGCTAGATGTCATGAAGCTAGGATCGAACTCAGATCCGACTGCTTCAATATATATGTATCATCAACCCTGCCTAATACTATACTAGCAAAAATAAAAATGCAAAACCATAAAACAATACAATACTAGATTAAATCCAAAATTTTACCAAAATCCTTACACGACCATGGTTTCATCTACTACAAATAGACCTTCTCAAGTGAAAATCAAACTAAAGGAAATAACAAATATATATACACAAAAACAAACCTTCCCATAATTCATTTCAAACTCCACCTTCCCTTAATATCAAAAGAAGTCTTCATAAGATTGATAGCCTCAGAATCAAGAAGATTTATCATCAAAGTCTCCTTTATTCTTCTTTTTAACTCATTCTTTTCATAAAAAATAACTGAAGCATTGTTAAACAATATTTTATGACCTGTATTCAATTCATGAATATATAAAGCTGAGTTAAGATACCTATGTTTAACTCTACTTATATGAACCTTAATCCTTTCATTAAGGCTAAATTTACTCTGGCCTACATAAAACTTACCACAACTACATAGAATCTTATAAACAATACTAGGAATAGACCTACTATCAATAGACTGTTTAAAACCATTAAGTAATGAATTCAAATCAGAACCTTTCTTCCATGCAACCTTCTTTCCATCTAACCAATGACTATTCTTATAAACCAAATTATATATTGAAGCCTTAAATGGTAATGATATATAATCATTATCCTTACCAACAAAATTCTTACCATCAAAATCATGACTATAAATATTATTATTAAATACAACTTTTTAAATAAAATCATGACTATAACCCAATTATACATATTCAGCAGCAAATTGACTTCTTTGAATATCAGCATTATTATTAAAATTATTAAGCCTTCTATTCCTACAACAAAAATTCAACAAAGACATTTTTTTATGTATAAAAGGCTGATAACTATCAGGCCTAATCATATTTCTCAAATTCTTAGGTTTTATAAAATGACTACAAAACAAAACATCATTAACCTTCTCAACATTTAAATCTAAAAACTTTAATTTTACAAAATCAAAACCACCCCCCTCAATTGTAAACTTAATACTAGAATCAAAAGCATTCAATCCACATAAAAACTCTTCTAATTTCTCTTTCTGAATAACAAACAAACAATCATCAACATACCTAACAAATAATTTTATAGAACATGAAAACAGATTAATAACACTACACTCCAAATAATCAATATAGACAGCACACATCAATGGAGAAATAACATAACCAATAACCCAACCCTCTCTAATCTTATAAAACACATCATTAGACATAAAATACATTGAATCCTCTAACAGCAAAAGCAAATCATGAAAAACCTTAATCTTATCTGCAGAAAAACATTCCTATTTTTTTTAAAATTGAAAGAAAAACATCAATACTTTTTAATCTATTAACCGATTGGTACATATTTTCAATGTCTAAACTACCAAAAACACAATCATCATCCAAAACAAAACCATTTATTTTCTTAAAAGCTTCAAAAGAAGAAGAAACACAAAATTGACCTAATTTTATATAATCCTTAAAATATCTTATAACAAATTTTCCTCCCCCAAAAAAACTACCCCCCAAATTATCTTTATGAGACTTCAAATTAAAGAAAACCTTTGGAGCCACATAATCACTAGGGTAACCATTTAAATAAGTAACTCTATCAAAAATCTTTTTATTTTCCATAACTTTCATAATCTTAATTAATTTACATTTTATATTTTTACCAGGATCAGAATCCAAAATAGCATATTTTTCATTATTCAATTCTAAAGAAACTTTACTTTTAAAACCAATATTATTTAATAATACAAAACGGCCACCTTTATCTTCTTTTAACAAAATAACATCATTGGCTATCAATCTTTTTTTAACAAAACTAATTTCCTTAGGGGCAAAAACAAATTATTTTTTTTTCATGATTTGCTTTTGCTGTTAGAGGATTCAATGTATTTTATGTCCAATGATGTGTTTTATAAGATTAGAGAAGGTTGGGTTATTGGTTATGTCATTTCTCCATTGATGTGTGCTGTCTATATTGATTATTTGGAGTGTAGTGTTATTAATCTGTTATCATGTTCTATAAAATTATTTGTTAGGCATGTTGATGATTGTTTTTTTGTTATTCAAAAAGAGAAATTAGAAGAGTTTTTATGTGGATTGAATGCTTTTGATTCTAGTATTAACTTTACAATTGAGGGGGGTGGTTTTGATTTTGTAAAATTAAAGTTTTTAGATTTAAATGTTGAGAAAGTTAATGATGTTTTGTTTTGTAGTCATTTTATAAAACTTAAGAATTTGAGAAATATGATTAGGCCTGATCAGCCTTTTATACATAAAAAAATGTCTTTGTTGAATTTTTGTTGTAGGAATTTTTGCTTAATGCTGATATTCAAAGAAGTCTATTTGCTGCTGAATATATAGAATTGGGTTATAGTCATGATTTTATTTTAAAAGTTGTATTTAATAATAATGTTTATAGTCATGATTTTGATGGTAAGAATTTTGTTGGTAAGGATAATGATTATATGTCATTACCATTTAAGGCTTCAATATATAATTTGGTTTATAAGAATAGTCGTTTGTTAGGTGGAAGGAAGGTTGCATGGAAGAAAGGTTCTGATTTGAATTTATTATTTAATGGTTCTAAACAGTCTATTGATAGTAGGTCTATTCCTGGTATTGTTTACAAGATTCCATGTAGTTGTGGTAAGTTTTATGTAGGCCACAGTAAATTTAGCCTTAATGAAAGGATTAAGGTTCATATAAGTAGAGTTAAACATAGGTATCTTAACTCAGCTTTATATATTCATGAATTGAATACAGGTCATAAAATATTGTTTAACAATGCTTCGGTTATTTTTTATGAAAAGAATGAGTTAAAAAGAAGAATAAAGGAGACTTTGATGATAAATCTTCTTGATTCTGAGGCTATCAATCTTATGAAGACTTCTTTTGATATTAAGGGAAGGTGGAGTTTGAAATGAATTATGGGAAGGTTTGTTTTTGTGTATATATATTTGTTATTTCCTTTAGTTTGATTTTCACTTGAGAAGGTCTATTTGTAGTAGATGAAACCATGGTCGTGTAAGAATTTTGGTAAAATTTTGGATTTAATCTAGTATTGTATTGTTTTATGGTTTTGCATTTATATATATATGTATGTGTGTGTATGTTGCATGTGTGTGTATATTGGTCTAACCTGAACAATGACTACAAAATATTATAAATTGAGATAAAAAGATTTATAGACTTAATGTGAATTATACCATATAATACTAAATCATCCATGCACTTTACTACTGTTACATAACACTTTATTTACCATCCTCTTTTACAGTTTACAGTTTCGTTTGCCCCATCAACAGTTGAAGTTAGGAGATATAAAAGTTCTGAAGAAGATTGATGGGGCAATCAAAACTGTAAACTGTAAAAGAGGTTGGTAAATAAAGCATTTGTGTAACAGTAGTAAAGTGCATGGATGATTTAGTATTATATGGTATACATTTGGCAATGCAATAAAAAATATTAGTTATTAATGTGAATTATAATATCTTAATAAATTTGAAATCTATAAAATAAGTCATAATTTTTTTAATTGTGTAAAGTTATCTAATAAAACACTTTGAATCAATAAGTATAGTTAATAAATTACTTTTTATTTTATGAGGTAGGGCTAAAAATAAATAAATAAGCTAAATATAAAAGTACAAAATATCAAATCCATGTTTGGTCATTTGATTCAGAGGCAGGTGAACATTGTAATTTTTTTTCATGTAGTTAACTCATCTAACTATTATAATATTGGTCAATAGATGGTTATCTAGATAATCTTATTTCAAGAATAAAGATCCCCTATTAACAATAATTGTATCAGATGAGTATAAAAATAGTTATAATATAATGCAACTATTGACCATTGGTGAAAATAATATTCTCTAACAGGTCTAAACACAAGGTATAACTTTAAAAATATATAAATGTGGCTCTAAAGAAATAATATATATATATATTGATTTTTCACTTCATTTGTATTTGCAATTCAAATTTGCATAAATTTATTTGTCTGCATAATAAAGTGATTATTTTCTATAATCTAAAGCTGACACTTTCATTGAAACTCACCATAATCATAGCTCTCTAATTATGGCAAACTTTAAAAAATAAAACTAAGAATGAGAAGTGACCTGTTGACCATTATTGTTTGCCAAGAAAATGGCCAAGGTTTTCATTTTATGCATTTTTAATTACTAAGAAAATGTTGTAAAAAGTTATAAACAGTCCACTCAAATTACAGATTTTTCTAGTGTAAATAACTTCAAGTTTTGCTAAAAGGGGTTCACTCATTAACATTTCACCATGAAAACAACCACTGCCTGTCTACCTTTGTGGAGAAATTGGTCAATGCTCAAGCCAGAGTTCAAGACCCACCAGCCTGCTAAGAAGACAGCATCAGCAATGGATCAGCCCAGCCAAGAATGATCATGATCAATTACAGGAGCCTCAACAAAGAAGATGTGATAACAATTTTTCACCTGAAGAACTCTTTAAAATAACTTTAAGAACTTTATAAATGAATCTCTGAAATTCTAAGCTATATAATAGTAATCGTGCACAAACTTTTAAACTGTAAAATGTTTTAATGAATTTAAAAGTTATCTAAACTGTAAATTATGAGTTAAAATTATCCTAAAAGTCTGATAAAGTAATACCTATAAACTTACCCACTTATTAATTTAAAATATAAACTTTAAATGCTTGTTAATAATAACTTATGCAGTTATTAGTTCTATATTTCTAATCTGTGGTTCTGCCTTATTCTTTGTTTTATATATGTTATTTTAACTTATGCTATGCCCAGTTCAGAATGGAGATTGATTTTATGAATAAAGTTTGAGGGAGAAAGATGATTAGATCCTCTCCCCAAATCTCCATTCTGAAAACCTAAATATATTTGTTAAGCTATTATATTTATCTTATTATTATTATTGTTACCTAAAATTAGGTTTGCAAGTAATAAAGTAATTAGTTAATAAATTCAAGAATGAATTATAAAGCTTATTATAAATATTGGTTAAGTCCCAGATATGCTTTAGCCATCTTTAGTTATATTATAAACTGTGCAGATTTACTAATAAAATTAGATTACTTTTAAGTATTTTTTTAGCATGTTTTAAGAATGCTAATTAATGAACTAGCATATGGTAGTTTCGCGGAACAAAACTATAGAATTTTACATACTTTTAGTTATTAATAATTATTTTGTTTAGCATGGCAAATGTGTCTTTAGGAAGCACATACATGCATGTATGCTTTGCTGTATGTTTCTATATAAATGGGCTTCTAGTTTTAATGGCCACCCCATCATCTTTTTAGTTCGGACAGCTCTTCTTTAGAACTGGAACATGAGGGTCCAGATTGCTTTAATAAGCTGCTCTGATCACCAAACTATGTGTTCACTTTATTCACAGCAAGTTGTATGATCCACGGGAACCAAGTACTTGGTACGGAATCCCCTGATTAACTACACATTCAAGACGCACACTTCTCTAGTAATATATATATATACATGCCATAGTATCTGAAGTTATACTATAAAGCTCCAGTTTATCCCTTCATTAGGTAATATTTCAGCATTGATCTAAACTTATAATTTGATTTATACATATATAATCTGCATAGTATTAATAAATGACTTTTATTAAATATTAAAATAATAAATCATCATTCTTGCACCAACTTAACCACCGCAAGCCTAATAGGTTGGGCATAGAAGGCATGATTAGAAACTGTAGATTATAAAATTGTAACAAACTCTTTAATTATAGTGCATCAGATGAGATTCTGTTACTTGCTCATCGTTGTTTACATCTGTGTGTGTTCTTCAATGCACTTTTGTTTATTTGATTTATATTGATTAATTAAAATATATTACATTATAATAATTCTTTTTGAGTTTCATTTGTAATCCATTCTAAATCATCATTAAGTTTCTTAAATTAGTGGTACTTATTAATATATGCATTATCTAGCCAGCCATAGATGTGTGTGTGTGTTTGGATTAATAGTAATTTAGTTAATATTCCCCGAGTCTCTTGCTCCATCTTTGGCTACTGCCGGAACGCGAACTAAGAAATTCTGAGTGTAGCCTCATATCTGTCATTCATAGGGTAGTAAGTTATAGAGTGTTGGTGGAGGAGCTGAGATGTGGTGAGATTTGAGGTCTCAACCCTCATGTAGATCAGCCTTGATATAATTTGCCAGGACTCTGGATTTTGTTGCGTGAAAATACTGTAACAGTCAAAATTCGTCTATCTCACTAACACACTGCAGAATTTAAACCCCAGACTTGGAACTCAACACTAGGAAGGGGTGCCTCTCAGAAATCCCAAGTTCGAATCCAAAATCTAAGCTCCACAATGCCATCTATGTGATAATGCATTTGATGCTACTAATAGTATCATTTCTTGCCAGTGCCAATGGTCAGGGAGAAACAAGAGACTCTAAAATTAAAATAGCCTTAGGTTCATCTAACAATAACTTATAGATTGCCAAAGATAAGCCTAATATGGGTATGTAACTTAGATTGCACCCTGGATAAATAAACAAAAGTAACTATTTAATTAATACACTATTTATTGAAACATATAAAGTTATAAAGTATGCCCTCCAGATTTGATAGCAAAATAAATATATATAATATTTGTATTTTTTACTTGAGTTATTTTATTTTTATACTGTGTCTATTATATTAAAAGGTAAGTATGTGTAAGCTATGCAAAGTATTAAAGCAATTTAAACGACTAATTAAAACATGAACAGGGAGTCTTAAATTAATAAAAGTGAAGCTCATGTGAATATTGATTCTAAGATAAAGCTATACTGCACATTACTGGGATTCATCTAATCAAATTGAATAATAAGTTTTTATGGGAATATGCAGTGGTTCTAGTGAGATAAAGTGCGAAGGATGGAGTACGATCAGTTGGAATCATGGCTGTACCAGAAAACAAGTAAATAAAACTAAATTTGAAGTTTGGATAGGCATTTTGCCATTTATCTGGGACATCTCTAGTCCTTACACAGCCCAAGCCTGGCCCACCCTCAGGAGCTTTGTGGCTATGGGGACGAATGCAAATAAATTCCCCAGTGAGACATTTATGTCACACTCTAATGGAAATCGCAGAGTAAAACAGGGACATGGACTCAGTCGTCAACAAACTTGGGAAGATTACCATGAATTTGATACTTCAGTATATTTACCAGCAACACACAACTTAATTTTAAAATATATATAAAAAGGGCGGTTCACAAAAAATGCAGAATAACTCGCTCTTAAATTTATTTTATGGCCAGTCTCTCTCAACAAAAGGAAAATTTAAATGAAAAACTATTTTAAGTGATACATAAAATAATTATCTTAAAAACAGTTAATAAAAGGGAAGGGAAATACATGCTTGCAATTTAATAATTAATATGGTAACCAAGCATTTATAAAATTTCTTTATGCAACTCACACAGGCTTGAAAGAATAAATTTAAAAAATCACATTATAATAAGGCATTTAAAATAAAACATTATACATATATAAAAAAAGAGTAACTCAAGTAGAAAAATTCATGAAGGATTAAATGAATACGCAAGATAAATACATAATATAAAGTACATTATTAAAGATAGCTAAAGCTTAAGGTTTACGAGATCTTGGGTTACATTTGTAATTACCTCACTTTGCAAGGGCAGTCTGTAAGCATTTCCCAAAATTTAAATAGACTTCTTGAGCAAACTTTTGTTTCTCCTCTGTGATCACAGATTTTACAAGCAGCATAATTCAGGATGTTTCACAATACAGCTTCCATGAGCAGCATTACTTCTGATGGTTTAGTTGGCATTTTAAGCACAATTCACAGAACTTTGGATGGAGAATGATGGTGGTGGGAAAGCCATTTTGAGGGAAGATGGCCCACTGCCTTTTACCCCATCATTCTAAATTGACCACCATGGGAATTTCTGGATATAGTTCACTTCTCATTGAGAATCAAATAAGATGATTTCTTTGACAAACTTCTTTTCTTTCTTTTAAACTTGTTATTCTAAACTTTAAAACTTATTTCAAACTTTAACTCAGATTTTAGATAACTAAAATCTACATTAATGTCTAAAATTTGTCTCTTAAATAACTATAACTTACCATAAAATCAGTCTTATTTATACTCCTGTATTATACAAATCACTTTTTCCCTGCAGTAATGAAATCCATTACTTAAAATTTATTAATTAGATTAGATCAGATACTGAGGAATGCACTTTTAATTAAAATGTATTATACGCACATTCTCAGATATTCTGATCCAATTTATTTAATTAAAATTTGCTCGCTAAACTTTTATCTTATAATTAATCAAAAAAAAAATCACTAGTGAAACTGGTATAAACAGTTTAAAATTAGCCAGTATTGTTCCCTTTCCCCACCCTCATTTACTTTTTACATAAAATATGTGGTGTGATTTTTATAAATCTAAAAACAACAAAATTAATTACTTTTAAAGTCTAAATGTTTAAATCTATTTAAAGTTAAATATTATTTTATTAAATGAAAACAAATATTATGAATGTAATATTTCTAAAATAAATAGATTTAAACAAAATAGCTTTACATAATGAAACTATTATTTTTATTTAAGTTTTAAAATATATTATTTTACTTAAAGTTTTAAATTTATGATTGCAGTATGTGGGTAAATGAGAATATGTGACCTACTTTTGTTGTACGAGTATATGCATAAATATACTCGATGGTTTAAAAATAAAACCATTAAGAAAATTTCATTGTTATAAAGCCACAGGTTCCCATTAGAAATATAAATTTGGGCGGGATTTCAGTAAATATATGCAGTATGCACACACTACGATAAAATTAGGGTTTGAAATAGGGAATGAGGGTAGGTAAGAGGAGGGCAAAGTGAAACTAAGATTTACAGGACATATCTTACTGTTTCAATACAAATATGACCATTACAATATTATGTATATTATGTTCTAAAAACAGATAAAGTAATTAGACATTAAAATACTACAAATAAGTAATTATGTTTGTTTATTATCAGAGTGGGTTGCCATCATTTGTCATTCTCTTTAATTATTTTAAAATAGTAGCAATTTTTTTTCACCCAATAGAGACACCTAATGCAAACTCTAGGAATCAATAGATTTTAGATGGGTATGAAATTTAATCCCCATCCAATCATATAATATCCCCAGACTAGTTTCTAGCTTATAACTTTTATCAGTGAGGAGCTTTGGATCTGGGAGCAGTGCGCCTGGATCTTTGGATCTAATCCAATCCTTCAACATCTACCTTTTAACTTTTTAATTAACTATAAAGTGATTAGCTCAAAGTGAATAATGTTCTCAATTGAAGTAGAATCCAGTTCATTATCAATATATTTTGGTGCCTTTGGTTTTTAATAATCATACTCACTATTATCCTTTTGGCTAGAATTGGAAGTGGACCACAATTTTGAGTTATAGCATAAACTTTAACATCCTTGTCTTACAGACATTTTTTTTTAAATAATAAAATATCAACAATATCACACAAGTTCTTCATATACTTCCAAGAGCTGTTATTTTGCAAATGAATTAGCTTAACTTCAAAATAATGGGTGGCGGTTACATTTTTAATTTTAGTTTGAATAGCATAAATTCTCTAGTTCTAATTTGGAATGATATTTCTCACTAATGAAGGCAAAAACTAAAAACTGGTCTGGAGGGAGAGAGGGATTATATAGAACTATACTATTTGATGGCAATTCATTACTCAAGCTTACGTAGATGATTCTGGAACAGGATCTTGAATAAAATAGTTTGATTTTTATGTTTTAAAAATATGTTCTTTTACAAAATGAATGGATCTTCATGTAAAGTACAGAATGATCATATAATATATAGAGTATATGTGCACAGACTTTCACATGACCCACCATTCTCCACACTATCTCATAACACTGATATACTTGAACACATATATGTTGAAAAGATAAATAATCACCAATATACCTATTTCATGCTAAACCAGCAATCATCAGTTGGTCCAGATTACCATCTCTACACATATATACTATAAGTGCTCAGATATATATTAATACAGCCAATCCTCATACTTTAATGGACAGGCTTCAATCTACTCCACACTCCAATTCTTCAACCGTCCACCCAATTGAAAATCTGATAATGGAACGCTCAAGGGCCACTCTGAGGCCAATATTCTTGTCACACCCATGTTGACCTAAGGTCAATCTGACCTCTCATGTACAGGACATAATCCATTAAATACATATACAAGGGATTGGCAGACAATGATCATATAGTAGTTTTTTTTTATTTTTTTAACTAAGTGATTCTCAATTATTAAACATTAAGTGGTTTGATTAAAGATAGATTTTTTCACTCAAGTATATCTCTGTCTGTGATCAAATATTGCAAGTCTTACTAACTCTAAAATTATTGTAGGATCAAACTTATAACAATTGTCAGAAAATCTTTTACTTAAGCAGTTAAAATATACTGCTTAATGAACTTTTTTTTTGTCTTACAAAAGCAATTTATAAGCCATAAAATTGATTTATAATGATTTTAAAAAAAATAAATGGAGGTACTTACGTTTATAAAGTTAGAAAATGTCAATATTTACATGTGGAATGTACCTCCATCTGAATTTCTTGTTTAACCTTATATGAAACTTCCCATCGGTCCTTAAATAAATTCTACAATTTAATCACATGATCAGATTTAATTTTTAAAAGGAAAATCTTTATTACAAGGCATGAAAAACTCATTTAACAAAGTCGCAGTGTTATGAGACAAACTATGAATGAAAAGATATATATATTGTTTATAGTCAATCATTAGCATGCTTTCATCAACTTGTAGTGTGATTTTTCTACTTTACAGAAAGTCTGCATAATTTTGCATAATTTAAACGCTCGCTTATTTGTATTTTAAAAAGCTAAAACTCAAAAGGCACTTAAATTATTCTTTAGCAAACAACACGTCCTTTTGGTGAATAACAGAAATGAGTTTCTCATTGTAATGGATATTAATAATATAACAGCAAATAAGTGATATTTGAAAATAGCATTGAATGAACTAACCAAAACTTTCATTTATCACATTATAATGAGTCTCATTTGACTATAGATGTCTCTGTTACACAATCAAAGTTCACATCCTTTTCCTGTAAAAGGATTCTGTTTTGTTAATAAAACAATAAAGACTTATTCAAATCTATTGGAAATATTTTAAACAAAAACTGCAAGTGAGAATAATCATTCGTTACCAATTGTAAATGAGAAAAATTTGCATAATTAAATCATTTATTTTAAGAATGTGTGAATATTTAATTAAGGGATACTCTTAAGAATTAAAATAATTTTAAAAAGACATTTCTTTTTTGTTATTAGTTTTAATAATACTTTATTATAGATTTATTTACAAAAATACTTTCAGCAAGAAAAAGAGGAGAGAAAGGGATATCTATAAAGGAAAGAAAGTATTTTAACTGTTAATTAAGATTCTAAAAGGATTGCTTTTAATTTAGTTCTCGGTAATTTCTAAATGTTGAGAAATTAATAAAATGTCACATTAATTGATTTTCTTCCATGTGTATGGTTATCCTAATATGAACTGAACTAATATCCTTATAATATTTATTTTTGATCATGTAGTAGCAGAAAATTATTTCTAGTATTACACACCTACACAATATATACATAAGAGAGTTCTAAAATAAAGAGTAACATTTATCATTTTCATAGAGGCAAAACTCTCCACACAGTAGTATCACTCATTGCAAGTCAGAGTAATCAATGGATGCAGGAAAACACCAAAAAGTATGGATGCTGAACTGAGTTCAGATCTATACAACTATACAAGCTAATGAGTTTAGCTTGAAAACATAATTGAATTTTTATTTTAGACTCAAAGCTTTGTAGTTAGCTAAAAATGTAAAAGATGGCTGCTGGAGGATTGCATTAGATCCTAAGCTCTATGTGCAGTGCTCTCAGATCCAAATCTTTTCACTGATGAAAGCCACAAACTAGAAACAAGTCTAGGAATATTGAATGAGCAGGCACTATATACGGATTTTATGCACAAATCTTCCTGCATCTAATGATTACTCTGGCTTGCACTGAGAGTTTTGCCTTTGTGAAAAACAGCTTGCACAAGCATAAAGAATGGTGATCATGTGATGTTTGATGGTTTAATATTTATCATTTTTTGCATAACTATTAATTAGAGCCAAGCGAAAGGTATTTATCATTCAGATGCAAACACTTGCATAGTTTCTTGCAATGATAAAATAGCAGATATTGGAGTTCAAATTCCAGTAAAATGCGCTCATTTCTATCTTTCCAGGGCAAAAAAATAAAAGGCTATTAATACAAAACTAAAACAGGAAGAATAAAAAAAAAAGATTACGAGAGAACATCTTAATAACTTAATTATAGATATGTTTTTACAGATATATATATATTAACTGGAGACATTAATTTGAATATATGTATTGTAACTTAACGAGACATGTAATAGGTGCCATATTTATACGTGAATGTTTTAGGGTTGTTTTTTTTTTTTTTTTAGTATTAGCAAAATCTGTATTTATTAATTTTTCAAGTTACATTAAAATAATTTACTTATAGACCTTTGTCCATTATTTTGGAGTGAATTAAAAGAAATGTATCATCATTTTAACTTTATAGCGGATGAAATATCTTCATGTGTGATATAGTTTAACCGATCCATAGCTTTTTACTCCACCATTTTTTTTATCTCATCTATCCATCTTACATATGGTCTCTTTCTAGGTGTTTTGCAATTTCTTTGAATGAATAATATATATTAGATTTCAACAATAATCTTTATTGATATGCAAAGGTTTTATGATTTAGAAGCAGTTGCCAGGTTACATAGACACATAAATTTACACATTTATCAGACATTGAGTTAAATTGACAGACTAACTGGGGTGATTGTTATATGTAGTAATTTTAAACATATAATGTTTTACATCTGGTAATGCATGACTATTGATAATACAATGGTGCAAGTATGATTGTGACAACTAAATTATATAAAGTCACCATACATGTTAATACTATATACATATGTGCTGTGTGCACAGATATGAAGCTAGTATATATAATCGAAAGTAAATATAAAATACTATTTTAGGTGAGTGATTTCAAGAGACTTTTTGATTTCATATTCGTAGCTACTATTTTGTTAAAAACTGCATTGTTAGAAAAAAAATTTATGCAAAATAATGCAAATTAGTTATAACTGTCATTTTTGGAACAGGTAAAAGCAGGATTTTCTTTGATTAATGGACTTAGGATCACTTGCTATGTGTAATACTTCTCTGATCTTGCATTTAGCATCGGGTCTTTCTGAGCAAATGGTGTTATCAGACATGGGTTCGAATCTATGCCCTGTTGTTTTTTCATGCTCAACAAAGATGGAATTGCCTTCCTGTTTGGTTTTAGTTTTATTGTAAAGGTATTTTAGTTTTATTGTAAAGGTATTTATGCTGTTAGTTCTGATCTCCCAATAATATGCAGCCTGGCAGTTAGCTTGTGGGCAGATCACTTTATACACAACTTGAGGGGTGAGTTCAGGTGTGATATTGTCCTTGGAATTATTAATAAGTCTGTTTGTATTGGGACTTCAGAACAAAATCACACTTGAACTCACCCCTCAAGTAATGTATAAAGTGACTTGCTCACAAGCTGCCAGGCTGCATATTATAAGGAGACCAGGACCAATATTGCTGACAGAGTGGCTCAGCATAAATACCTTTACAATAAAACTAAAACCAAACAGAAAGGCTATTCCATCTTTGTTGAGCATGAAAAAACAACAGGGCATAGATTCAAACCCATGTCTACTAACCCCGTTTGCTCAGAAAGACATGATGCTAAATGCAAGATCAGAAAAACATTACACATAGCAAGCGATCCTAAGTCAGTCCATTAATCGGAGAGAAGCTTGCTTTGCCCTGTCCTGAAAATGGCAGTTATAACTAATTTGCATTATTTTGCATAAATTTTCCTTCTAACAGTGCAGTTTTTAACAAGATAGTAGCTATGAATATGAGAGCAAGAAGTCTCTCAAAAACACTCAACTAAAATAGGAATTTTATATTTACTTTCGATTATATATACTAGCTTCATTATCTGTGCGTACAGCACATATACATAGTATTTTACAATTTAATGAAGTAAATAATTCAATTATTTTATGCATGCTAATCCGAATAACGAATACATAAAAACTTTTTAATTTTACATTGCAAGATGTAGACCAGATGGGAAGGATAAAAAAGTGTCTACATAGGGTGCCTAAAAGTGAGAGGGAGAGTGGGTGGAAGGAAACCAGTCTGGTGTTATTCATGGTGTGTTTGAGAATGTTAACTCCTGCATTGAACTGGTCACTAAATCCACCATGCTATGATTTGATGTTTGAGCTCGAGTTGAAGTTGGATGTCAGAATTGGCTCTGTATGAATTTTTTTTACAATGTTGCTTTAATTCATTGATAGATCTAATGGTATATAATAGACCAATTAATTTTAAAAAGTATTTTAATGAAAACAAAAATGACTTTAAGTGTAATTTCTAAATAAAATTGAAAATTACGGTAATTGAAATATTTACTAAAAAGAAAAACAACAAAAAAGTATTATAGAATTAATAAATAGTTTAGCATTGATTTGTTACATAATTCTTATTGTTTTATATATAGGTCCAGTTATTATACTAAATGCTATAAATATTTTTACTGTACACACAAAAAAAAGTTTAGAAAAACTAATCAAATATATTTTCAAATCAATTTCTCTAGTCCAGCATTGGTGGTCGAGAGGTCAGCACAGCTGCCTTGCAAGCAGTTGTCCTGGGTTAGTGGGTTTGCTTCCTGGCCGATGCTATGCCACATGAAAAAAAAATCAATTTCTCTAGCAATGCCAAAATTGTTAATTTTACTCAGACACTAACAGCAAGTAACCATCTAATGAAAACATAGGTCTATAATAATAACAACCAATCCTATTTTGGGGAGAACATAAAAACTTTCATTTTTTTGCCAATAAAAACTTTTATTTCAATACATATAAATTATGTCACCCCCAGTTCTAACGTTTATAATATCAGCAGTAAAATATTTCATCAAACTCTTGTACAAACATTTATTTAAGTGAAATAATAATAAAAACATATGCATATATAAATGCATAAAATGTACATCACATGATCACTATTTCCCGTGCTTACTCATAACTGTTGTTAAAATAGGCAAAACTCTCTCCATACAGTAACTAGTTTGGGGATATTGGATGAGTACGCACTATATAGGGATTTTATGCACAAGCCTTCTGGCATCCATTGATTACTCTGTCTTGCTTTGAGTGGCACTACTATATGGAGAGAGATTTGCCTATTTTGTTTAAATTTTAATTATATTATATCTTTCATTGTAATTTTTTATCATTTATATCAACATTTACTTTATTTACAAGCCATTCATAAGCACTGTCAATGTACAAACATATCTGAGATAATTTAATATAAAATTATATATATATATATTAAGATATTGACAAAAACAAAAAAGTAGAATAATGTGGTTATAAAAAAAATTAGTACAATAATAAATCAATAGAGACAATTATATGTTTAAATGAATGCATACTGAGAATGCAAAATTAGAAAATGGTTGACTAATGTAAGCAATTGTATATTTGAATGTTATGGATTTCTCTTCTTTTTTTATTTTTATTTAATAATTTTTAAACATTAGGTTACTGAAACTGGAGATGGTAAATCATGGATACAGGGAATGAAGAAATAAACAGGCAAAAGTATTTTAATTAAAACTATTCTTTTTTTATTTCTAATTTAATCTAATTAAATCTAAAAAATAATAAAAAATATGGATAACTTTTTGTAGAAATTTTTCTCTGCCTGAATATTCTTACACACTGTAACTCTATTAATGGAACATATCCATACATATTTAAGTAATATCTATTAATTTTATTTATTTATTTATAAATATTTATTTCATTAGTGTATAAAATCTTTGAATTATAATGTGTATCTTAAATATATAAAGAATTTAAAACTTGAATATCTGCAGCTTGTATGGAAAAAAATCTATATGCAAAAAGATTAAGTCAAATAGGCAATAGTATACTACAAATAGACAATAATGCTTATTTTTAGTTAGAGATAGTTATCTATTACATAACATCTGTTAATGCAAAGATGAGAAAGAAGACCAGTAATCAATCTATTTGTAGAAATTTCCATATTTAAATTGAAAGAAAGGAATTAAAAATATTTGGTACTATCTTAAGTTTCGTGATCTACTTGACAGATTATAGTTTAAAGAAATAAACAATGAAAAAATTAATCCATAAGGAATTAAATGTACAATATATATTGTACCAGACACTCAATCTATTGATAGAATAATATACTTGCCACTATTATTATTAGAATGAAGAAGGTAAAACTGAGTTATGCCAATAGAAATGGTGAAACGAAATAATGAATATATTTCTATTCACTAGTTTTTTTAAACTTGATAAAGTGATAAAACTTAATAATGTTGACTCAAAATTAGGCTCTAGGATAAAGAATATAAAGTAATATGTGTCAAATGGTTAAATTTCAACCTGCTAATTGAAATATAATAATTATAATGTAAGGATTAATTTAAAATAGACATACCCCAATATTTGTATACATTGTAAACACTTAAGGTAACCAAGAAGGAGTTAATATTTTTGCTTACTAAAAAGGATGTACATCTATGTACATGAATCGAACAAGTGAACATATTCAGATATAATTGTTGACTATTAAACAGTTGAATGAAAAGAATTAATTTAAATATAAATCAAGCTTGCCTAGGAGGATATTGCAATAGGAAATTAACGGACATATCTATGAATTATATATACGTGCACATACAAGGAGAATGTATACATTCAGAATGAGAAATTAAACTTGTGGAATGATCAGGGAGGTAAACATGATGTACACATGGATATGTAAGTTCCTGCTATATGAATGTTGGCCAAACAGGATCATCGGCCAAGTGCTGCATGAAGTATGAACTTAGCCTTACTGCAAAGATATACAGGCACATATATATACTTATTATACAAATGATGAACACTGTGTGAATGTCATCGATGGAACCAAGCATCAGAGAAGTTACCGATGGAATAGACTAATTAATATATAGAAGCTGAACTGTCTGAACTATAAAAAGGAGTTATTATTCAAAGTATTATTATTTAAATAAATTTCTGTTACATAAAATTAATATATCTTGTCAGTTCCTTTCATGTTGTCCAATTTTCAGTGTACTTATTCACAGGAATCTCATGTTTCCTGGGCTTTGTCCGGCACAACCTGATGTGGGTGAATAAGGTTGTAGTAATCTGGAACTCTAGTGGCACTGTTTTGGAAACCAAACAGATAAATTTGTAGCTGTTGCCAGTCTCTTTAATGGTGCATCCTCTGATGAGCAGGAAATATTATTGTAGGGGGTGACATCAGCATTGGGTAATGCCAATCATTCTTTCTTTGCTGCAATATGCTAATCAGAAAACAAATCAATCACAAGAGGGGTTGGAGACCCCAGTCCAGTTGCAATAAATATATATATATATATATATATATAATATTGATCTATAAAATAGGTTTGTTATTTTATTTACAATGATTAATTTATAAAACAAAAGAATTTGATATAACTGAATGTATTATGCATTCTAAAAATAAAAAAAAGACTTTCAAATGATAAAACCAACATAAAATTTCTTCTTTAAAACTGTAAGAATAAAATATTTTTATTTAGTTATTTATAAATAAGATAGACTGCTAAAAAAAAGCAAAGAGGAAAAGAGAAGACCTAAACCTAATATCCTTTTTCATCATCTACCTTTTTACAGAACTGGAGAAATAATTTAAAACTTGAATATATATACACTGGGTATCATTTTACGCGATAGATAGGTTCCTCAGAAAACACACGCAAACGAAATCGCGCAAAAATAGACGTAACTTACATTGAAAAAGGGGGGATGCAGTCTGTGATTTTTCAAAATTTGCATAAAAGCAAAGCACCAACGTAAAATTACTTTAAAATTCGCGCGCAAAAAAAATAAGGAAATAAAATATGACTAATAAAAAATTTCAAATTTGAAAAAAATTGATACAAGACAAACTTTTTTTAACTATAATATTTAATTTTATTCAAAATAATATATTTTTATGCATAATTTACAGTACAGTAATTTACATTTTTTATACACGTTTTAATTATTATAGCTATTTGCCAAAAAACATGTTCGTTTGCAAACAACTAGCGCCAACTTCACACTCATGTTGTGTCAATGGTTTTCTGGTGACAACGTAATTAGTAATTAATCTTTGAGACGATGATTTTATTAATTGTTTATGAAACTAACAACTAAAAATTAAATTCTTATTTTTGTCTTTAATTTTCAATTCCGTTTAAAAATCAAATTTCACATCACATTATTTCAAGTCGCCGTAAGTAATTTTTAAATTGTTAATTACAATTAAAAATCAGATTTTAATTTTTAATTGTCAAATTTAATTGTGCCCACTGCTATTACTGACCTTTTAAAAATAAACTTGTGGACACTAAATGATTAATAATTGATTACGTTCTTTTTTAAAAAGCAAAAACAGAATGTGATTTAAAATGCAAAATTAACACGCACAATGTTTGAACAAATTTACATTATAATCTTGTAAAATTTAATGTGTGTATACATAAAATGTGGAAATCATGATTTTAATTTCATTATTGCATAAAATCTTACTATTATAAAGCACTGAAAATATTGAAATTACTAAGTTGAAAGTCGAATTCCAATAATGTGCTATTACTTTCAATATAACATAATTGCGCAAAATTTATTATTTAAAGTAATAGCGCAATATCGGAGTTCGACTTCCGGTGAAACACGAATCATGTAACTTCAAAATCGTGTTAAATAAGTCTGCATAAAAAGAGACCCAGGTGTATATATAATATCTCTCTCTCTCTCAAAAAAAATCTTCAGTTGTGGAGAAAATTCTAAAGCAAATTAAAAAATCCTCATCAAAGCAACCATGGTGTCCCAAAGAAGGAATAAGTTGAAATGTAAAAAAAGTCCTGCAATGGACAGTAAAAAAAAAAATAT
This sequence comes from Epiperipatus broadwayi, assembly GCA_028023455.1. Taxonomy (NCBI): domain Eukaryota; kingdom Metazoa; phylum Onychophora; class Udeonychophora; order Euonychophora; family Peripatidae; genus Epiperipatus; species Epiperipatus broadwayi. Next base: position 2,533,468 of record JAQFVV010000056.1, on the reverse strand, counting down.
ATGAACAGTAATAAGATTGTTTTGTTATATTATTTTGAATGATATTACAATAATATTACAAAAAATAATTGTTACATTTTGCCTTAATGATTTGTAATAATAAATATATATGCAAATTTCAACATTAATTTTCTTACTTTAACCCTTAAACGGCTAATTTTATCATTGGTTGTATCAGATAAAAATCAAATCTTTTAATTGGCCAACTCACAAACTGAAGACAAAGCCTATTGTTAAAACATATTCGCCTATAATATTAAATTCAACTCAGATACGTTTATAAAAAGTATATAATTAATTTTTCAGGTCATGAAGAAAACGAAAGTTCTTTCAAAAATAAATTGCTATTTATTTATTCTAAGATATTCTATATCGGCAACATAAAAGTTATAATGTAAACAAAAAGATCGACTTTACGTTATAGAAAAGTAAATATTTCTTTTTACTACATCTTCAATATATTTACTTAAATCTTCAATATTTTTCGAAAATAATTTTGTTTTTTTATTATTCTCTCTGAAAATTATGTTTAATTTCCATAAATATTATTTAATAATAATTTAAATCGTATTCGAAATGAAAATCTCAGCTTTTTCTTTATTTTCTTTGATCAGGCAGTTTCTTTGTTCTTTCCAGCCAATCAGAATGTCTTTTTCGGCTGAGAGCATGTAAGAACCAATCACAAATAATGTTCCTTCTTTGTTTAGGTTTAAATGCGTTTTTTTTTATTTTTTACTTCTAAAATAAATCGGAAGATGTCACCATCGTACAGAACTTTTAAAAACGAATTCAATACATATTTAACGAATTTTATCGTATAAAAACGAACTAAGTTAGAGTGATTTTAGATGTCGACGAGGAGTCTCGTCGAGCGCGGGAAAAGGGTTAATGCATCTTCAGTGAGCATGCATATATCAGAAGGGTTAACAAAATACTTATTAAAATAAATTATATTTTATAAAACTGGCAAATATATATATTTTAGGATGAATAATTGTCATCGCCTTTATGATTTAATTATTAAGGAAAGTGTAATATATTAAAATTTAATATAGTGTTAACTATACTTATATTGGTTTATTTTCATCATCTAATGTAAGTATTGAATGTTTTTAAAAAAATTTAACTTTATTTAAATGTTTGAAATACATTTAATTGTTAGAAATAGCACACAGATTAGTATGTACACAATGTTTTAAGAGATATTATTCTCCTCTCTTTCTCAGGTGTTGCTGGAGAATAATACCTCTCAAAAACATTGTGCATATTATTAACAGTTGAATGGGTTTGGAATATTTAAATAAAGTTAGATTTTTATAAAGACATTCAATACTTACATTAGATGGTGGAAATAGTTTAATATATAAATACAACTAAAATACCATTATTACAAACCTTCAGGTAAATATGTATGTTATATTAAAGGATAAATATTTATTGTACAAAAATAAATGCATTGTCGTACCTATTGCGTAAGTTTTAAAAGTAAATAATTTAAGCGTATGTTATTAGTAGTATGTGTTAGTATTAATAAAGAAATAAGTGTTTGGAATTTACTTTATACATAATACAGAATGTGGAAATAAATAAAATATATTTCTTTTTTGGCAATACAAAATTTTAAGGAAATTCTGAAAGACAGCTAATTTTAAATCTCCATTTAACAATTCTGCCAGATTTTAAAATGAAACACTTGCACAAACTAGTATTACATATAAATCCAATACTTTGTAATGAATAAGTGGAGTGCATGATTTAAACATGTTCATGACTTAGAACTAATAAATTATCATCTTACAAATCATCTTCTTTTGTTTTATAAATTAATTATTGTAAATAAAATAACATAGCAAAAACGCATAATGTATTTTTTAGAATTTATTTTAGAATATTTTGAATATATATATATATAAAATAATTGATCAAAATATCTTCATTTCTATTATTATTTCATTTTAAATTTATCACTTGTATATTTATTATAGATTGTACTGGGTTCGAATATGAGAGGTTTGAAACATCTGTCTCTTAGGCAGAGAAGAACATACTCGGAGAGTATGTATGTCCAAACGATAGCTATAAGATATATAACTAGCGGTACATTTCCAGGACATAACTTCTTCTCGACTGTTGAATTCAACACCAAGTTCAAAGCACTTTTTTGTTTTGTATAAACACGGGCGCCAGTTAATTATCCAAGAATGAATAAATAACGCACTTTGACCAATGGCCACTAATTCAATGCCTATACCCATGACTAGCTCAGTTATTTGTTATCAATAACAAATTATTGTTTCATAATAGTGGTGAAAAGAATTGACCGACAAATAAAGCTTAAGTTTAAAGACAATTTATTTTAATTAACATTTATACTCTAACTTTAAATATTTTATAAATCTTATTTACTAACATAATACTGATGTTTTAAATATAATGATCACGCACATATTAATTCACACACTGACATATATAATAAAGCATTAAAGAATATAAAACACATATATTTAGAACACAAATTAATAGTTCATTTTTATGTGCTATAGAGTACATATAATTTGAATCTTGAGTTTTTACGAATGCGATGGCTACTATATAAATGCGAATAAGAAAATGTTTTTACCTAGAATTTTAGAACATGGACTTCTTGCTGTTTGCTGCTTCTAATGAAGTATATCTAACCGGTTAGATTTGAAGTTTCTTGGGGAGGTTTCTTTCTTATTCATCGGTATTATTACTGGAGACAGTTAAACATTGATGGAGGATTTCTAAGCTGTTACGCAAACATTATTTCATGGGCAGATCTTGCTGATCTTATTGGACTAAGGGCTGAAGTAAGATCGTATGTTCCCAAAAGCTGCTCAACACTGCATTTTTGTTTCTGGATACATAATAAACTGAACTGTTATCTGAACTGACTGACTAAACCAACTAAACTCATTGTCCAATAAAAATTTACTATTTATATATGAGACGTGTTTTTGTTTTGATGTCCTCTGGCAATATTTGTTGTCGAAATTCCTTTCATTAGTAGCTAATCCTTTGGAGATAAGCCTTTTAATACTGTTGTTTTTGCATTTGTGATTAGTGAACTTGTTGTTTTTATATTTTTAATTAGTAGCCATCGTTGTGTTCTTTAATGATAACTTTCATTTATTTTTTAATATTTAATACACATACATTTATTACATTTGCAATTGCACACACATATATAATTTTATTTACAAGCATTTGTCATTTACACATATATATAACCCAAGATCAATTTACTATTTAGTTTTCTAAGATTACTTTTTTTCTTAACTCGAATGAAAAGAGATTTATATTTTTAAACTTTGAATTATATTTCAATTAATAATAATAAACTCTTTACTTCTTTTTATAAAACTTTTAGTTTAAATTTTCTAACCAAAACCCCTCTCCTCTTCTAATTAATTAATCAATTGTAACTTTTATTTCAAAACTCTGACTTTTACTTTTTTTTACCTTTTGAAAACAAACTGCAATTTGTTTACTAAAGAAACTCTTTAGATTTTTATAACTTATTTATTGATTTGTTGATTTATTATTTTAATACCTTTTTAGATAAAATTATTTTATATATGTGCCACTACGATCTTGGTACAATATATAGTTTAATAAATGAATATACTGATTTGTGTGTGTGTGTGCACGTATTTACATTCATATGTGTACTCTGCACACAGTTTTATCCCTCATTGTTGAAATAATAGTCTTGCTTTATTTTTTTCAAAACCATTGTTTTTTTTTTATATTTGTAATAAGATTTAATGAGTTTATTATACTAAGGAAAACTAATTGAATAGTTTAGCTAATATCTGTTTTTTATTAGTATTTTTTTTATATAATTATTTTTTCTTTCACTAACTTGTTATGATGAGATTATCTGGTTCAATTTCTCTTTCTTCAGAAAAAAATAAAGAAAACAAATGTCCCTTTGCAAATATTTACTAGGCACAAATGGCATGTTGTTTTTTTTGCTTTATATTGTTTTTCTTATCAAACTCTTCTGTTTTGATTTTAAGAATTTTTTGTATAAAGCTCTCAACAAAATTTCCTAACATCAGCAATTCTAAACTAGTATTTACTATTATTATTCGATAACATTTATTCTACTATTTATCAATGGCTCCTGAATAAAATTTATATAATATGCCGAGTGAGTTATTCTAGTTTCTTCTGCTAATCATCAAAATGGGTTCTGAGTAATATTTATACAACATGCTGAATGACTGCCAACATGAAGAGTATTTATCAATGGTATCTTTTAGGTTTGGACCTAGCATTTTTTATTCATAGTATGATTTATATTTTTAAATCTATAATGATAAAAAAAATATTCTATGTGTGTAGGTTCAGTACATATCAGTAAATAAATCAAATTTTGTACTCTTGGAGAATTCAAATTCACTAAGTACATCTTAAACTTCTCAACTCCATGAATATTCACCCTTTTTGTTATAGCTCCACCTATCTTCTAATCTCGTTTGCCATTATTATTGTTTAGAAGTCTAAATATGGTTTTATTTCTGTCAGCATATTAAGGATTCTTTAATATAGAGACTTCCTGGGATAGCTGGAAAAAATGAATAATAGCAAACCTTATGTAATCTACATATTTGACAAATATACACACATCTGCAATATGATTTAATATATAAAATCTAACACTTGGATATTAACAAAAATAATTAACAGAAAATAGAGTAATGCTATTATAAAAAAAGACTGCAACAATAAATCAAAAAAGAAGATAGCAATTACATGATTTGCTGATTACATAAAGTGACACAATGACTGACTGACAAATTGTTTCTGATGGCATTCACATAGATGGGTAAAATGGTAAAATTTGTCAATTCAAATATATGATTTTTTTTAATTGAAACTGTGGATGGTGAACATGAAGAAATACCAAGATCGAGCCCTGACTCAAAATGTATTGGGGCTTTCCAACAAAGCCTTGATCCAAAAGCTGAATCACTGATATGTTGAATCCAAACACATTGACTTTCTTCTTAAGCTCAATCTGGCTTCTCTTTCCACCAATTGCTTTCTTGTGGACAGGAGGGGTTTATCAAAGATTGGACCCCAGTGCCAGCTCTGCCACTCAGCTGATGAAACCATAGCCCACCCATTATACATGTGCTCCACCTTCTCTTCTATCAGGAACTTCATCATTAATAAAGTTTCACTAGACATCAGAAATGTCCTATCAATTCAAAACATAATCAAACAGGGAACCTATGCATCCATCAGACTGTCCATCTTCTTGACCTTCACCTTATGGCTAACCAGATGCAAATTAATGTTTGGACATTTTAAAAATACTCCACTTCAGATTTACATCAAGCTACTCACACAGGCTAAAGTCAGAGACTCAGCCCTTGCATCTCAGCTGTTACACAGAGACACTTGGGAAAAGATTGAGTTTCCAAATGAATAACCCACCATGAATATCAGGACTGTGAAGAATGTGTTCCTTTTTTTTTTAGTCTATATGTTTTAAATACAATGTAAACCTTTCAGTGTACAAAGAACACTTCATGTTTAAATAAAATATTTTTTTAAAAAAACTGTTGTATAAGTATATTTTATAGTGTTAAATGTCAATATTAGAAAATCACTGTTTGCCTTTCAAAAGTGGGTTAATTTGTCTCTCAAACAAGTTTTTTTTAAATCAGACCTAATTATTATAATTATTATTTATAAAGGTGAGAAATACTTAAAATAATTCACGAAGCAAGCATTACACCTCCAACAAAGATTTTACGATAAAAAGATTCAAATAGTTACCTTTGTATATATACAGTATATAACTTATTATATAATTAGAACTATTATTAAACAAATTACATATTTATTTAAAAACAGAAACCAACAAAACAAGTAAATACTTTACAATTGTTTAAATATATAGAGAATACATTAATAACCTTTCCATTCTCAGAAACCTGTATAAAATATAAAAAAAACAAAAGAAATAATTAGACATTCTTTAAAAACTGTTTCAAACTATTAGCTTCTCTATTATTTCAAAAAATCAACTGCATTGTCTTAATATTTTTACTTATATTAAATCTTTTTTTTTCCTCAAGGACTTGCAGTCAAATACCCATATAAAAGGATGTTTCTAATTAGACAGCAAGAAAGAAAATACTCGTTTTAGTTTAAGGATTAAATAAAAACAAACAAATAATTATTTATTTTCTATAAACACATGCACATATATGAATAAACAATGTGGAGTTTAGTGCCCTCTATTGACTATAAAAGATTTAAAATCATAAATATTATTCTACATAAAATAACATATAAACCCTCTCACAATAATTATATATGTTTGATTAAACAGTCTTATAAAATGTGCTGAAAGTTTGAATGCTTAACAACCATACTGAAACAATAGACTGAGCTTTATTTGTAGATTATTTGAAATGAGCTATTTATTTTCAAAATATGAATGCATACACTGAAATAAACAAACCTTTTAAAGACAAACATATAAACTCTAGATTACTATTAAGATATGTTTGGTAGTTATTCAAATCTGTAACTTAAGAACTTATCTATTACTTTATAAGGAATAGTAGTTATCAATCTTAAAGATTATTATGCAATAGAATTTGCTAAAATCTATATATGTGAAGTTTTTTGTTTGTATCAGTGTATGTTCCACTTTTAACTCTTTCCTATCACAACCATCTGTCAGTCCAGAATTCAAACTTCTATTCCATCGCAAATTACTGGAACACATAATCATAAACGTGAAAAGAAAAAAGATCCTCAAGATGTACTTATCATGGTGAACCAGCATTCATTAGTTCACCTGGATCCCAATCTCTTACAAATATCTTCACCATATGTTTAGAATGTTGCAAATTATTATAGTTTAAGTGACAAATTTCAAATTTTCTGCACTCACAACTTAGGTCAAACCACTTTATGGAAATACATTAATAACATGTACTAATCGTTTATTAAAATAGGCAATATCCTTAGCTCAAATATACACTTTAAGTCTACTTAGTGAATGATATTATAGAGGTATCATCATTTAAGATTCTTTGCCCATGTTAAAAGTTTTGGTAACTTTCATCACACCATTCTCATGCTAGGTAGGGACTGGTTTCTATCTGCATTTAACACCTTGTGAAGGAGGTGGGTACAATAATTGCTCTATAGTATATAGTTGCAAGTTTTTGTTTTTATCAATATATTTTTCACCTTTGCTCATTCCTATCACAACCATCCATTAGGCCAGAATTCAAAACAGTCTCTCACAATAGCAATATATTAGAAACATTCACTGCATTTTTTTCAAGCATGTTTTTTTAGATATACTTAAACTTAACCATATGAGAGCAGTTCATTTTTATTTAAAATGAACTTGGTAAATTTCTCATGACATTACATTCATTCAATATTAAAATATTATTTATAACATGCATGTATTTATTGCCGAGTTTTAAAAATAAGTGAAATATCTCAAATCTATAGACTTGATATCAGTTATTTAAAAATCATTTTACATTCAAATATATAGGCTGATTTAAGTTGCTCATAACTGTAAATAAAAAGATCTAAAATGCAGTAAGAAGTGGTCTATTTTCTTACTATAAAAGTTATTAAATATTTCAGTTAAAGAGCAAAAAAAAAGAGCAATTATTATTTTAAATAGACTTGGTAAATAAATTTCACATGACATTTTTTTTTATTTAAATATTTTTTATTGCAGTTACTATTTATTATACATATATAAAACGATGGTAATTCAGTGTGTTTTTGTGACGAGTAGGAATGTGTGAAAGAATTTTAAATTCATCAAAATTTAAAGAAAGAATGATTACACTTATGGCTGAGATTCAAAGAGTCCTTTAGTGCCTCTCAGCCATTAATCTTTCTTGTAAATTTGGTTTACAGAGGTAATCAATGAACTTATGACAGTTAATAAAATGAAACCTTGCAACATTTAAAATAATTATTTACTCAAAGAATAGTTCAATAACATATAATAAAACATGAACTTACCATCAATCTATCATGCGATCACCATTCTTTATGTTTACACAAGCTGGTAACATAGAGGTTATTCAAGAATCAGTGATACCAAAATGTATAGATGCTGAAATTAATTCTGATCTAAATCTCTATTTAAACAAATGAGCTTGAATTAAGAACATTATTGTGTTTTCATTTTAGACTCAAAGCTTTATAGTTTTAAGCCAATAAACATCACATGATCACCAATCCTATAGAGAGTTTTGCCTGTTTTAATAGCTATAAGTTAACTAAAAAGTTAAAAAATGGCTACTGGGTTTAGGTGCAGTGTTCTCAAATTTAAGGCTTCTCACAAATCAACAAGCTAGAAACAAGTCTGGTTATACTGAATGAGTAGGCACTAGATAGGAATTTTATGCACTTTGCATCCATTCATTATTCTAGTTTGCACTCATCAATCTACTAATTTAACTATCTAATAATGTAATATAATAAGAGGGTAGCATTCATCAAAGAATTAAAATAAAAAGCTTCCAGAATTAATTCAAACTCATCCAATCATCATGCTATTATGTAATTCAACCCCATTATAATGGCTAAGTAATTGAGATAAATAACACAATGATATTAAATAAACTAAGTACATAGAAATGCAGTTAGTTTTAAACATCAAATTATGTAAATAAATTTACAATTATACATTGACTATCAACGGATACAATTATTTCAAAAAATAAATAACATTTATCTAGATTCTCAAAAATATTGTAATCGGATAAAATATTTTGAGGCCTGAAGTGAAATTAATAAATTGGAACCAAGTTTAAACCCCATTAATGAAATTGTTAATGATAAAGTGCAATAAGAGTTATACTCACAATATTTATTATTTGAAAATAGATTCAAGTATATTAACTTTGTAACTTTCAAATCTATCATTTAGTAAATATTCTATGAATTTCAAATCTATTTCAATGCAGAAGATACGGTGTGTGCATGTTTATGTGTAAACATATGTCTGCAGAATATACATGTTTGTGTTTTGATACATAATGGTAATAGTAAGAATTAAAAAAGAATACAAATATATAATACCTAAATGAGATTATATTGCAAATGTATGTTGGATATCATGATTAATAATATAAGCAAAACACTTCTATTAAATGATGTGTTTGATTTCAAATAATTGTTTGTCTTTACTAGTAGAGCACATTAAATAATAAATTCGCATATAAAAAGCTCTTCTAAGTAGTTCAAAAGTACAATATTCTAAATATCGAGAAAGCATGGAAAGAAAGTACTAATCCAAGTGCTGCTAAAGCAATGTATTATTTTAATTCAATTTCAAACATATTAATGAAAGTGAATAACAGAGAATGAAACTGATCTACTACACAAAATAAAAAAATAGAACAAATATTAAAAACATATACACATCTCCGAGAACAAAAATTACTTATATCTTAAACATGGGAACATTCACACTACTAGAACTACTTCTATAATGGGTATATCACATCCATACTATTAGTAAAATGTCAAGAAGAGACAAAAAATTATTATGTAGCAAGTATTAATAAAATGCAAGTAAGTTTTAGCAACCTATAATTTATTCATACATATATATGTTCGAAAAGATTTCAATTTTTACATATCTTCAACTTTCATAATAAATTAATATCAATAAAGTTTTCCTAAAATATTATTTTGACTAGAAAGATTAAATATATTTTACTCAAAATTTTATTTATAACTTTCAAAAAAAATGTTCTCTTTATTGTTAAAGTATGATTATTTGTGGTGTATATCCAGTGGGAATGTATTGAAAATAATTATAAGTTGATTTTTTGTTTTGTGAATTATATAATGACTTTTATTAATTCCATGAAATGCACCCTAATAAATTTTAACATGGTATAAGTTTCAAATTATATTTATTTGTTTTTATCATTATTTTAATTGTCATTTAAAATAAAAAAAATCAATGGCCTTAATATGAAGAGTTTTTAGAACAGACTAAGTGTAGTTATTCCAAATCAAAAGAAAAATCACCAGATACGAACAAAGATGAACCATCAACATTAAAACATAAAGATAGTTGGATTAGACTGTATGATCCTGACTATGTAAAATATGGATTCTCCATTAAACTGATATGGAAACTGATCCTATTTCACAATGTGTTACATATTTTGAATGTTTATCAAATGGATATTTGAAGCCTTTTCTTATGAAAAGACATTTATTATCCCAACATCAAAGTTTAAAAGATAAACCAATTGATTTTTTTAAAAGAAAACTATGTGAATTTTATGACCAAAAAGCAATTGTGTCTTCTTTCACCAGTGTTAACACCAATTGTGTACTGGAAAGTTTGCATATAGTCAGGTGCAGGAAAGCACACACAATTGAAGAAACGTTGTTAATATCAATAACTAAAGATGTTGTGAAATCTGTACTTGGAGAAAAAGTAGCCAAGGAAATTGATAAAGTGTCAGTATAAAACAACAATAAAAAGGTGAATAGATGATATGGCATCAAATACTGAAAATATTTTAATCAAGAGATTAAGATAATTCCAATTTTATTCTTTGCACGTAGATGAAAGCACCAATGTCTGTAAATTAGTGCAGTTACTTGTATATGTAAGATTTTATTTCTACAGTGAAATTCAAAAAGAAATATTATTTTGTAAGCCGTTATCTGTATGAACAACATCAAACGAAATATTTAAAATAATCAATGATTATTTTATAATAATAATATAAGTTGGTACAAATGTGTTGGAGTGTGTATAAATGGCACTCATACAATGATTGGAAAGTTATCAGGTGAAGTGATAAAAATTAAAAAAGTAGCAACAGAGTATAAATCTATGCACTGTATAATTCATCCATCAGGAAGTTTTAGCTACAAAATATATCTCTACAAATTTAAGATCTGTTCTTAATGAAGCTGTAAAAATAGTTAACTTGATAAAATCAAAAGCACTTAATTCCCACTTATTTTCAATCTCATATAATGAGATGGGGATTGAATATAAAAAGCTATTACTTCATACCAAAGTTAAGTGGCTCTCATGAAGAAAAGTTCGTAACTGACTTTTTGAGTTATGCTTTAAGATAAATATTTTTCTTATGGCTTCAGGGAGATTCAATAAAAGATCGTCTTATTGATGAGGAATGGGTATTTAGACTAGCATACTTATCGGATATTTTCTCATAGCTAAATGATTTAAATATGAGTTTGCAGGGAGCTAACAATTCTCTATTTGACCTTAGTTATAAATTAACAACATTTAAAGATAAATTACCATTTCTTAAGCAACAAATCAAGAAAAGACATTTCAGTATGTTTTCCACCCTATATAATTTTTCATAAGAAAACAATTTATCAATAACAGTCTGTGTTATTAATGATACGCAGGATCATTTAAAATCTTTGTACGATTGTTTTCAAAAATATTTTACTGAAAATTTTACTGCTCAAAATTGGATTTGCAACCCCTTTGCATTTACAGAGGAGGTTCCAGATAATATAATTGTGAAAGAGTTTTTTATAAATCTTATTAGTGATGGTGGATTGAAATTGAAATTTCAGTGTATCAGCCTGTTTTCATTTTGGCTGTCTATCTGGGCAGAGATTATCCAGAATTTTCTCAATAAGCATTAAAATTTTTAATGCCATTCAGTATAACATACTTGTTTGAGTGAATTTTCTGCTATGATTGCAATAAAAACAAATCTAAAAATTTGCTCAGTATTGAATCAGATCTTTGCTTTAAGCTGAGCAAAATAGAGCCAGATATTTCTAATCTTGTTAAAAATAAACAAGTGCAAATCTCACAGTAATTAAAATAATTTGTTCTACCCAAAAAGTATTAACCAATTAAATTTTTATGATATTTATGTTCAAAAATATTTTTGGTACTAATTACTTAGCCAGGCTTGGTCACTTAATGGCATTGTTGCCAGTCAAAAACAATACAATGCAACATTATCTGGCCATGATTTTTAAAATACGGCGCCTTTTTTTTTTTTTGCCTATATGGTGATTTTTTGGCGGGCTTTATTTGTATTATGCGATTTCTATTTAGCGATTTTTAAAAACAACTTTTACTATTAATTAAATTATTTTATCCTTTTATTTTTTTCTACTACGTCTTTAATTTTTTTATTTTTAGGGGTTTTTTTTTTGCCTTCCTACTAACAAATTACAATAATAACAATTATACACAAACACATCTTTACCACTGACATAGTAAACTTTTTTTAAAAAATCAATTTCTATTACTTTTTAAAAAAAATAAAAACAAACCAAAAAGAACTTTTGTCTCAGTGATGACAAAGTATTTATCAACCCACCCACCCCCTCTACTCCCTTCCCCCCAAATAAAAATAAGGTCAAAACTTTTGACTTTTTCAACTTTCATTTTCTTTTTTTTTTTGTACTGATTTATGTCATAGAATCACAACCTTTTGTTTTGGAAATGTGCAAATCGAATACCTTACCACAATGCACCATTTTATTTGTCTCATATATTTTCTCGCAAAATTGTGACTTTTCGCATGAGCTTGGCCAAATCATGTTCATCCCTACCCTTTGCCAATGTTTTGCACATTCCAAGTGTGTAGCAAAAGGTGGAGATGGTGTGACAATTCTTAGTGAATCACATTGCATGATTTAAGTAGAGATGAAATTACTCTGCTGTAGAGATTTCAAAAGTTGTGGCCACTTGAAATCCAGACACTGTCAGATAATATGGTAGCCAACTGTGAATTGTGTGAATTTGCATAAATTGTTGCGAAGCATAAAACAGGCCATAATATTTCTGTGCAATGCCATCAAGCGGCCTGCAATGGCTAAGATAAACAGAACTGTTTTTAGCCATAAGTCTAGGCTGCATAAACAGCATTTTTAGGTGTTCTTGGCTAGCCAGAATGCCATCAAGTGGCCAAGCCTGACTATGTAACTAGTACCATATTTTTTAATTTTTTATATTTTTATATCATATAATTTTTATTTTGTGATATATATGTTCAAATTTTTTCTTTAATTTTTTTATATATTTGCATCATATAATTTAGTATTTAAAATATACCTCTCACTAAATGTGTTGCAATATTTTGTTATATATATATATATATATATATATATATATAACAAAATATATATATATATATATATATATATAGCTGTAAAATGCTATAATACACTAAATAAATAAATAAATAAAACCAAATACATAATCTGTATTAAATTCTATTTTCCATTCCATCATATACAAATTTGAAATTTTTTTAACTACTGGTATACTATCCTCTTGCCTCAAATTCACCAGCACTTTATCCCAAAATGGCTGGAAACAGCTAGTTTAAACAAATGAGATTGATACAGCTGGCAGATAAAATTGAAGATATCTGAAAATACAAGAATAGATTTTTCACTAGCAAATATAATTGATCTAAGAAAAGAAGAAAATTATGATGGTGCATCACTGAAAGTGCAAGAAAAAGAGATATCTTACATGCAGAAAAAACTGATTTCTCAAAAGTGTGTCACCAGTCTAACGTTTTACCAGAAGTACTTATGGTGGATTTACTCAATTTGGAACAGACAGATGAAGAAGGACCTGTGCTATCACCAAGATGGAACTGTTTGACTAAAACAATATATATGTGCATGTGTATAAAGTGGTGTAAATAAACTTTATTACATTTCCTTGTAACAAATAGTCAAGACAGAAAGTTGAATAAATTTCCCATTGTTAAAAATATAAAAATTAATATATTGCAAAGCATACAGATGAATACTAAATAGTAATTATAAAGATATTGTTAATTTGATGGACTGTGCAAAGTACAAAAACTGTTGAAATCAGTTAAGACCAAAAAAAAAAAATAAGAGAAAGAGAAAAAAAGAGCAGCAGGCCAAGAAATCACTTAAGTGAAGGCATATTGTATTTAATCAAATATATAATGTACTCTATCTAACATTAGAAGTTTTGTAGCTATATCTATAACTGGGTTTGAAGTGAGAACAACTATGTGAGTAAGCTGTTTGTAAATATGAAGATTTATACCTTTCCTTGAGTTGAATTAATAATCTCATATTTGTTAAATTTTATTTCTGAGTTGACTTTTATTTTGGTGCGTATACAGCTGGTAAAGTCAATATTTCCTGTATACAGTCCTATTGTAGATTATTAACATAAAAGTTTAGAAGAAATGGCAAAAAAAAAAGTTTTATCTCACGACTATACAGAATAGCTTGGGAGCCAATTTTTTGCCCATTGTTGATATATAATGTAATATCTTAATGTCGTAAAAGTCATTCAAGTTTATGATGTAGACCAAATACTAAAATAAATTGTGTCGAGGAGAGATTAGTAATGTGCTACGTTCTGAATTAAACAATGTTGTAATCAAATTCAATAATGTTATATACAAGTTATATATTTCTCTTAGTTAAGAAAAGATAAGTTGCGCTTGGATATGATTTTAGAGATTTAGTAAGCAGATTAATAATTTTTATTAGTCATTCATTAGACTAGAGATTATCCAGTAATTAGAATTAAAGAATTACTCCTATTTTAGAAATAGAATTACCATTGGAATTAAATTTGTAATCGGACTCCAGAATTTTTCTTGGTATACAAAATTAAAAGGTTATAGTATTGCTCTCAGGGAATGAACAGAAACGAAATAAAGACACAACTTAAGAGAAAAATAGGATATATATATATACGCGCATACACTGGCATTTGGCAAAACGTAAATATCTGCAAGACCTTTTATCTAAACAAGATGACAACGGATTCAGTGAATTTCCGCCACGGAAGGTACAAAAGTGAATCAAGGATCTTTTGTAGGTCACATTTGCCTTATTATTATTTTGTAAGTCTCAGTGGTCGCGCATATATGTGTTACTTTAGATTATATTGTTGCCTTGCTGGCTTAATAAACATCAGATTGTTGTTAGTTAAATTTTTGTACAGTAATAATTTATTTCTGCTTATCTGATCACCTTTAAAGGATTACAATGCTTGTGTTACACAACACAATAGTAATTAACGCCTGACTACTTACTTATCTTTGGTAGAAATATTATATTTCTTAGTTAATTGTTCTGCCTACGAGCAAAACTTACGTACTAGCATACATACGTACATATATTTATATAAGAAATAGATCCAGTGCTTTATTCATATATATATATTATGAAATATTTTTTAACACAGCATTTTTATTCTTTAAATTTTAGTAATACAACGCATTTTTAAAAAATATATTGTTGTTGTAGTATATATTAACAATTCCGTTTGTTTAACATAAAAAATAAATTAAGTTCAGCTAGTTTCTTTTTTTCCCGTAAAATCTAGATTTGGCTATCTTTTGAATTTGCCGAGCGTTTTTATGGCATTATAACCTATTAAAAATAGCATATAGATTGAGTTCTTACTAATCAAGTCTTTTACATTAACTTTCCATTTTGTTTACTTTTAAGCCGAGATCGATCAACTCACAACTTAAGATCTGACTCATCATTACCAACCTGTCTGTCCAGTGACGCTTCGCTGATTTTCATTTTCTGACATCACCCCAATGAGAATCTGAGCAGTTTGCGGCTTTTTACACATTTTACTGAGATTTGCAATCAGAAACGCTACATAGTGTCGTGACAGCACATTAGCCAACAAGTCTCTTTCATCAGATGTGAAGAAATCTTAGCCAAGCGAGAAACATACCAGAGCATTTGATAATCCCCTGATAGCTGAGGCATATGGTGGCAGCCTTAGAGGCATTAACATACTAATTGTAGGTAAATGAAGAAGAAAGAACAGAAAAGTGAAAATGGTAATCAAACTGCAAAAAAGTTAAAAAGAGACCTTTCCAAACTCAAAAGGTTCTATTTAGTTATTTCTACTATTACTTTTGCCATTTGTTAATGAAATTGGTTGATGTTATATTCATCAGTAAATGTAATCATGCAGATTTTATATTCTAATTTAATCAAAAAAACGTAATAACATAGCTACGCTTTTTTGTTTATTTCTTTTATATCCGTACACACTTTTATAAATATGTGCAGTATATGTGTGTGTGCTTGTATAACTGTAGCAATATAATTAATCTCTTAAACTAATTAACATTAAATGTCTAAGCTTAATTAACTAATATTTTAAATATATATATATTTAGCCTTTTTTTTTTTAATAGTTTGTTAAAAGTTGCTACTAGCCTAGAAAATGGTGCCCAAATATCTCTTTTTTTAATACTACTTTTAGTTAAACATTTTTTTTTTAAAATTAATGTGTGTGTACATATATATATATTTCAATTTCAGGATTTGTAGATATCATGGTTTCTATCTGCTATTTTTTCCAAGGACATTTTTTTGATTATTTGGTAAATCTTCCATCTATAAAATAGTTTAAGAAGTTTTTCTTTGGTGGCCTACTGGTTAGCACATCTGCCTTCCAAGCAGCCAGCCCGGGTTCGCTTCCCGGTCAACGCATTTGACCTATAAATAAAAAAAAAGTTTTTCCTATGACTTTCTCTTTCGGTTGTTCTATTATTTATTACATTTTGCAAAGGCATTTCTGTATTTAATCACGTTCACTGTTATAATTATAATCAAATTTCTAATTTTATGTTTAATGTCATTAAATAGAGCTGTATAATTCTAACATATGAATTATTATATACAAATTTATTTTTGACATGATATATGAAAAAACAAGAGTAGCTCTCTACTCTAGGGTCATTTATAGTAAACTTGAGCAATCAGTGATTACTAAAATGATCATGCATTTAAATCGTCAGCTCTACCACTTTATGGCTTTTGCCTTTATCATTGATACTTGGTATTAATGCAGTTATACATCCAGCAACGATCTTTAAATTCATTTTACTATTCAAGCTAAAAACTGAAATTCAAAACATCATAACATCTAGCCAATCTGCTTGAACAATTATGACTCTAGGTCAGCAACTATAAATCTAGTATCCTAGCAACTTTTACTTCTGGCTTGGAATACTAATAAATTATTGGTGCCAATATAGTACATGCTCAGCTCCATTTTGAATTTTTCCTACAGTACAGACTTTTTCATATCTGCAATCCAATATGTAATATATAGGGGGTTTGAACTCAGACTTTCACATGATCCTCAACCATCCATGTTATCTCATATTGCTGACATACTTGATCACACACATTGAAAAGATAAATAATCACCAATATCCATATTTCATGCTAAATCAGCACTCATCAGTTGGTCTTTCATTACACTTAAATAAAAAATTTAGTAAAAACTTAAAAGGTAATCTTTAGTACTATATATGCCTTTCAGCAATAATTTATTGAATTTAATAATTTTATTATTAAAATATTGCTAATATTTATTGCCTAAATGCATATCCCATAAATATTATTTAATTTAATTTTGTACTAGTCATATGTGGTTATATATATATATATATTGTAACCATACTGATTTTAATGTAAATAAACTTTAAAAAAAAAAAAAAAAAAAAGCATTCTAAACTTTTCATTTTGAATGTGAATTTCATAAACTGGGACCATTTATAGTAAAATTGACTAAATACTCAAACATATTGTAGATGGAACTAGAGTTGAGAGTTGCTCTTGTTTTATTATATATTACGAAATGTACCCAGCCTAAATAAGCCATGGTTTTTTTAATTGTTTGCTGTAACAAATTTTTTTTAAGATTTAATGTAAATTAAACAAAAGATTTTAATATATAAATAAATGTGAGAATTGTATACCATCCTGAAATGCCATTGTTTCAACTTCAATTACACACTAACCAAAACTTAATGTAAATACCAATATTATAGCATCTATTTATCTCCTCACTAAATATCTCATTTCAAACCTGGATTTATGTACTGTGATCAGATTTTCTTCATGATTTAAATACTATACTTCTGTAGTTAAAAGCACATACACTGATTTTTTTCCCAAACATTTATTAGTGGCAGAATTACTTTCTTCACATAAACTTAATTTTTTTAAAAATTGGTTGTAAATTTGATACATGACAGCATTATGCATAAACATACATTCACCAATCAGATTATAGAGAAATTAGGGGTTTTATATATAAGATGTAAACTAAAATGTTAAATAATTTGTTATTATTAACTTTTCTAATTAGAAAAAAAAGGAGCTTACAAATAAAAAAACTGACAGTACTAAAATGTATTATTACTGAAGCACAGTCAGATCTTTATAACAAACAGTTCAAGCAGATTAACTTCCTTTAAAAACTTTAAATTTCAGTCTTTTAGTATGGATATTAAAACAGAATTAGAAAGATTGATTCATGATACATAACCATATTATAGTTCCGATTTTGTATGTCAAGAATTACTGATAAAAACAAAACCACAAACTGTTTAGGGATAGGGATTTAAATTCATTACTACACAACAAGGACTGATTCATCAAACTTGCTATAGATATCATTAGAATAGAAAGCTGCTATAGTTTAATTATATGTTGAATAAACTAAAGTATTATGAAAAAATGGTCAAATGCTCTATTGCTCAGGACCTTATAAGAATTTGAGTACTGAAAAAAAGAGATTGGAGTAGTCTATCAGTCTATCATTGAATTAAACTATACAGAGTACAAATGTATGTGATTGTTTATCATTTACATGATCTATGCTATAGTGTTTATATAAACAAGTATTGTTGAACATCAAGGAATATAATTTTAATACTTATATAATATGATTATTTAATAACATGTTTATTATTATTTTCAGTCCTTTAAAATATTTTCTTATAGCAAATTTTCAATGTTAACACTATTTGCTTATGCATAATATATATATATATATGAAAAGAAAGTTACTGTTAACACTAACTGAAATAATTATAGAAAATATACAAACCATTATACAATTACAAATATCCAGTAACGCCCTCTGTTTAAAGATCTATATCTCAATAATAGCAAACCTATTATTGAGATATAGATCTTTAAACAGAGGGCGTTACTGGATATTTGTAATTGTATAATGGTTTGTATATTATATATATATAAAGCAACATTAGTTGTCCAAAAAAACAGTGGGCACAATTTACAAGTTTGATTCCACCTTTTTGGTTTACAATTAGTCAAACTTTAGTTAATAATAAAAGAATGGATGAAAAGAGTACAGTGTGCACATAATAATTCTTATTATAAAAATCGTAACATAGCTCTCAAAGCTACACTAATGATGGGGGAAGTGAATATGAAAAATTTTCATTGAAAAGTCAGCTCTCCACTAGAGTGTTTCTACTCCTATGAATCATAGTCTTTTAAAAAGATTTACAATAATTTGATCCACTTTTGTTCTCAATCTAACAATTTCACCACTGAGAACTTTGATCATTTTCTCCAAAGCCAGTTATAATGACAACTTTCAACAATATAGGTTATGGTTTCAGGGATCTCCACCTTCTCATCAGCTGGGCTAAGACACAACCTTTTTTATTATAATTCAATGGTAATAGATTTTAAGATTTTATAATAAAAAAGATTCCTATCATCTTATTTAAGTATTCATATTAAGACTGACTAACTTTATGTTTTTCTGAAGGTTGGTGATGATGGTATTTTGGTTGTATTTTTATATTGGACTATTTCCATCATCTAATATGAGTATTGAATGTCTTTAGAAAAATTTAACTTTATTTAAATATTTCAAACACATTCAACTGTTAGTAATAGCACATCAAACAGGTTAGTATATCCACAATGTTTCTGAGAGGTATTATTCTCTCCTCTTCTTCAGGTGTTGCTGGCCTGACCAGTGACACTGCTAGCATTGGATTTGAACCTGGACCCTTAGATTCTTGAGTATTGAATTTTAAGATAATGCTCTAACCAACTCAGTCTTTGGCAGGATGGCTCAGTTGGTTAGAGCTTTACCTTAAAATTCAATACTCAAGAATCTAAGGATCCAGGTTCGAATCCCATGCTAGTACTGTTACTGATCAAGCCAGAAATACACGAAAAAGAGTGGAGAATAATACCTCCTGAATGTTGTGCATATACTAATCTGTTTGATGTGCTATTAGTAACAGTTGAAGGTATTTGGAATAAATAAAAATATTTTTTTTCTAAAGACATTCAATGCTCATATTAGATTATGGAAATAATTCAATATAAAAATATTACTAATTTTATCTATCATAGCTTAACATGTCCCATATGATTTAGCACAGTAGATGAGTGACAAATTCTAGAGCTGAAGGTTCATGAATTGTGGCTTCAGCTCTGAAACTTCTGGATTCTTGAACAATAAACTAATAAATTATTGTTTATACAGTTTAAAATAAAAATTTTGTTATAGATATAAAATCTGATATCTAGAAAATTGTGAAGAATGAAATTTAGCACAAGTATTGAGATGAGGTTTCAAAATCCCATCTTTCATGTAACTTTTCAATAGTCTGTTAGATTAGAATATAATGATCACAGTTTTAGTAATTTATATTTCACTTCATAGTGATAATTTGTTTACCTTAAATGCTTATATGAAGGTATGTATATGTTTGTTTGTATATATTGGTATATACACATAAATATGGCTGCAGAAAGAGGTTTACAGCTAACTGAAAGGAGACACTTTGATTTTTTTTTGGAGGCTTTAAAGGAACAAGCAGGGCAAATTGCTAAAGACCTCTCCATACATTCTTGTCATTTCAGTTGTCATTACTATGTGATTATTCATATAATATATGAACATGGATGTGCTGCCCACCAACATACATTAGCCAGCATTGAGAGTTTATTGGCTTTTTACCTCTGAGTTTAAGATCAAGCAACATTACGTTCTTTCTTTTCAGTTGCCTGATAAGGCAGAATTAATGTTTGTATAAATGAAAAAAAAATTCTAATATACATACACAACCATAACAAACAAAAATAAATCATGGACCTTATTCCCAGGAAGTTATAAATTGACCAACCAAGGCAGTGGTAGGTGGTCAAAGGCAGAGAGTGATAAAAATTCCCTAATTGTGGATCCTGGCTGCCATTAGATGATGACTTTTTATTTAGGTACTTACAACTTCAGATAACTTTCAAATGAAACAACATTTCAAGAATTGGAAGAACTTTCTCATATTAAATGGGACATTATTAAATTTTGTGAAGTTAGAAGAAAATGTGAAAAGTCAATTGATTTAAAAAGTAGACAGGTACTCTACTACAAAGGCACAAATATTCGAAATACAAGTGGAATAGGATTTATTATAAATAAAAAGTGGAAGACTAACATTGTGGAGATTAATGGTGTATTGGACAGAGTGGCAAGATTAATTATTCAACTTAATAGCAGATATCAAGTGCAGATAATTCAGGTTTATGTTCCAACAAGCTCTCATAGTGATGAAGTAGTAGAAGATTTTTATATGGATGTACAAAAGGCTTTTGATCAGACTAAACAACATTTTAAAATTGTTATGGGAGACTTTAATGCTAGAATTGGTAAATAAATGAAAGATGAAAGTGCTATAGATAAATTTGGTTATTGTAATAGAAATGAGAGAGGACATAGACTTGTGGGAGTTTGTAAAAAAAGAATATATTATGATTTTTTTTAGAAAAATGTTAAAAGGGAAAGGACAATATATACTAGTGTCTCAATTTTAGGCCCATGAGATAAACTTCAAGGATATGCAATTTGTAACCACTATTTTGATAATCAAGCAACTATTTACTA
This sequence comes from Epiperipatus broadwayi, assembly GCA_028023455.1. Taxonomy (NCBI): domain Eukaryota; kingdom Metazoa; phylum Onychophora; class Udeonychophora; order Euonychophora; family Peripatidae; genus Epiperipatus; species Epiperipatus broadwayi. Next base: position 2,511,693 of record JAQFVV010000056.1, on the reverse strand, counting down.
TAGCTTTTTTTTTTAATTTTGCCATACTACTGACCTCATAGATTGCTAACATCATGAAAGTAATGTCATCTTCATAAAATAAAATATCAAAATTCATACAAAAATAGGTATGATGCTACTTGGATAGTATCAATGTATTTATAACAAAGAAACCATCAGACCCAAATGAAACTTAAAGCAAGAGTTTATTCATTTGTGACAAACTAATATATATAAGTAGACAAAAATTAAAGCATTTAATATTCTTAGAAAATAATATCTCTAATTGTAGACTTATATTCAAGCAGTGTAACTATGTTATCTTTACTACACTTTTTATACACACACGAATACAATTTTATTAGATTTTTATAGATCAATTCAGTTTCTGCATTAATCTGAATACTTTATCATACATTAAATTTATTATGTCCTATGCATGCTTATCACATGTAAATTTTCTAAAATATATTTAATGTGTAAATTTATTCATATGCTGTCTGACTGTAATTACATTAAATATAGAAACTTTATTTATAAATAAATAAGTATATACATATATACATATCCACACATACTGTGTTATAACTTTTGTAGACAGTCCAACTTCTCATCTCACTCTGAAAAATTGTCTGTTTAGTCACAAATATAATCTTGCAGCCTTTGAGCTAATCAACAATCTCTTACATATCTTAGTGGAAGTACAAGCTTTTCTTCATCTTGATTCTTTTTTCTCTCTTCATGTTGAGATTGTTTTAAAAATAGTTGCTGACTCATCAAAATTATTATTTATTTCAGTTATATCATTTTATTTGTCTTCTTATTATTCAGTGACTCTATATCTTGTGAGTATAGGATGATTTTGTGCAATCATCTTTTATCAGAGTACTCACTTCATCAGACAGATTTTCTATCAATGTTTATTGTCTTTAATGAATCATTTTGATGACCTATTAAATGATTAACATATTTTCTCATTTGGTTTCCATTAGTCAATTAAATTAATATTAATTGTTTTGATATAATCTTTAATATCATTCTGGAAAGCCACCTTTTTTTCAGAATATCTTATATCCATACAGTCTCATCAATTTTACTGAAATATATGCATAAAACTTTTGATGCATTATCATTTTGGACAGCATCCTTTTAGTAGATGTACAAAGAATAAAATGGTGGAAAAACATGGCATCTGCCAAAAACTTTGTTGATATCTTTATAGGAGTTTTTATTCAGTGTGGTCTTTAATTGTTGTACTGCTTTTTTGTTGTGCCACTTGACTAAAAGGGATATGCCATTAATAGCAAAAAAGTCTTTAAACTGCAATGACAAGAAATTGGCTTCATTATTCAACACCATTGTTTCAGGGTATTTGTCCTAGGAAAATATTTCACTTAAAGATTTAATAGTATAATCTGCACTTTTGTACTCTGTCCATTTTCATTTACAAGTCAATCACTATAAAAAATTATAACCTTTCAATGGTCTGGTCCAGGTAATCTTTTCCAAAGTTGGCTTGCTTTTGGACAAGATTCTAGTCATTTTGGCAGCAACTTAGTGGTAAATTGGCAGTCTCTATAATGTTTAATTGTCCATTCAATTTCCGGGCTCATATTTGACTACCACACATATGATCATGCTAATTCCTTCATTCTAATTACTCCCAGGTGCCCTCTATGAAATAAATCTGGTACTTGTTTTGGTGTTCAGTTAGTATAAGTACACAATCTGTCATTAGGATACAATTGTTATGCATTGTCAAGCTTTTGCATATATTCCATATAGATTTTGTAACATAATTAGTTTTAGGCTATTTATGTGCAATCAATTTCTCTAATGTTTGTAATCTCTTTTAGTCCATTTGGCTTCTAAAGTACTATTCAATACACTGTTTTCAATGTTTTATGATTTATTTCCCTAATTTTATGCTCAAACTCAGATGTATCTGGTAATCTTAACAGTGTGTCAATATGGCCAATTTCTTTACCCAGTTTATAAATGTTAATAATTATTTACTACCAATACTTTAATCCAACTAATCATTCTTTGACAAGCATGTTCATGAACCTTTTTCAAGTTCCCTAGAATACTCAACAAAGGACAGTGATCCTGTAAATTTTAAATTCATGTTCAAAAACTTATTGATGGAACTTTTTAACAAAAACAATTATTGCTAAAGCTTCTTTGTCAAGTTCACTGTAGTTCTTTTCAGCAGCCATCAGTGTTCTAGAGATGTCAGCTACCAGATATTCATCTCCACAACAATAAGGTGATTTTACATCCCTCATCCACATTCTGAGGCTTCAGTTATAACAGTAACTTCCTAATCACTGTGATAGTAAATGAATAACTAATTAAAAGTTAATTGGTCCTCATCTCTTTTGAAAATGTTTTCATTCTATGCAATCCACTTCCATCATTGTTCTTTACTCGCAGTTTGGTATAATGAGGTAATAACATGTGACTTTCCTTTTAGAAAACTAAAAAAAAAATTAAGTACACCTAAAAACGCCTGTAAATCTTTGATGTTCTTTGGTTTTGTAATATTTTTTATAGCTTTTACTTTTATGGCTTTGAGTATTTTCCTTTACAATTGATTACATGTCCCAAAAACTTAATTTTTATGGCAGTCCAGATACATTTAATCTCACACCAATTTAATCCAATGTGGCACAAACTTTATATACATAAACTGATAATTCACTTTGTATTTCAGCAGTTATTAAGATTTCATCAAGGTAAAGAATGACACTTTCTATTCCTTGAAACAAGCTATCCATTTTTTCCTGAAACAGATTTGGTGTTATTGTTATCCCATAGGGTAATTTGTTGCACTTCTGAATGCATATAGATAACAATCCAGCCATTCTAGTCATGAGAGGAATTTAATAGAATATGGGTGTTAAATCAATTTTAGCAAAAAAAATTGCCTTTTGTAATGATACTAGTATCTCATGCACATTGGTAAAGGATAAGGTCTTTTAAAACATTTTTTCAGTGTCACACAGTAGTCTCCACATAAATAAATGACCCCATCTGGGCTCAGCAGAATTATAACTGGACTGACCCTAGATGACTCTTTTATTAGTATTGAAATGCCTCTTTTCATCAGTTCATGAATTATTTCTTTTACTTTTGGCTTTAACAGAAATGGGACTTTACATAGACTACATGCAATCATTTGTGTATCTTTTACAAGTTCTACATTGACCAGCTATATTTTTAGCTCTGATGGTCTTGACTTAAATAATTGTGAGTGTTTAATTTGGACCTCTAACAGCACTTTTTTATGTTAATCTAAACTGAATTTCCAATATTTTAAACAAATTTCTTCCTGAAATAGGAATGAGATCATGCTTCACAATATAAAGAGATACAAATCTTATTCTAGAATTCACATTAACTGTTACTTAGCTGTACATCTCTTTTCTGTTACTGTTCACATCAATTATTACTACATCAATTCTTTTATGCTTCCCAACTATATTTAGCCAACCACTATGTGATATCAATGACAATCCTTCACTGCTAATTATCTCCATGTTATTGTTTTTAGTGTATATAAATACATCCAGCTAAATATAATTGTTATCCATGTCATTTATCTTTTTAATACCAGTTTTTTTTTCTTGGCACTTCTTCACCACAGTTTAGAGTCTGAATATAACTCAGTTTTATTGTTTTTATTTGGACAAATATGTAATAAATGTTAATCTATGCCACAAGCATGACATCTTTCATTTTTAATCTTGCAGCTTTTTTTCACATAATCTTTCTCCCCAAAACATATGCAAGCCTTATTTGGACTGTTTTTCAGTTTGAAGTTTCAGCTTCTGTTTTGTTTACTATTATTGAAAATTTTAATGCATCATTCCTGTTTTAAAATTCTGTACCATTTTTCATAATTAATTCATGGGTGATATATTTTTCAACTGCATATTTATATGTCAACTCAGACTCACAAAATAGAACTTGATTTAGATTACTGTTAGTCATTTCCCATAACAATTGTCTAAGAAATAAGTTATCTAGCTCAACATTAAAGTTACATACTTTAGCTAATATTCTTAATGCCATGTCATCATCTTGGTATTTCTTATGTGGTGCCTATCTTCTAGTTCTAAATTGTAAATTTTCCACCAAATTTGATATTGTGGGTTTAAAATATGTGCTCAACTTCTCTTTTAATTTCTGATAAGGTACTTTTTCACAAGGTTTTGATTCGCAGAGCTAGTTAACCATTTGCAAAACATCTTTGCCAGGCAACCATATAAGTGCTGCTACTTTTAACTTGATCATTGGCTATGTTATATATCAGGGGTCCCCAACCTTTTTGCACTTAAGAGCACATTCTATAATACTGGCCAGGTGGCGGGCACCATTTATTTTTTCAATCAGGTAGCGGGCATCATTTATTTTTTCAATGTAAATTTATAGTTGGATATTGTTAATAATACATATAATGTACAAAAAAATATTTATTTCAAAAATAAAATTTTAACATATAATTAACGTTTATATTTTTACGCTGTAAAAGTATAGTATGCCCTACAATTTGATTACAATATAATACAATAATTTATAAGAAATTTTTAAAATTAAATTTATTTGTTATCAGATAAATAATTTTTTATTGTGTTCGGATAGTGGCGGGAACACGTAAAATGGTCCGCGGGCGCCATGGTGCCCATGGGCATAGGGTTGGGGACCCCTGTTATATATGTACCTCTTACATGTTCCACATAAATGTGCCAACTCACTGCATCGTTTATATCAAAATCACTTACAAAATTTATTGTTCAATGCCATTTTTTTTATTGAAGTTTAGCCATAGTATTCTGTTTATAGATAACAATAGTGAAGGAACTAATTTACTGCTTCTAAATAAATTTCATTTTCTAACTTAGTGCCTGGTTTACTTCTTAACACATCCATCTACTTCCATTTATACAGATTTTTTATAATTATCTTACTGCACCAGTCTAATTGTTTATACAGATTCTTTTACTGTTTAGTGAGACAATCTGCTGTATTCTTGGGAATATTATTTACAATACCAGCGAAATAATATCAACACATTTATAATAAAGAAAACAGCAAACACAAATAAAACTTAAAACAAAAGTTTATTCATTCATAACATCTGCAGTTCATACATCATTTCAGTTTCCACATTACTCTGAATATTTTAGCATACATTAATTTTATTGAGTCTAATGCATGCTTATCTCATGTACATTTTCTAGAATGTATTTAATCAGAGGTAAATTAATTCTTATATTGTTTAACTGCAATTGCATTAAATATAGAAACTTTATTTATAGTCAAATAAGTATATACATATATGCATATATGCACAAACTGTGTTACAACTTTTACAGACAGTCCACAATTTACTTATTATATGATTAAAAACAATCTTTGAGAGTATATAGCAATAACGTATATTTAATATAAATTAAAAATATACTTTACTTATTTATTTTTATTCAATATAACTAAGTCTGTGAATAAATATCTTGACCCTCCAAAGACAAAAGCCTTCATCAGAATCAAAGTTAAAAAAGTAAAAATTACTATAAATGTGGTTTGTACTGAAGGGCACGATGTTAAACGTAAGGTAAGGAGGCTTACTTCATAGCGGAAGACTCCTTCGCCATTAATCGCAAAGAATCATTTTTTTCCTATATCCAAAAGATGGGCGAATTTAACTCATTTGCATAAAATTTGCATATTGTACATACATAATGTTTCCTATGAGTGAGTCATAGGGCTATGATTATGAGAAATATACTTTCTCGAAAGCGCTAAGCTTTTTAATTTGTTAATTATCATTTATATAACTTTACGTTATATGTGTATTGGCACAATTTTATTATTATAATTTGATAAGCGTAAAGTAGATATCTATGTTTTATTACTTAATAAATTTATTAATATTTTGTTAATAATTAACAATAAATATTTGGACTGTCTGTGTGTGCATAATACGCGAATAATGTAAATAAAGTTTATTTATTAACTATGCTCATATGTGCTGACCGTACACGAATAAATTATCTTATTATTATTATTGAGCTATTCTAGAAAATTTGTGAAATGCCAATCATATATTTAAATGTATAAAATGCAAATGAGTAACAATTATGCATAAATGGACTCTTGTATAAAAACTCCCACTAAGATTTATGTGCACGCAATGAAGCGCTATGAAGATGTAGTGAAGTGTGAGGAAGCATAATAATTGCGAGTATGATTCGCTTATTAGAATAGCTGCTGATTGTCTGCATAATAGTGATATGATAACTGCTGAAGTTTATGATTGTCCTTCCTAGCATACACACATATTGCAGTTATATCCAAATGGATGAGTGAAGAGTTTTCTTCAATTAATACACACTGCAATAGATTATATTATCTACTGAGCATGTATAGAAATTGACACACACATGCAGAAGTTTATTAATAGGTTGTAGAGATTTCTAGTGAAATTTTCTAATTGTTTTCTACCATTTTTTTTCTATTTTATTATTGATATTAAATAAATTTTATTTTGTTACCGTAAAGTTGTACTTAAATTTATTTAAAAGTTACTGATGCTGCCTCAACTGATATTAATATAGAATATACTCAGGACATACCAGAAAAGCTACCGTTTTCAGGAAACTTGAAGTTCATATCAGAATGGCACAAGTTGACAGTTGTTACAACCTCTATAGGAATATAAGAGGATAGTGCAGTTAATATAAATCTCAGTGCAGTTTGATGGAACAAGAAAAGTGGCACCAATAAACAGTAACATTTGTCAATTTGACATAGATAACATTGCATCTTGGAAAAATTATATGGATCATTTTGAAAAATATATGCTTACAAATAAAAATGAGAATGATAAAATTGAAGTATCTGTATTTATGTGTTCACAGAAATGGATGTATTGACTTAGCAAATCAACTCTGTGATTCCTGGATTCCTGAAATTGTGTATTAGGAGTTGAAAGAAAAACTAACCACTTATGTAACACATGCAATAACTAAATGGGTAGCATAATTTAGATTGAGGAATAGATAACAATTATCTTGTAAAAAATATCAGGACTATGATATACTGTTGAGGATATTAGTAAAGGATCATGGTTATAGCCTAGAGGTAAATGATGGTTTATAAAAATGACTATTATACAGAATGGTAGATGATAACTTTAGAAAAGTATTATTAAGTGAACTAGACCTTAATTATAAATGTGCAATAGAAAAATGCATCACAAACCCTTCAGAATTTCTACTCTCTAAACATATGGACAAATATCCCATTGGAGTAAAGAAAACTGATACTGATAAACTAGACTACAAGAGTGCAACAAATTTTTTGACATGTTTTTGCTGTTGAAAAATGGCCACTTAAAAGAAACTGCATATTTAGAAATGGAAAGTGCATTATTTGTAAAAGAATAAAACATTGAACTTCTGTCTGCTCTAATAAAGATAGAAATGTTCAAACAACATTAATTCCTGATTATAAATCAGTAAGAGGGATGGTAAGAATTAAAAAAAAATTATAAAAAAATTAAATAGCATGAATAATGACCAATATTCTAATGGATGTGAATATATATGAGTAGAATATTAGCATGAAAGCAGACAGTGGAACAGGTCTGACATTATTATCATATAAATAGTGGATAAAAATTAGTAATGGTTGTAAGAAGAAAACATCATTCACAACAACTGATATTATTGCTACAGGTGTAAATGAAAATAATATAGAGGTGTGTGAAAAAGTGATTATATTTGTGAAATTAAATTCCAAGATTAAATTTTTATCACTATACATATAGACAATAAAGATATAAGCTCATTACTAGGGAGGAGAAGACTGGTTTCATCTTTTGGGAATCTGTAAAAACACTATCAAGGAAATACAATTGGAAGCTAAAGTAAAAGTAATAAATAATAATTCATACAAAAAAAAAATTCAACAAAAATCCTATTTCTTTTTAAAAACTTTTATTTCATGAAATATATATATAATGGCAAAGAAATCAAGTCATATGTCACATGACCTAATTTATTAAGGTTGTATTATAAATATTATCTAATGAACATACCAATAGCTCTTAACAAGCTTTTCAGAATATCCCTATCCTCAGATCAGTTTCTAGCTTTCCTCAGTGAGGCACTAGGATATTTAAGCATTGGTCAAGCCCAACTCTTTAATTAATGGTTAACTATTTAGTAGAAAATTGAAAATTTCAGAAATCCATATGTCTTCAAACCAGCTATCTAACTTAAATAGCCATATGGTACTGAACCAAGTTCAAATGCACCTGAGAACAAAAATATAATTGCAAAGAAATAAAGTCATATGTCACATAACTTAATTTATTGAGCTTGTACTACAAATGTTATCTAATGAGCATGTCAATAGCTCTTAACAAGCTTCTAGAATATCCATATCCTCAGACCAGTTTCTAGCTTCTGGCTTTCCTCAGTGAAGCTTTGAAAACATATGGATATCTGAAATTTTCAGATTTTCTATTTAATAGTTACTCTTAGATAAAATGCAAGCCAGAGGCTAGAAACTGATCTGAGGATAGGGATATTCTGAAAAGCTTCTTAAGAGCTATTGGCATGCTCATTAGATAATATATATATATATATATATATATATATATATATATATATATATATATATATATATATATATATATGCACACAAAGTTTCAACAATTTCTTGTAGTCATTATCAAGGATCTACAAATACTTTGTAATGGTATTTCTGGTTGAATCAAGATATACAAATATTTAACAGTAAACTTTAATTCCAAATAAATATTTATATTAGATGAAAGTTGAATGGTTAATAAAATTTTAAAAAAATGATTCAAATTGAAATATATATAATAGTATTGATCAAACAATGATGATGATGATGATTTATAGTATAAGTACAACTTCACACAAAAGTGTTTTTTTTTTTCAGTTTCAATAAAATAAAAAATCAAGCTCAGGTGCTAAACCTTCTAACTAAAAAGTATACTTTTGAAAAATGTACTAATGACCAATCATCATCATTTTCAAATTATTACCTTCCTGCATGTTCTCCAGTGAATTGCACAATTTTTCAGGGTTTTGGATACTATTAGTATATTGAATATTAATAGCATAATGTTTGGATTGAGTTAGATAAGCAAACACAAACTAAATGGATTAATAAAAATAAATTATTAACGATGAATATATGATATTGTTGCTTATATACTTGCAATTATCAATATGTATACAAAATATTAAATATAATACTAAGACATATTTTTAATTTAAGACTTATAATATCTATAATGATAATCTTACAGAGTGAAATAATTAAACAGTTCCAAAACGTGGTTTTCTGATATTCTTGTAATATCTTTCCAAATGACTTTTAATTTCTCCAAAAATGGTAGTTATTCTCCTGGTGCACTGACAATGTTAGATACAAAATACAACAGCATTTGTGATATTAGATATGGCATAGTATTAGTAGGACTTAGATTATTTTTACTTCATGGTCTGTTTCTTTCTTCATGGCATTATTAAAGCAGGTAATGGCCTGGTTTTACCAAACTTCGGCAATATTTTCTGAATCCAATTACATTTCTGGTGTTTTGTCAGTGTGGTTTTTGGATATATTTAGCCACATATATTAGATAGTTGTCTTCTAGATAAAATTATAAGTATGGAAAAATACTAGGAAATATGAAAATATAGCTATCCAAGTTACCATGGAAAACAATTTTAACCAGTGGTTTCTATCCTCAGCATGGAATCATGACAACACTGTTCTTGAGTTTAATCTCAAATAAACTAAAAAAGTTTGGAATAGCCTGATCTGGACTGCACTAAAAACTAATCTTATTTGCTTGATTCTGACCTATTTATACACTATTTGAAGTTGTTTATCAACATATTTTTGAAACAATGGATTTATCACCAGCTAGTTACAAGATTTGACCTCTGTCTTTACAACAACATTTTTTTGAAAAACATTTTTCTTTATTTCCTTCACAACATGTCATAGAAACAAATTTATAAATATTATATCATGATTTGATACATACATGAATAAAAGAAAAACAAAACAGTTTTTTTTTATATATTCAAGGATCTAAAAGTGTGAGTTCAACTTCTACGTGAATACTGTCACTATGCATATTAGGTCAGCAACACCTGAAGAAGAGTGGAGAATAATACTACCCAAAATGTTGTATAATTACTAACCTGTTGTTTATGTGTGTTATTACTAACAGGTTGTTTGTATTTGGAAAGTTTAAATAAAGTTTAAAATGTTCTATATATTCAACATTCACTCATAGATTATGGTACTTTTGCTTGGGTTCTGGGTTTTGTTGAATGGATACACGCTTTTGACCAGTACATGATTTTTTTTTTCTCCAGGTTTGAATGACCAATCGTGGAGCCTGTTAATTATTCCCACACCCTGAATAATTCATTAGCTATATGTATATAATTTTCTATATACAATTTAATATATACATAATTTTCCAGAATATAAAAAGATTATGATTGTTACGGTTAGTAGTCAATATCAAATCACATTTATACCATTCTGCAATCATCAGAATTCATCAAATCATTAATTTCTCATATAAACCCTTTATTATTTTGGGTCTCTTTGTGAACCATGACCTGCAGCTGGGATGGAATAAAAACAAGGACTGCTAGTGTCATCACAAACGTTATCCATTAGTCAGAGAGGCAAGAGTTCAGGCAAATAGGTTAGGATTCACCAATGCTCTGACATCTTTACCTTGTGCATGGTTGGATTCAAAATACTTTGCTTGAATTATTGGTCTTGTTGAATGACTACATGATTTTGACCAGCACAGTATTGATTTTTAACATCCCATTCAATCTTTCTAATAGCCTTACTATTCAACTCTGTAAATAAATGAAAATTAAAAAAATACTATTATATTATATACTTTAAAATAATGAAAAATTATCATATCTTTAAATAACTTACTTTTAAATTTCATTATACTATCATGAATATTAACATAATATATTTTGTACATCATGAAGTAAGCAATTCCTGTATTTAGTTTATCTAGTATAAACCTAGATATCAACCCACTATTTCCAATTTTAACAATGCAATTTTCTTTGCTTTCATCTTCAACCTATACCTGTTTCTTACATATCTTACCAATAATAAATTATACAGAATTACCATTCAGGATTAAATATAAATACACTATACTTATATGGAATTAAATATGAGATCAAAATTTAAATATCACAATATATGTTTTAACATTATATTTTTACACACATATGTTATCTTCTTTAAACTAATACATGTTATTACCCTTTATATTGATATTTATGTAGATTATTATTTAGCCCCATTTATTATATCATTTAATAATGTTTAATAAAATAAAAATTATAAACAATTAATTACACACATAAATAAATAAAATAAGCTATTAATTTTTATATAGCACATATCACTAGCTGAAAATTTAAATACAAAATGTTCAAATCTCCCTACCAAACATTGTTTTTTCAGCAACACCCTCTGTGAATAAATATAGTCATATTGTTTGAAGTTCAGACTTTGTATTTATTCATAGAGGGCTTTGCTGAAAAAACATAACATTTGGTTGGGAGGATGATTTGAACATTATATATATATTCTGTGTGTGATGTAAAAATATATAATTGTGAATCAATGCAAAACAACATCTCAACATCTTAGTATTGGAAGGAAATTTGTTTCAGAAATAAGAAAACAAAAGTGAAACTTAAATAAAAAGAGAGATGATCATAAAATGTGTAGAAGAATTCTGCAAAGAATTATATAACAGTAAAGAACAAACAAATAATGACTTCAACTATTAATTCTTCTGAATTATTCAAGAATTTAAATGAAGAGAGGAGCTAGGCAGGAAATAATACAATAGTTATTGGTAAAGCTATATACTTAGTAACTAAATAATAAAGAGGTACAAGATATTGGAAGACTGGAGTAGTAATATTAATATTCAAGAATGGTGATAAAAAAAGATCTTAGACATTATAAATCTATCAGTTGTTTATCAGTTCTAAACTAAATTTTTACCAAGATAATTACAATTCATCAAATTTGGATTTTAATCAATCAAAAGAACAATCTGGATTTGAATGTGGTTTTAGTACAATAGATCACATTCAAGTATTGAGAAGAATTCAAAAAATGATAAATATGAATTTCCATTGGGGTTTGGATTTATAGATTTAAAAAAAGATATTTGATTTTACAAAATAAAATATTTCTTGTAAGTATTCTATAAGTATTCTACAATGAAAAAAGCTTTAGATCATCATAATATAGACCCAGGATTCTATCATATTTTGAAGAATATTTATCAAATTTCAAGCAGTGATGAGATTACACTGTGACATTAAGAAAATTAACATTAAGAAGTGTGTACAATAGGATGATTTTTACATCTCTAAAACATTTTATAGCTGCTCTACAAAAATTATTTTGTGGATTAAAATAGAAAGCTAAATAAAAAAAAAACATATTCATTCAGTATAATGAATGTTTATTATAGTAAAGAGAGGGATTAGAACTTAGAATTTTCAGTCTATGTTTATCCTCTGTCCATTCAAGTTTAAGGAATTGCTATTTTAATATAAGCCAAGCATTGATTGTATATACATATGACAGATTATGATCTGGTCCAACTGATGAGTGCTAGTATTGCATGAAATACATATATTGGGGATCATTTATCTTTTTCATGTGTGTGTGTGGTCATGTGTAATAGTTGTTTGAGATGGAGTGAAGGATGAATATAGGCTGAAAATACTAACTTCATATCTCACTATTTACTAAAGGTAAAAATAATTGGAGATTACTTAAGTCATGTGGTTGTTTTCAAAAGTAATGCTTCAAATCTTCAGGAAATGCTGTGTAGCAAGAAACTAAGATTAAAGATAAATGGTAAAAAAAAAAATATGTAAGATAATGGTTTTTCTCAAAAGAGAAAATAAAGTGTGATAATAATGAAAAAGGTAACAACTACAAATATTTTGGTTGGATTATTAATATAGATAGAAACATAATGATGAAATTAATCATAGAATTAAACTGTCCCATGGAATGACTTAGCAGAAATAATTTTGATATTAAAAGAAAATATGTTTATATATTTGAAAAGATTTTTAAATAGATGTTTTTTTCAGTTTGTATTTGTGGATCTGAGACTTGAATACTTAATAGAAAAATAATACAGAGACAACAGACCACACATTGAAGTATGTATGTTAGTATTAGCAAGAAAAGAATAAAAATGAAATATATAGATAAAGAACTCATATTATTGAAAGAATTAAGAATCTAAAATGTAGCTGGAAAAGATATATTGCTAGGAAAGATGATAATAGCTTGATGTGTGATGTTTTATATTAGATTTCAAGAGATTGTAAAAGCCCTAGAGAGAGAGCCCATATATGAAATAGATGGATAAAATAAGAAAATTTGTTGGCATGGTGTGACAAAAAGAGTTTATGGCTTACTAAAACTAGTTTAACTTTGGGAGGCCTTAATTTTTCAGTGGATCAATAACGTTTGAAAATGATAAAATTAATGGGTATAAATGTGTTATATAATGATTTTCGTAGTTGTAATTTCATTTATACATGTAACGTTATTTACAATTTTGAATTTTTATATAATATCTTCAGATCAAAATCTGGATTCAATTATCTCATATTCAAACTCACAGAAATATTTTTTTCTATTAATCTACCAAGATTGCTAGGTAAAATAATTTTGCATTTTAATCAAATAATTACTTTTATTTAGCTTTTGTTGAATAGACTGATATCTTGACTTACCTCTATCTTAATAATAGATATAATGTATTAAAATTAAATATTTTTATAGCAAATGGGTTTTTTACAATACATAGTCACGTGCTTTTTTTCAGTACACCTATATTCAACCTTATTTGTTCTCATAAATACTTCAACAATACAATCCTTACTTATTTAATGACCTTACAATATCTCAACCCCCCGACATTCCTATATCTTCTGATCATTGAATTACTCAATAATAAATTTATTCTTAAAAAATATATAACATTGTTGTTGAAATAATTATATTGACAGGTTAGAATGCAATTTCACATTTATTTGTGTTTTATTATAAATTTGTTAATGAACAATGAAATAATTAAAGGAGATTTGAATCCAGACTTTGATGGAGTGAATAACTGAAAGAAACTTGAATGTATGGGTTCAAATCCTCTCTAATTACATCTAGAGTAAGTATATATATACTATACTTGTATTAAAAATATTACAGATTCAGCCTGTATTCTGCCCATCCCTCTTTTATGTATTTAAATGTTCTTAAAATTCTATATATGAGGAGTGTTGGATTGACTTATGGTCAACATGGGCATACAAGGGCTTTGAACATGCCATCATCAGATTTTCAAGGATATGGATGGCTGAATAGGTGAGTAAAGAAAATGGAAGCCTATCCATTAAAGTTTGAAGATTTGCTATCTTAATATAAATCAAGCATTGATTATTTATGTGTGCGGGGGGAAAAGATGAGTCTTTTTTTTTTTTTGCATAATTATGTGGTCCTGTGTATGGGTTGTATAAGATGGAACGGATAATTGAAGGGAGCTTGAATGTCTGGTTCAAATCCCCTCTAATTACATCGCATTAAAAATGAACAATGGAATAATAAAACAAGTTCTATAATTTGTCAAATTGTACTATGTATATATTAAATATTGAGATATTCATTTAAGAGCAAAATTAGTCGGTGTTGTTAAGTTATACATTATTGCTTTTTTCTCTCTCTAAAAATAAATTAACATCATTTTATATCTTTTAAAAATTACAGTTTAATATAATTTAAAAAAAAAAAAATGTTAGCATTTTCCAAACTAAAAGCTTTTAATAATTATATTAGTAATGGATAAAACTGAAAGTTGCTATGAAGTGTAATTATATATTACGTTGACGAATCGTATAAAAAATGGTCTTGTTAAATATTACTTATTAAAAATCAAAGCTTAATTGTTATATAATATAAATAATATTTTAAATATTATTAGTTCTTTATTACTTTTTTAAGTTTTTTTTTCAGCAAAAAAAATTATAAAAATTAAAACTTTGACATCTTATTTGTAACATAAAATAATCCTTAATTAAATGTTGTTTGTGAAATTAATTTTTGCATGATTTAGAAAAATAAATTAAAGATTAATCTAATTTATTCTATTTTTTCCAACATTTAATTACTACTATTCTATTCACATGAGTTGCATCGTTAAATAACCAATTTTACTTGTTAATATCATAATTAATTTGTTTTACAAGACGCAATTAAGCATAAATTAAACAAAAGTTTAAAACAGTAAACAATTTGAACATTAATCAAAGATGTTTCTTGAAAACAAGAACTTAAAAACTTTAATTATTTCAATTAAAAGTGTAATTAAACCTTATATAAGCAAAAATTAAATCAAATGAGTTTCTATTGTTTTAAATGAAAAAGATCTAAACAAACGAGGGCAGTGGAAATGTGAAAAAAGGCCTTGAAATGATAATGAGAGGGAACAAGAATAGAATGGTGAAAAACTGATTTAATCAGTAAACAATTGAATTCTAAACCAAAGCAGATGATTAAATAAAGAAATAATTTATTATGCTTAACTTGTAAAAAAAGGAAATTGTAATTTGACTAATTGATAAACAAATTCTATGATTAGTTTAATAATAATAAAAACTAGACGATATTGGATCAAAATATTTTTTTGAAAGTAATTAAAAAATTGTTTCAGCTCATTATTGATAAACAGGTTTGTATTTAAATAAATACCAGTGCAGTTAATCATATAATAGTTTAATAATTGTGTAGATTATATATTCATTTTTTATTATTATTAATTTGTTTTTATTATTGGTTTTGAAGCCTGAGTAATACTTTTTTAATTGCAAAGATAAAAGGGAAAAGTCTTAAATAACTCACTGCAGAAACAAAGCTCTCTCGGATTTTTTCTACGGATAATGTGTGAAGAAAGACAACGTGATATTGAACATAACTATCAGATGCTGGGAAATTTTATCGTTTTTTTCCGTTGCCTTACTCTTTAGTTAAAAATAGCTGGAAACCCGTTTATTAACTAATAATTGGATGATTACGTAGTTTATTTAGTTTGATTACACAAAATGGAAAATCCAAAGTTTGCTTTGGAAATCTTTAGCCAGCTTAAAAAAAATTGAACGTTAGATAATAGAGCCATCGTCTTTTAATGTATGAATGTATGTTAAATTATCTGTCTGAATGCAGATAAAATAGCCAATATAAAATTAGGATCAAATGAAAACCATTGATCATCATCAGAAATAGTCTGTCTCATGGCTTGCCATTATCAACACAATTTATTTTAGCATCTCAATTTTAAAGGCATTCCATAAATAAACTTTAATAAACTCTTGCATTGCTTTATGTGGTTTGATGTAATAGTAGATTAGCAGACTCTAAAGGTCAATTCCGTTATCTTCCAATGTTCAGGTATTGTTTGAAGTTCCTGGCACTAAATCACTATATCATTTTGTTCTGCATAGTAGAGTGGCAAGCTCTGAAGCTAAGGTTCATGGACCACAATCTCAGCTCTGTCACTTCTTATAAACTCTTAAGCTATAAACCATTCAATTATGTTACTCATCATCGTCATTTTAACTATTATCATTTCACTTTAGAATAAAGGTCTCTCCAAGTTCAATCCATCTCTGATTTCTAATTTCTCTTCTTTATATCACTCCAGCACACTTCATTATTTCATCCATCCATCTCATGTGTTGTCTCTTTCTACATTTTTTACAATCTCTGGAATCCAGTGTAATCTTTTAACTGTTCAGCTATTGTCATCTCTTTTAGTAATTTATCCAGCTCAACTCCACTTCAGTCTTTTAATTCTTTCAATGATGTCAGTTAACACCTGTTTATTCTCTTATCCATGTATTTCATTTTCAATCTCATCTTGTTACTTCTAACATGTATTTCTCCATACTTCATTAAATGATGTTTCTGTATTGCCCCTCCTCTCTGAAGTCTCAGATTCATAAGTAAGAACTGGTAAAACACATTTATTAAAAAGCTTCCCCTTTAAATAGATATGTATATTTCCTTTTAATATTGTTATTTCTATCAAAAGCACTCCAAACAAATTTAATTCTATGATTAATTTCATCCATTATGTTTCCACCTGTAGTAATAATCTGAACAAGGTATAACTTCTTCTAACTCATCCTTATTAATCTTTATTTTCATCTTTTGAGAAAATCCATTGAATATTTCTTTTTTTTTTTTTTTAATATTTACATTTAGTCCTACTTTCTTACTTTCATCTGATAACTCTTGCAACATTTCTTGAAGCTCTGAAGCATTATTTGCAAAAACAATTACATCATCTAAAAAAACTAGATGACTTAAATAATCTCTGTTTACTTTTATTCCTTTAGCTTGCCATTTTGATCCATAAAATACTTCTTGTAGCACTGCCATAAAAAGTTTTGGAGATATGGAATCACCCTGTCTTACACCCTTCTCAATGCTGACTTTCCCAGTATCATTATGTAATCTAATTGTCACTGTTGCAATTTTATAAATATTCTTCAGAATATGACAATATCCTCAGTCTATACCTTAATGATTCAATGTTTTAATTGCTGAAGAAATGCTTATAGAATCAAATGCCATCTTATAATCTACAATTACAAAGAATAATGACTGCTCATATTCATTTGTTATTTTTATAACTTTTTTCAATATTTGGATATGATCCACTGTACTAAATCCAATTTTAAATCCAGTTTTTCTTTTGATTGGTTGAAATCCAAAGTTTACTATAGATGAATTGTAAATATCTTGTAAAAAGTTTGTATAAAATTGATAAAAGACTGATAGGTCTGTAATTTCTAATATCTTCTTTGTCATTTTTTTTTAAGTATTAATATTACTACTGCATTATTCCAATCATCTGGTACATCTTTATCATTTACACATTTGGTATATAACTTAGCCAAAATGTTTTCTATTTCTTCATTTGTTTCTTTTAAGATAATGATTATAATTCCATCATTATCTGGAGCTTTTCTCTTTTTCATAAATTTAATTGCACATCTCACTTCTTCATTTAAAATCCTGGGCAATTCAGAAGATATAATAATTTTATGGAGGTATTTGTTCTTTATTATTACATAATTCGGTACTCATCTTTTAGCTAAAGGCACCGCTCTATGTCGTGCTTGCCAAAACACATTAAAATGCTGTTTCCGTGGCCGACACATTCAAACCCGCATTTTCAATAGTACAACTTTTTTGTTGCGCTACAGAATGCAGGCCGCTATGTCGCGTCGCAGTACAGCATGTATGTTGCATGGAAGCAAATACATTTTCCAAATTCACACAATTTATAAAGTAATTACAGCTTGATGAGAGAGTTTGTATTTGAATTGTATTGAAATGTTGTTTGCATTGGATTTTTTTTTATTTTAAACTATTGAAATGTTCAGATTTTTTAAAACAATAATTATAAGACTTTTTACAACGTACTATATTGAACTTTTATTTGGGAAAATGTTAAATATCTTTTTTTTTATTGAGTTGCAATTAGGTAACGTGTCAAGTAACGTACTGTTATTAACATTCCATGAGACAAAGAAGATTCTACCGTCTGTATATTTTTGAAGTAAAAAAGAGCGGTACGAAAAAAATATCCAGTAAGAAAAGTTCAAATATTCAGGGTTTTTTTTGTAAATTTAATAAAAAGCAAATATTATAAACATGTTTAATAAGTAAAGAAGACATTTGTATGTGTTTGTTGTTGTTTAAAAAAGTTTGAGTTTCTTTCTTCTGTCCAAGTACGGATACGATTTTGAATTTTTTTATTTTAGCATTACAAACAAACAGAACACTAACTCTAAAACTAACCCTAACCCTAAAACTAACCCTAAACTAACCCTAAAACTAACCCTAAACCTAATCCTAAACTAACCCTAAAACTAACCCTAAACTAACCCTAAAACTAACCCTAAATCTAACCGTAACAACTTTTACTTTTATTACGATTATTATTTTTTAGTTAAACAACAACAAAAAAAGTCGTACCACAAGTAAAAAAATATCCGATAGAAAATTGATAAAAAAAAAGCCGTAACACAAATAAAAAAAATATCCGATAGAAAATTGATAAAAAAGAAGCCGTAACACAATTTAAAAAGTATACGATATAAAAAACATGAATCAAATTGTAATTTGTTGATTTTA
Source organism: Epiperipatus broadwayi (assembly GCA_028023455.1). NCBI lineage: Eukaryota > Metazoa > Onychophora > Udeonychophora > Euonychophora > Peripatidae > Epiperipatus > Epiperipatus broadwayi. The sequence continues at coordinate 2,492,361 of JAQFVV010000056.1, read as the reverse complement.
TTTTACATTTATTATTATCATTTAAATTTATACGTTAATAAAAAATAATATTTAAAAAAGACGATTTTGTTTTGTTTTTATTTTCACATTACAAAAAAGCACAGAAAAATTATTAAAATCAACGGCCCATGAAAGTTCATATTTTATAGTTTTAGCGTGAAAACGGCGCCATCCTACGGTGACTTTAGCTATAATACAAGCACCCATAATTCTTAATAAGACTCTTCTATCAATTTCATGATGTCATCTCTCTTTTTGGTAATAGTATCATCTTATTTTCTTATTGAAGAAATAAGTTTCCTACTAATACCAAGATGTTGTTTTACACTCTTGATACTTTTATTCTCTTCTATAGCTTTTCTTGCTAGTTCAAAATTATATTTTCTTACATCATTAACAACTCTTTTTTGCACCATTTTACAAAATTCAAGATATTCAATCCTTCTTAATTTATCATTTTTATATTTTTTCACATTCCTTCTTTTCTTCATAAATTGACTTGTCTCATTGGAAACTTTTTTGATCAACTGCTGCCTTTTGATATGAGTTCTCTTTATTACAGTTTTTTAAAAGTATTTCTATTGATTTCATTCAAATAATGAATTATGTTCAAAATTTAATAATATTTAAAAATGATTGCAAGTTCTAATTTAAATTAACTAGCATGTTTCTGAAGATTAGGAATATTAGCTGTAAATATTGGTCTTTCTTAATAATTTTTGTCTTTCTAGTTTTGCATTAACATGTATCTTACAGCTCACTAATTGATGATAAACTTTCTGTGTTGAATTCATTATGAACATTACAATCTTGAAATATATATTTTCTTTTAGTCAAAATATAATCCCATTTGAATGCTTCCATGTCCTTTTCCATTTAATATTTTTCTCAAAAAAGAATTCATAATATAGTTTTTCTTTTTATGCAAATTCCAAAAGTCTATGTCGTCTCTCATTTCCATTACCATAACCAAATTTACCTACAGCATTTTTATCTATCAATTGTTTACCAATTGTAGCATTAACGTTTCCCATAATAACTTTAAATTGTTTGATCTGATCAAAAGCCTTTTGTGCATCTACATAAAAATCCTCTGCTAATTTATCAGTATGAGAAATTGTTGGGACATAAACCTGAATTATCTGCATTTGGTATTAGCTATTAAGTTGAATAAGTAATCTTGCCAATTCAATCTCCACAATGTTGTTCTTCCACTTTTTATTTATAATGAATCCTACTCCATAAGTATTTCCAATATTTGTGCCTTGCAGTACAAAACATATCCACTTTTTAATCGTCTCTTCACCTCTTTTTCTAACTTCACAAAGTCCAATAATATCCCATTTAATATAAAACAATTTTCTTACAATCTTGCTTCATTACATAGTGACCTGATTTAAGTACCTAAATAAAAAATCAGCATCAATTAATAGCCTGGGCCCACAGTCAGAACTTTTTAGCACTCTCTGCCTTTGGCCACCAATTGTTGCCTTGGCTGGCAACTCCACTATCTCTTAGAAATAAGGGCAATGATTTATTTTTGTCTATCATGGTTGTAAATATCTTATTAGAAAAATATTTCTTTTTTGTCATTCACATACGCATTCATTCTGCCTTCAAGAAAACTCAAACAATATTTCAGTTATGAGCTATCAGGCAACTGAGGAAAAAGACCATGGTATTTCAACTCAGAGATTAAAAAAACCAATAAACTTACTATACTGGATAATGTTTGTTGGTGAACAGCAACATCCATGTTCATTTACCATATAAATAATTATATAGATAACCATAATGACAATAACGTATGAATTGGACATAAGGAATTTGCCCTGCTTGGTTCTTCTAACGCCTCAAATAGGAATCAAAGAGTCTCTTTTTTATTTTACTATATCAAACAATTGCAAATGTACATATTTTAATAATAATCTTATACAAAAATATTTTTTTAAAAAAACTACATATATATATACTAAAAAAAATAAAATAATTTTTAAATAGCCTACCACAACACAAAAGCCTCTTCAACAACCATGTTCAGAAACAGTAAAAGAGAAGACAGTACTGTACTTACCAGACTCGTAGGTTGGGGATTTAAGCAGATTTTCCACAATTGTTTACCCGTTAACTAATAATATATGAACATCCAAACTTATTTTGTTTAACAAGTATGGCTATGGGTTAACATTTTACTCGGCCCAGATTTAAAGCCAGATTATTGCAGTTGTACTTGCGCAAGGGATCATTCATGACTATATATATATATGATCTTTTAAAAAGGATATTTTCAATTTTAAATAAAAGCTATATTTATTAATATTATTATATACAATCAATCTGGGGAGGGGGCTAAATTTTGTTTATTTATTTTAAAAGTAAGATTTAAATTTGATTATAAGTTGTATTAATATAATCTAACCTAAAAATATTGCAATATAATGAAATTAGTAGCGTAAATGTAGTAAACAATAGATAAAAAGATCAATTTTAAACATTATTAATCCTTCATGTTAAAATAGGAGCAGTATATATAATTACTACAATATAAAGAACACGTGACAAAACTTCTGCACTCATAAGTTGGCATCATCCGCTATAGACATAATGATTATTCAAATCATTAAGCAAGAGATTGTTGTAACACTTTTAACCTGGTTATAATCTTGAAAATTAATTAAAGATTAATATATCTATTTTTTATTATTATTGAGTATATACATCATTTTTGAAAGATATGAACAAAGTCATCTGAAAAGCATGTACCTGTGTGTGATAAGAACAATAATAATAAATATATGCTATGTTAATAGTTAACCTGGCAATGAAAGTATTTAGATCTGAAAAAAATAAGTTACTGTCTTTAAAGTATAATGATTCTAGGCATAAAGTTTCACATTTATATTTATCAATGTGAAATAAATTTTTATTTTCTTGTATGGATATGAAATACATCAATATCTTTGAAATACAAATATACACTATAAGATTTTTTTCATAAACTATTTGATACAAAAGTTTCATATCCAATAAGGAAATATACCCTACACTTTCACCATTAAATTTCAAGTTTTGAAAATTAGCTTTATAAGTAAAAGTTTGTTTTGTTTTTGTTTTTAAACAAAAACAACGTGATTGTAACTCCACTAGATTTAACTATGAGAGTAATCAATTAATATTTTAATTTAATATTCCAATTAATGATCTTTTTCATAAATGATAAGTTAAAAGACTTTCTTGGAATCAAAGATTTAAAATACATTGATATTGCTGGAAAACACATGCCACATGCCAAATAACAACCCTATGTTTTATCACCGCGTTTTTAAGATTTTGACATCAATCAAATATACATTCCTGAATCTTTTTTTATCTCATTAATGAACAATGTTGGATATACATAATTTATTAAGTCTCATAATTTTTTGCATCCATAATCTACATCAGCATTAGAAGAGCAAATCACTTTATTTCTTTATTCCAGAGCCATCTACTGTAAAATTGAGTAATTATTTGACTACTCTCAGCTACATGGTCTCGTAAATGAAAAAATTAAGTATCAGATCTATGTAGCTTTTTTTCCAAGTTGACTTGGATTCAAACTTTAAGATACTTGAATTTTAGATTGAATATTTAAATTTTAGATTATTAGTGTGGATAATATAAAAAGGTAAAGATGGTTTCTAAATGTGTGTACAAAATCAGAGCTTTGTTCTGGTTTTCTGTGATTAGAGATTTTGTTTCTTATTTTCTAGATTATGTAAGATTGTAATCATATTTTTCTTTTGGTCTTGCATGCAAAATCAGCCTCAAATTGCTTTAAATGTAGTATATCAAAGGGCTATCCTACTGGCAATATGACCTTGTCTTGATGCATTATTCTGGGACAAGAAATGCTTGCTGATGCCATTTCATCAGTTCCCTACAAGACTGTATATTTTTCATATATCTCTGAATCAGGAAACTAGGATTGTTATTCTTTTATAAATCACCAGCAGGGAGATAATATTAATCCCCTTTGTAAATTATAGGTGAAAGAATGCTTCTTTCTGCTCAAGTATTTAATATTTCAATGTTTTCAACTCATATACACTCTTTGATAAATTAACTTATAAAAATCTCATTTATATTTTGCTTGCTACATTTATTTTGTCTTTTATGTGTTGCTTTAAATTTATTTGGCAGAGTGTGTACTAAGAATTTGGTTTGTAAAATTATTTGTATTTTAATTATTTCACTTTCTGGAAATTCTTGGGTAGACATAACTGGTTTTCTAAACTACTTACCTGTCTCCTATTGAGATTTTTAATTATTATTCTCAGCTTAGTTTGGCCAATCAGTTAGTGGATGATTCCTCAGTTTTAAAGGTCAGTTTTCCTTAAATCAGATTATTTAATGTTTCCTCCATTTGCCAATCATTTATGCCAGAGTATTTTCTAAATTTTACTATTTCATTAAATTAGAGATGTAAGAAGAAATTCTTCCCTCCTTTTAATTCTTTATTAGAAAATTGGTCAGTCTGCGAGAGCATTGATGCTTTTAATTTAGTTAGTACATGCCTGATACACCTATATTTATTGTGTGTAAAGCTATAATTTAACATTTTATATTACTTGTAATAAAATTTAAAAATTATTTAAATTTAATTTTAGCGGATGATTGTCTTAGTGCTTTTATTTCTCAGTTGAACAATATTTAAGATTTCTTGCTTCTCCCTGAATCTAGTTGGTGCAAAACATCATCCTCATCCATTTTTGATCACGGTAAATAAATTTTCCAGATACATAGTGATCTGGTGGTGCTTTCTGTGATCGATGATGGATTGAGTGTCCGGTACAATATATATATACATTCAGATTTTATTTGAAAATATTTGGTTTAAGTAGAAATGAATCAATTGAAAATTTATTAAAGGTATTAAAAGCAACCAGAAAGGTCTATTTAAACAAGAAATGTCTAGTGTTTTAAATAAGTGATGCCCACTTTTTTAAATGTCATAATTATTATTTTTTATGATTATAATTGAAATTTTAATATTTTAAAAAATAATTTTATTGATTGAACATATTATCTACCAAAATTTGTTTTTCTGATAGAAATTTATTAGAGAACATTTTTATTTCATTAAAATATATATTTTTAACCTGAAGATTAAATCTGAAGTCTGTTTGTTTAATTATTTTTTTATTACTCTTTTTGTTTGCAGCAACAAAAAAGGCTTTTTAAAAAATTAATGACTGTATATTTACTTTAATAAGTTTTAAATAAATATTTTAAATGAGTATATAATGCTTATAAAAAGATTTTATTTACTAATATTAAAAAGACCAAATATTTTTTATAACAAGTATAATAAATAGTTGCCATTACTATTTTGATATCTTAGATATTTGCAAACCATTACATGTAAGCTAATATTCTCTAATTATAATTATCATTGACAATGTAAATACATATTCACAATCTGATAAAATTCAGTGGGCCATAATATTGGTGTGCAACACCATCTAAGCCTGCAACAGCTAATATGAACAGAACTGTTCTATAGGTTGTAACTTTCTATGCAAAAGCACGGAAATATTGGGCCATGTAAATGGCATATTTCTGTGCATTTGCATAGAAAGTATGCCCTCTTACAGTTTCAACATGCTAAGAGAAAACTACCAATATGCCTGCTAGGAAACATTATATTTAGTATTTACATTTTATTTTTTATTACTGTTATTTTAAAAAAAAAATTATTGTGGAAAAATTAAATACAATATTTATAATTGGTTTTTTTTGGGGGGCAGGGGTTAATTTATTGACAGAAAAATAAAATAAATAAATATAATATTTATACTTTATTCATATTGGCAGTATGCAATCATATTGTGACCATTATCACGTACTTTTCAGTATCTTATATCTTTGCAAATAATCCATTGCATCACATTCTGTGACTGGAAGGTCCCATATTTTTATCATTATGATAATTTATTAAAAAAAATTGCTGACAAAAATAAACAAGCTGAATTGAACCAAAGTACAACAATGTTAAGAGTGTCTCATTACTTCCCACATTATAAAATAAGTATTAAAAAAAATTGAAATAAAGCTTTTTAAATTTACCAGAATTTATTCCTCTTTTAAAATTTAATAATCAATTTCCTAATTTTGTTTTAATTTAACAAATAACACATCTTCTCTATATTATAGGCTCTTAAAACTGTATATTTATCACAAATAGGTCTGCCATCTTGGTTTACTTAAAAACTTACCAATATCCAAATTTTATTTTATGTAATGAAAATAATCAAAATTACACTTCTTTAGAATGTCTTTAAGATAATCCTTATAATTTAAATGTGGTTTTGTATCTCCCACAAAACCATGCTCAAGTTCACCATAAGACACTTTTTATAAAGTATTATATTGGTCATTTATTTTACATGTCCATTCCAATGATAATGTAATTTTGCAATAGTGGATTTTATTGTATCATAACTAGCAATCTGAAAAACATAGTGTTTGATTGCAGTAGTTATATCATTGTGATGATTTACCTCATCTTTTAACTTAACTTTGCTGCACCTTAACAATTAAGCTTACCTTTTTATTTAAAAAGCTATCAAAACATTTAAATTGGCTTACATTCTCAAATTGATAACAATATTAATATATAAGTAGTAAAGATTTTTCTTGCCTCATTGAATGATAAAACAATTTGAGTTTTGTTTAATATTAATTACTAAATTAAAATCTTTATAAAATGCATTCAAAATATTAAGTACATTATGTAGATCATCTTTTGAACTATAAAAATAATAAAAAAAAATGAATATATATTTATATATAGTCAATTAAATTTTTGAAACTTATTAAAACATATTCTGCATTTATCAGACTTTTTTCACAAAAATAAATATGTAATTTAATACACTGTACAGGCTTACACACACACCTGCATTTACAAACATGAAGTAACTTTTAATAAAACTAAATTTATATTTTTTACAATAGATCAGGGTGTCGAAGTCATTTCCATTACGGACTATTATTCTAATTGGTAAAATTAACGCGGGCCACATGTTATGTATTTTTATAAAACTCCTGCTTTTCATATTTCACTGTTTTTAAAATTTAAATAAATAACAAATTAACAGCAAACTTAAAACAAAATCAATTTTTCTTGTTACACTATTGAAAAATTACGATTAAGTTTCTTCTTTCCTCATTTATAGTTATTTTCCTTTTTGGTTTTGAAAGCTTTATTTACTGGATTAAAAATATTGGCCATAAAATTTATTAATTTAAATAACTGCTTAATAATTCAACAATTACTAATGGTTTAGTAATTAAATTTTAATTATTTACACTTTTGCCTAAAAATTTTCTATATTGAGTGACAGAACGAAAACCGATCAAATGCAACTTGGTAAAGAATAAATGAAAACAATGGTACCTGACAGAAAAAAACAATTTGAATGCTTTGATTAAAATTACAAGAGACAAAAAACCTAGTATTATGCCTTCCCAAAAGAGAACTTATTCCAATATTAGCCATTCACCTCTGTCATGTGTTGTCTCCCTCCTACCTGTCTCATGATTTGTCATGCATCTGACATCAATTGAGTCATGACCAAGGACATGCAAATGATAAGTAAATACTGAAGAGTTTAAAAATATCAGGAAGGATAACAGCTTATCTTTCTGTACACATAGTTCCTTAACGCTCATTCATATTCTTCCATTTAACAGAGTAAGTGCAGAAAAGCATGACACCATAGCTCCAAGCTTGTTTGATATGATTAGTCTTCATGTCACATGTACACATTATGTCTTATTTTTGTTAAATAGTTTGCAAGTTCTTATTTTTTTCTTTTTTATTATAGGTTATAAAAATATATGCCACAGGCCACATGTGGCCATGGACCACCAGTTTGATACTTTTGCAGTAGATCATTTGACTTAATTATATATTTCTGTTGTTGTTAATTTTTATTTTATTTGTTCAAAAAAATTATCATGTAAGACTTAGTCATAATCTATCTTTAATAATGATTTTTACACATGAATCTTAACTGACGATTGTATACTATGATTGATCTCTAAACAGTAATGGCTAGTGCTTTTTTATTAGTATTAGTAATATTGTTTTGATGTTATTAATACTCATATCTTTTTTATTCTGGAAATGAGGAATGACAGAAGCACATCAATAATTAGTTTAAATGTAAGAAGTGCATCTAAGGTGACCAAAGAGAAGCTAATTTAATTTTAAAATGGATTACATTATCACATCTGTTTTCACAGGATAAATAGCAAATTGTGAATCCTGCTTTTTAAATACAAGTTGCTCCATTATAATATGGTTCATTTATGAAAATTAAACCATACGATAAAACTAAAACTTATATTTACTCAATCATATTTCTATTTTTTTTCTATAAACTTTATAAATAGTTGTTGATATAAACCATTATTTTACTAAATAATATACATTACATCATTCACATTTTTAAATAATATAAACAAAATCTGATATAAATAAAGTAAAATTTAAGTTGCTTTTATTGAATGATTATAATTTTAAAACTTTGGGATAAAATGATAAAAAGATGTTTTTAAAAAAAAAAAAATCACGGGCCATATTGTGATTCAAAAGACAGCTATTATACAACATTTAATATTTTAATTAACAATAATTTTTATATAGGGCTTTGGTTTATATATATATTGAAACAGTAGATATGCCCTACCAATCTTAGCTTCACCTTGCCTTCCTGTTTCCTACCCCCATGCCTTATTTAAAATCCTAATTTTATCGTATTGTGTGGGTACTGGGTATATTACCGAAATCCCGCCTAAATTTATATGTCTAATGGGGTGCCTGGGGTTTTATAATAATTAAAATTGTTTTTAAACGGTTTTATTTTCAAACCGTCAAGTATACATTACGTATATGCTTGTACATTAAAGTAGGTCACATATTGTCATCTACACACATACTGCGATAATATTTAAAATTTATGAAAATATTTTATTTAAAAGTTGTTGTTTTGAATCGATTTATTTTGTGATGTTATTTCACTATAATTATTTGCCTTTAATAAAATAATATCACTGATAAATATTTCTGGAAATTAAATTCAAAAAGAGAGTTTTATAAATGTAAAGTGTTAGTTAGTTTTCAAAAACATGCCATTCTCTTTTGAATCAGTGACGATAAGGAAAGAACAATAGTGGCTAATTTTAACCATATTGTCGCCAGTTTTACTTGTAGATTTGATAAGATTAAACAGTGTTTATGAACAGATTTTAATTAGAAAATGCAGTCCGTGTTTTCAAATGTATTAATAACTTAACGAACGGATTTTATCACTGCAAGGTTAGATTGTAATCAGGGAGAGCGTATAAATAGGGCTGATTGATTGTATTATTATTATTAGAGAGAGTTATTAATTAATCTGCCTGATATTGTGACAGCAGAAGTTATATTTTTGAAACTGATTTTTTGTTAGCTTGGATTTGCGTTATCGGACTGACCGGCTTGTTGGTTAGTTTGGAACTAGTTTTAAAATCGTTTAACCTCAGAATGTCGGGGTAACAGAGCAGTAGGTTGTCTTTCCCTTGAGATTCTGTGCCTTGGCCATCCATCATTCAAAATCCAATGTCCTGTCACCGTATCAACAAATCCAACTGAACTAGCCCAAAGAAATGCTGCTCCTGAAATCTACTAACTGCTGATGCGGAACAATGAACCAAGGAAAATCATAACTTTACTTAAGAACTTTGCTACCAATTTGGAAATGCCCATGGACGAATTTGAAAGAACAAGGTAATTAAAATCAACCCGAGATCTCCGAAACCTCCAAGTTATTTAGCTAATAATTTTTGTATATTCTTTAAATATATTTATTCGAGTGTTGTTTTCTAATGCATGCTGAACTTGTGCTTGGGTTGATTTTCTATTATATTTATCAATGTCTTATTTAAATGTAATATAATGAAATATTTAATTAATTTCTATAGGCAAATATGAGTTACATAGGGAAGTTAAATAATGCATGGTTGCCATCTTAGTTTGTAAACTGCAAACACGCATTTTCCCCCTCCCATCTGTTAAATATGTTTTAAAGTATTTTGCGTATAATAAGTTTGTTAATAAGTATAACTTTTTTAGAATAAATATTTATTTATCTTAAGTTTGTTGAGAGTCTGCTGGCCATTAAAATATGAAAATTGAGAGCGAGCTATTTCTGTTCCTTAATAAATCACCCTTTATTTTATTAAGTCTTTTAAAATTAAACTGTGTTGCTAGTAAATATGCATGGGTGCTGGAATCCTACTGTTGACAAAGGTCATCATCATTTAAATCCATCCCCTTATTTTACTCCACAGTTCCCAGTACAGTGCTACAATGGCACCTGGGAATTATTTCGCATATGTCCCCACAGTTATGAAGCTCCTGGGTGCGGGCCAGGCTTGATCTGTGAGTGGGCTAGAGATGTCCCAAATAAAAGGTGAAATGCCTATCCAATGCCACGACCTTTTTCTTCATAAAGTTGCATACTCATAAACTGCACCCCTCCTCGGCATATATTTGCTGGCACCACCATATATTTCCCTTATTAATTATTAAAAGAATTCTATTTAAATGAATTTCAAATCCGTTCAGTATATCTCGATCTTATAATCTAGTTAATCACTTCGCGAGTGACTCTCGCTCTCCATTTAAGTTTCCAATTATAAATATTTTAGAATATTTCAAACTCTGTTAGACTTTACTTGACTCGTATATGCCTACCATGTCACTATGTTTTAGACACATTATCTAAATGAACCCAAGTACGAGGTATCAGCCATCTTGTTGTTTATTATATAGCTATCCAATTTATATCACTAAACTATTTTATTATCAAATTATTAAAATCTTATTTGTAAATTTATTTCTTTTCTTTATTTATTCGGGGTGCAATCTAAATTACATAGCACATTAAACTTATCTTTGGCACATCTATAAGTTATTGTTAAATGAACCTAGGGCTATTTTAGATTTAGAGTCTTTTGTTTTCTCCCTGATCACCGGCACCGGCATGAAATTATACTATTAGTAGCATCAAATGTGTTATCACGTAGAGGGCATTGTGGAGTTTGGACTTTGGATTTGAACTTGGGATTTCTGGGAGGTAACCATCTTAGTGTTGAGTTCTATGTCCCGGGTTTAAATTCTGCAGTGTGTTAGCGAGATAGACATGTTTTGACTGTTACAATATATATATAATTAGAGTGGATTTGAACCTAGACTTTTAAGCTCCCTTCAGTCATTTACCATCTTATACAATCGATACACATGATACATATATGTGAAAAAGAAAAATGATCTCCAATATATGTATTTCATTCTGAATCAGCACTCATCAGTTAGTCCGGATCATCATCTCCCACACATATCTATAATCAATGTCCAGTTTATATTACAATAGCAAATCTTCAAACTTTAATGGACAGACATCAATCTTTTTATTTATCTTTTCTACCTGTATGTTGTCATGTACATCAGTCGAATAAGATGGAGTGGATGGCAGAATGGAGCTTGAAAGTCTGGGTTCAAATCCTCTCATTACATCTAGCTTAAGTATATATATATTGTGCCAGGCATTATCAAATGTCCATGCACAAAGACTGCTGTAAAGAACATTACAACAGATACACATGTAAATTTAAATATATTAAGCACAATGAATATACAAATGTACTATATTAATAATGGAAGTTGGGTCTGAACATTAGAATACCCACACACACCAATCTAAAGCAAACATTCAATTGACACAGAAATATTGTAAACAAAAAAATACACATAATAAACTCATGTATTTTTTTTGTTATTTATTTATTTTATTTTTTATTTTTTTGTATATTTTCAGTATATGTCATTTTATGTATTTTGCTTTTTTTCTGAAAAATTCAAATAGAGAAAAACAAACTTTATTGAACAAATGGATCACATGTTGGAACATATTAGTAAAATAAATAATTAAAGTAATTGTTAATTGCTTTGGCAAAAATCTGACTAAAAGCAAAATGTTTGATAATAAATGTTGTAATGAAAATATTTTTTTTTTAGATAAAGTAGAAATTCTTTTGAATTGATATCTGTAATCAAGTGGTCTGAGTATTCAAGATGGAAACCAAACATTATATCAAACTCTGTTATGTAAAATTTAATCCAAAAAATTAGAAAGGAATGTTTATAATCTTAATGATAAGCTAAATTAAAAGGGTTGTCTGATTCATACTTCTCAGGGGGATGCCTGAATTGGTTCTGTATAAGTGGGGCTGGTAGGTTTTAGTCAGTGCAGTGGGATTCAGTTCATTCTTTTTTTGGCAGTCATTCTGGCCAAGTCATTCACTACTTTGGCTCCAGAATTCTTCAACCATCCAGCTACTTAAAGATTCATATATGGACTAGATTATTACTGATATTTCTCAAGAAGAACTCCATTATACAGTTCTTTTAAGAACTCTTGCTTTCTTGTGGATTCGATCAACCATTCGAGACAGCAGATGAAAATTTAATAATCACTATAATATACAAAAAAATAAAATATGAAGCAATCTACTAGAGGTTCCAGTAAAATGACCATGGAGTAGACAACCAGATGGTACACCTGCCCTCTCTCTGCTCAAATCACCAAAATGTGATCACGCCAGTTCTAGCTGGCCATGATGATGACAAAATCCACCTTGCCTATGCCTGAATGAGATGAAATCCTCACCACACAGCCAGTTGACCTGAAGCCCATTCAAAAGTCCAGTCAGGAACAGATAAAGATGCCTACATAAGTTTCTTTTAAAAATATTTTATTAATATTGAATTAATTCATTCTGATATTTCCAATAATTAGAAATATATTATTTGTTTTTATTATTATTAATCATTTAAAAAGAGAGTTGTCTCTCATATATATATATATATATATTGAATTTATGATTATTACAGGCATAATGATACAGCTTTTACTTAAATCTTTTAATTCATTTTTCTATCTCAAATTCTAGTATTTTCAGGAAAGTTGTCATACATTAATATATATGTGTATATACGCGCACATACACTTGTAATATTCAGTAAATACGACACCTCATGTTGAGTGTCTACAATGTATTTATCCGTATATCCTTTTAAGTTATTTTTTGTCATTGCGGCATCTTATGATGAGTGTCAAAGGGATTTATTCATTGTAAATTTACTGTAAGCAAGTCCACTAATAAATTTACATTGAGAATAGTAGTGAGTGTATAATTGTGCTGCATGTATATACATGTATAAGAATTTATCTACCATAAAAGGCAAATAGATACAGCACCACATGTTGAGTGCTCTAGAGTATCTGAACTAATGCAACCTTATTGACATGTAAAATATGAAATTAGTGAAATATTTTATAGTCAAATATATGTACGCATAGTTTTTTTTATTATATTTGCTATCAATAAAAAAGGTTTTAAAGTCCTGAGTAGAAGTGCATGCCTGTATAACCGAAAATCTTTTATCTGAGAAATATATATCAAATCACACAAAGTATAACTTATTTCTACAGGGTAAAAAACTCAGACCACTTCCATTTATTATGAAACATTGTAAATAGCTTTAGGGATTTATTATTTTCCTTATTTATTTAAAATTGTATTTATATTTTATGTATTTTAATGCATCAAATGTATATATGGGTTTGTGATAATGATTCATTTATATTTTTTTTATTATATCATTTTAAGTATGAAATGGTGGTGGGTATTTGGGATTAAATAAATATTTAATCATAATATTAAATTGGTTTTGTTTTTGTATTATTATTTATTTGATAAAATGTACTCTTTCCTTATCAATCACATACCTATTATAACTGTTTAACTTACCCATTGAAGACCCTAGATCTAGAGTAGACTGAGCTAGCCACACGGGATATCGCTCTACCGAGGTGTTAAATCTTATCCCCATGCTCCACTGTACATATGGCATTATGTATCCTTCTAAGAGGGGGGATTCATTTTTATTCTTTTCTAGGAGGGTCACACAAAAGCTATTAATAAGTAGATTTTTCAATTCGAGAAGGATATTAACTAAAGGGGTTTTTAATTGGCAGAGTCCTGTCAATTCACTCTTTCTATCAGTTTAGCTGGAAGTATCAATATATTGTAGGACAGTCAATCAGCTAAATTGGTATCCATTTCTTTCTCTGTTAAATCTTGATCACTTCATGCTCAGTGCAAGGTTAGGAACAGAATTCGGCAGGGAAGTAATGGTCTGGTACAATATATATTATACTTGTATTTAAATATATATATTTGTGTGTGTGATTATGAAGATGAACGTTTTTGGTATGTAGTGAGCTATTTAAGGCTATTACTTCATTTTTGCATATATACATTTAATATAAACTGGAAATAGTAATATATAAACACAAGTTAATAATTTTTCATCAAAAATTGGATATTAAAAAACAGATTTATGTCAATAATAATAAAACTACAAAAAAACAAAACAAGTTTATTTTAAATTATATTGAAACAGCAGAAAAATTGAAATTTTTTTTATTTTTCTTAAAAATAAACATTTTAAAATAACAATATTATTACAAATTGAGAAACATTTCTTTAAAATGTTTTTACAAAGTCAATTTTAATTCAATTTCCAAATGAAAATAGTTATCGATCTGTCTACTTATATACGTATATGCAAATAAGTAACTCACATATACCAAATTCAAAATTAAGTAAGACTAGGCAAAATTATTAAATATATATATACCGGTATTTTTTTTTCTTTTTATACAACCAATTGTTTTCACTGCCATGGTAGATTTTTCAAATGCAAAAAAAATATACAAATACATCAACATATATATATGAAATAGGCTTTGTTTTTTTTTGTTTTTTTTAAGTGTCATACCATCGGCCGGGACGCGAACTCGCAACTCGGGCAACTGCCTGCTAGTGCAAGGAAGTCGCGCTGACCTCTCGACCACCAATGCAAGACGAGGCTTTGTTTTTTATATTGAAAAAGCTAGTTTATAACGTTGATAATTATTTTGTCCATATCATTAATATAAATAGAAATGCAAAAAAAATGAAATTAATCGTAGAATTAATTATGATTAATGTCTTTATATGTGTTTTGATAGAACTAATTTAATATTTTTAAAAAATACATCTATGATTTCTTTTTTTTAAGGGTCATAGCATCGGCCGGGACGCGAACCTGCAACCTGGGCAACTGCCTGCAAGTGCAGGGCAGTCGCGCTGACCTCTCGACCACCAATGCAAGAATCAATGCTTACTTATGGATTTAATAATTAAACATTTAATATAGGAACGACAAAGAATTGAAGAAGTGTGAATTAAGAGGTTAAAATGAAAATGCCTTGGACATGTTGCTGAAAGAGATAATTTTTTAAAAAAAGATATATAAATAATTGAAATTCTAAATAGAATCTCAAGACGTCTGGGGAACTTAAAAATAGATCACATATAAGATGAATAAGATTTTTTAAAAATCCAAAGAAACTTGCAGAAAAAAAATTATGAGTTAAATGAACTGAAGTCATTCATTTTGTTAACAAATATATAAAAATAAAAAATGTTGGCCATTTAGAATTAAAATCTTTATATATATTAGATTGTAAATAATTCTATACATATGTTTCCTCTCCCCTTCTCTTCCCCCTCTCTCCCTCTTTCTCTCAAACATCTCTTTTTATGTGAATTCAAGCCAAGTATTTAATTGCTATTTGACCTTCTAAAAAAATGACTATTTACAAGTCTTTTTGCCTAAATGGCATAATAATTTTGTACATCTGCAATTTATCTGAAATGGCTTTTTTAAACTGCTGTACTTACATTTTGAAAACCAGCTTTTATTATTACTACTTTAGTTAGCATTTTAATCTGAGGAAGAATGGTAATAAAAGTAAAAGATAAATTTAAATGAACTAGTAATTCAAAAAGTTAAAAATGATAATAAAAATACTTTAAAAAAATAATGAATACAGTAATAACAATATTTTGGGAAAAAGTCAATTCTATAATAACTATATTTTATATCTATCTGTCCATCTATTTATATATTCTTCTATTAACCAATTCATTAAACTATTTATTACTCTTATGTTTGTCTATTATTTTATGTCTGTCCATTCATCTATCCTTCCATCTTTCTATTTATTTAATCTATAACTACATACCTATCTATTTGTCTATTTATTTAATACTTACCTATTTATCTTACCTATTTGACTATTTATCTATTTATCTACTCTTTACATCTAATGATTCATATTTAGTCTATCTACATATTTCCATATCCATCTATCTAGGGCTCTGTCTAATGATGTATCTATGTATTGTTTATTTATTTAGCTAATTTATTTGTATATTCTACATATCTACTATTTATTCATCTATCTATCTATCTACTAGCTAATTGTCTATCTGCCTGCCTTTTTATCTATCTATCCATCTATCTATTTATGCATTCATTTATCTATCTATCTACCTATTTACCTACCTATCTGTATGTCTATCTATATATCTATCAGTCTAAATAACTAAGTAAGTAAATGTCTTTTTATCATCTATCTAAAAGTAAACTTTTTTTAGAACCTAATAATGAAAACAAAATCTATACCATTTATCAAACAACCAGGCAGATGTTTAATATCTATCATTACTCTAATAAATATAGCTTTACTTCTCAATATATGTAAAATATATAATTGTTAATTAGAGAAGATATTAATTAGTATTAAAGTTTATCGGCTTAACGTTTTCGAGGATCCATGCCTCATATTCATAGCCTTCATAAAATGTATAATAAAATATGCAAATACAAATATTCAAATAAGCTAGTATTACGTAGCCCATTTCTTCGAGATCTCGAAGCAAGTATCCTTTCTATTAATGGCATGGATGTTTCCATTGATGTAAAATGCCTCCTTTATTTTTCTTTTGTGATCATTTGATTCTGAGCACAATATTATGGGATTGGCGGGTGTGAAGTTGTGTCCAGATTGTTTAGCATGCTCCAAGAATACAGAGGACGTGTTGCTGTTTTTCTGAGCTCTGTTAAATGTGTAAATATGTTGACCCAGTCTAGTATTGATTGTAGCTTTCGTTTCACCATAATATATAGCATGGCATCCAGCCTGAGGGCAGGCAATAGAGTACACCATGTGTGGGGTGAACGATCGATCAATGTGGTCTTTAGAGTTGTTAAGCAATCTATTAGAATTAGGTGGAGTTCTAACAGCTATGTTAAATTTATCGTTTAATGCTTTCATTACTCTAATAGTAATTTACTTTAACCTTCTTATGTCCTTGGGTATATTTAAGTCATGTGATAATGTTGATGTGGTTAAGTGATTTCACTCATTCATTTAGCTGAATCTAATATCAGTGTTACAATACCATCCACTTATTACAGCATTATAAAGGACATATTTCATTACTCATCATAACAAGATCAAACTAAAAATAGAACTGATCAGAAGATAAATACAACTTGATGTCTCATAATATTCACATCGACTGCAGTCTAGAATTTTCTACTGTCACTCTTTCATATAACATTGCTGAAAAAATTTACTCAAAAATTTGAGTAACCACTGAATCTTTATTTAAACATTGAATATTTTATTAACTTTGCACTTTAAATAAAATAATGTTTTAATCAATATATGCATAATAATTGTCACCCAATTTTATGTCTTTTTAACTTTTTTTTACGTTATTGTGAACACCAATACCATGAACTTTATACTTAAACCTAACTTTTCTAGGCAGATTCAGGAATCACAGTATAGAGGATTATGATCAGGTCAGTAATGCCCTTGACTGGACCACTATTAGTGTAATTTGCAATTGTAATACTTTTTTTAATAATCTCTCAACAATGTTGGTATCTAAAGCAATCAAGATCTCTACATCATTAAGATGTAAACCTTTGCAGTTATATAATTTTACATCTAATCAAACAAAAGTTTTATGATAACCTTTTTTCCATTTTTAATCAGGGACATTAAATTTTTATATTTCTCTCTCTTTTTTTGTTTGTTATTAAAACTCAATTACTGTTTCCAATGCAAAAAAAAACACTTGCTTAAATTTGAACTTAACTTAGCAAGAAATTAAAATCTGATGGATGCAAATTGCCTTTCTGTGTAAAAAGTTACCAAATTATTTAAATTGATTTACATAATAAAAGTTAATACATTGTACAGACTTAAACCTGCATTTATATATGTAATATATGCAGGATTCAAACTCAGACTTTCACATGACCCACTACTCTGTGCCATCTTATATTGCTGATCCATCTGATCACACACATGTTGAAAAGATAAATAATCACCAATATACGTATTTCATGCTAATGCCAAATATTTTTTTCTCATTGACTGATAAAACAATTATGTTTTTTAAACAATAATTACTGGATCTTTGTAAATGGCATTCAAAATATTAAAATCATTTGGGAGATTTTCTTCAAATAAGAATGAATAGAAGAGCTACCGACAATTTATATATCTAGGAGCAAAAAGATTAAATTTTTGGTTTTGCTTTTAATCATTCAAATTACAAATGCTAACATTAAACCCTTATCATATCTTAAAATCTACTTTATCAAGACATCTATAAACTACACTAAAAATTATTACCCTAAAAATATCAGGCTTGAGTTACCATACAATCTTGTTTAACACTATAATTTATTTCAAATGCTTCAAATTTTTAATGCCACCAATAAACAACCTTTTATTCTATCATATATAGCGGTACACTATAAATTCCTATGGACAATCATCTATCTCAAATACTTGTTTTGACAAATCAATATATAAATCACAACTTTATTCATATTTTTAATTTACATTCACCAGGCAACAAAAATTATATGTAATCATATATGGAACATCAAATTCACAAAATTATCTATTAAAATGTGATAATATTACAAGGATGAGAAAAATTCTTTCATTATCAGAATTATTATGTTTAGCATCCATATTTATTTATTATGTCATTTTAAAATTCATTTTCGAATTTTATTTTTGTAGAAAAGTTAAAATATTTTTTCAGCTTTTTTGATGCTAATAATATTCAAATACTAAGCTCATTGTAAAATGTTGTATCATAGATGAGAAATTAGCTTTTTCCATCAATCATATTCACTTTACATCTTATACAAATTTATGAAATAAGATTTAAAACATAGACAAAATTATAAAAATAATAGTAAATTTATTCCTATTTTTTTCCATTATTGAAAACAGTAGTCTTCAAAACAAATTTATAATGTTTTAATAATAATAATAATAATAATAATAATAATAATAATAATAATAATAATAATAATAATAATAATAATAATAATAATAATAATAATAATAATAATAATAATAATAATAATAATAATAATAATAATAATAATAATAATAATAATAATAATAATAATAATAATAATAATAATAATAATAATAATAATAATAATAATAATAATAATAATAATAATAATAATAATAATAATAATAATAATAATAATAATAATAATAAAAATAATAAATAAATAACTAAATTTAAAAAATAAAAAATCAAAAAAAAAAAATGGAAAATAAAAAATTGGAAAAATATATATTGGAGAGAAAATATATAAAAAAAATAATTAAAAAATTAAAAATTAATAAAAATAAAAAAATGATTAATAATATTAATAATAATTATAATAATAGAAAATAATAATAATAATAATAATAATAATAATAATAATAATAATAATAATAATAATAATAATAATAATAATAATAATAATAATAATAATAATAATAATAATAATAATAATAATAATAATAATAATAATAATAATAATAATAATAATAATAATAATAATAATAATAATAATAATAATAATAATAATAATAATAATAATAATAATAATAATAATAATAATAATAATAATAATAATAATAATAATAATAATAATAATAATAATAATAATAATAATAATATATATATATAAAAGAAAAAAAGTTTAATATTTTAATCAGTCTACTCCAATATAAAAGACTATTTTAAAGGGCTGAGTTCAATTTTTCATGATTAAACAGAAAAATTGGTTAATTAATAAAACACAATAATTAAGTTTTTTAAAATTAACATATTATAAAAAAATGAGTGCTAATAATGTTTAATTTATTAACCAATCAAAATAAGCTGAATAAATTAAAATGGATATGTAAATGAATACATATGTTTGATGTAGCGGTAATACATCTGCTTGCCATTCTTATGATAAGTTCAAACCTAAGCCAGATAGAACTTTAAAAAAATGTTTGGGTTATAATCAGATTTTGAAATTTTTCTTTCATACAGTCATCCTATAGTCAACATAGCTAACATTGAATATTGGTTAGTAAATAAATATGTAGCTACTCTTAGACAGAGGTGTGAAACAAGTATGAATATCCCTCATGTATCCTAGACCCAGAAAATGATAAGCTTGTTGAGTAATAACTTCTCTTTCATTGTTCCTCTATGAAAATTGTGAATCTTTACAACATAATAAGAACATCTCTCATATTAAAAGTGTTTTTGACACATGTTGCAGAAATGGAAATGCAAGCTGGTACATTTTTTTTTTAACAAACAAAATTTTTAATAGCTAGTAAAAAGTGTTAGACATGAAGATTAAAGCAATCTTATTGGTAATATTCAATTAAGATGAATCCCAACTATCGAAAACTGCTCATCCACTTAAAGTTTCAAATTCATTAATTATGGACTCTTGAACTGTAGTAAAATTAACTGTAGTTAAAAATTAATACTTACTGAGAGATCTGTCAAAAATGGTAGGCATAAAAGCTCAAAAATCATGATATGGCAATTCAATTTGAAAATCAACACATTTGTGATTGATTTTCTATTTAAATAGTACCCAAATTTAATTACTGATAACACAAAAATATAAGAACTGTATAATAAATTAAGGGAAATCACCTAAAGAGTTAAAGACTGCATATAACCTAACAACACCATAGAATAAAATATATAATGTATAAATTTCAGCATATATAATTTCACTTTGCTAATGGAATGCATGTCTCTACAAGGCATATGTCTTCTTATGTAAATTAATGTATATTTACCTACTTATGATCATGGCATATTAAAGCATTATGTACATTCTCCAATTTATTTATTTGTATTCATAATTTATTAACACATTTTTAATTATATATATACTGCCCATATTTGTATTCAATATTTGCTTATTGCACACCAATAATAATATTTCAATAACTTATTCCATTTACAAGTAATCTATCATCAATTGTTGAATACTGAAGGTAATCTAAATGATATAATTATGCTAAAATATTCTGCTTCAAATGCCTCATAATAAAGACTGCAATAAACCACATTCTAAAACTATGACTCCATATCCATTTATGATGTCTAATAAAACTTAATGAAATATTTCCTTAGGTGTTCCTGGAGGTCTGTGTTGATGCCATATTAGTTTTATTTATATATTGGACTATTTCTATTATCTAATATTAAGTATTGAATGTCTTTTAAAAAATGTAACTTTATTTAAATCTTCCAATTACATTATGTTAGCAATAGCACATAGGTTAATATAAACACAGTTTTGAGAGGTATTATTCTCCTTTCTTCTTCAGATATCAACTGGTCTGATCAGTGATAATACTGACATGGGAATCAAATCTGGACTCTTAGATTCTTGAATATTGAATTTTACACTTTAATCTTTTAACCGCTAATTATATTATTGGTTGTATGAGGTAAAAATCAAATCTTTTAATTGGCCAACTCACAAACTGAAGACAAAGCCTATTGTTAAAACATATTCGTCTATAATATTAAATTCAACTCAGATACGTTTATAAAAAGTATATTATTAATTTTTCAGGTTATGAAGAGAACGAAAGTTCTTTCAAAAATAAATTGCTATTTATTTATTCTAAAATATTCAATTTCGGCAACATAAAAGCTATAATATAAACAAAAAGATCGACTTTTACGTTATAGAAAAGTAAATATTTCTTTTTACTACATCTTCAATATTTTTACTAAAATCTTCAATATTTTTCGAAAATAATTTTGTTTTTTTATTATTCTCTCTGAAAATAATTTTTAATTTCCATAAATATAATTTTATAATACTTAAAATTGGATTCGAAATGAAAATCTCAGCGTTTTTCTTTATTTTCTTTGATCAGGCGGTTTCTTTGTTCTTTCCAGCCAATCAGAATGTCTTTTTCGGCTGAGAGCTTGCTAAGAACCAATCACAAATAATGTTCTTTCTTTGTTTAGGTTTAAATGCATTTTTTTTATTTTTTACTTGTAAAATAAGTCGGAAGAGGTCACCATCTTACAGAACTTTTAAAAACCTCTTCAAAACGTATCGAACGAATTTTTTAGCATAAGAATCGGCTGAGTTAGAGTGACGTCAGATGTCTACGAGGAGCCTCGTAAAAAACAGTCTTTTGGTTAACCACCTGAGCCATTCTGCAAAGGCAACAATTATTAGAAATTTCATATAGTTATCTTTGAAGTTTCTACTGATTTCTCATTTTTTTCTAAGAGCAAAGTTGATTAGTGATTTCCATATATTATGTTCACTGGAGGTTGACTTATGGGGTTATTTGCCAATTATCATATGAGCAGCTTATTTGAATTTTCTTCTTTGTACTTTTTCCTCTCCAATATTTTTATATTTTCCCAATTGAATATATGTTGCAATCACTATTCAATGGGGTGACTGGTTTCACCAATATACATTCTTCCACATTCACATGTTATTTCATAAATGCAGTTTTTGCTTCTCAGCATTTCAATTTAAGGCTTTGGAGATGTTAGAATTCTTTGTTGTGTGGATGGATCTGGTAAGCTATTCTGATTTTATACTGATTGCAGATTCACCTTAATTTGTCAGATATTTTTGATATGTATGGATGCACTACAGTACCAATGATTGTTTTTTTTCTATTGATGGTTTTTTTTGTTGTCTATTTAAGATTTTCTTAATAATAGCTGATGGATAACCAATTTCATAAGAGTTTGATATAATATAGATCTTTTCTCTTTCCAAATTGCTAGTTTCTAAACAAACTTCTTTGCTCAGTTTCATAGTGATAGTATGACTCCATGTTTTGTATTTTTGCTGTGATTGAATGTATATGCTAGGTATTTTCCTTTATGTATCAGTTTTCAATAAACTGTTGATTTTGCCATGAGAGAGTCTTGTCACAAGAACATCTATGAATGCCAATTTTTGTTTTTGTTTTGATTCTACTGTGAATTTAATTGAAGAAAATATGTTGTTGATGTGTTTTCAGAAAGTTTGTAGTAATGTTCTGCTATGTGGCCATACAACAAATGCATCATCAATATAGCAAAGCCAAACTTTAGGTGGATATGGAATAGTCTTTATTGCTTTGGTTTCAAATTTTTCCATGTAAATATTACTTATCAGAGGTGACAATGGTGAACCCGTAGCCATTCCTTGATTTTGTTGGAAGAATTCTGTATTGTATTGAAAGAAGGTTGTTTTCATGCAGAATGTTAATAATTTCATCATACTATCAACAGGTAGAGTTGTTCTTGTTTTAAGCTATTATCACCATTTAACCTTTTTCTTAAAATGGACAATGACTTCTTCACATGGTGCATTTGTGAATAAACTATATCAAAACTTACTAGTATGACATGTCTTTCAATTTTCATATTCTTGCTTAATTCTACAAAGACTTCAGTACTTAGATGATGAAAATAGTCAATATATTGTACCGGGTCAAACTGCTGAAACCACTTACTTATACGTATATAAAGTTTTGGCCGGTTTCAAACTCCTTCATAATACATTTATAATCTTATAAATGTTACGTGAATGAACCGGCACGTTCGAGCAAAATGGCAGATCTTATTGATAGACTAACTATCAACAATGGCCCACCTAGGCTGCTAGATTCAAACCCCTACTATCCAGATACTTTATTTGTTTCAGGGTAAACCCCGGGGTGTCAGCTAGTCTGATGACTAATGTATCTGGGCAGTAGGCTCATAATCCAGTGCTTGACATTCCCTAAAACAAGCTCAGTCTAATTTTAATTCAATAACAAAATTATACAAAATTATTGGTGGAAAGAAATAATAAAAAAGGTTAGTAAAAAGAATTGACCGACAAATAAAGTTTAAGTTTACAGACATTTTATTTTAATTAACATTAATTAAGTTTAAAGATAATTTATTACCCAACATTAATTGACCAAATTTAAACATCTTTATAAATCTAATTTAACACACGCACATTTTTAAAGTAACACATTATAACATATATCTGGTGAAAAGCATAAATAATATGTGACATCGTTAAATTATCTCACATTCACACACACGCACATCAATTGTTCATTTTATGCATGCTTAAAAGTTCAAATTACTTTACTTGGTAGGATTGACGAATTACAGCAGTGGCTACTATGTATAAATAACAATAAATAAACGTTTACCTAGGATTTTTGGAACGTGGATATTGCTTGTTGTTGGCTGCTTCTGATGGATTATATCTAACCGGTTAGATTTGGATGTTTCTTGAAGAGATTTTATGCGAATCCATTGGTTTTATTCTTGAAGATAGTTGAACATTTGACAGAGGATTTCTGAATTGTTATGCAGACATTATTTCACAGGCAGGTTTTGATGATCTTGTTGGACAAAAAGGCTGAAGCACGAGCATATATTTCCAAAGCTGCTCAACAATGCATTTTTGTTTCTGAATACATAATGGAAACTGTACTGTTATCTGAACGGAAACGAGACTGTCACTGCAAACTAGACTGAAAAAAACACTGAACTCCAATAAAAATCTGGCTATTTATGTATCCGAATTGTTTTCATTTTAATATCCTCTGGCAATAGGTGCAATAGGTGTTGTCAAAATTCCATTAGTAATTAATCCTATGACAATGTGTTTTTGAAGATTGTTTAATAAGTAGTAGCTTTCATAAACGTATTGTTTTTATATCTTTAATTAGTAGCCCACTGCTGGTGTGGTTTTTTTAAATCTTTATTTAACTTAATAGCCATCACTGTGTTTTCCAAATATAATTTCTTTTTTAACTTTCATTTACATATTTTTTTTAATATTATTCTAACACGCATACATTTATTTACACTCACATGCACATATATAATTTATTATAAAAAGCTTGAATGAAAAGAGATTTATATTTTTTTTAAATTTTAAATTACTTATTTTTACGAATACTAATTAAGAAAAACTTTACTTTCTTTTATCCTACTTTTAGTTTGACTTTAAGAAAACCCCCTTCCCACTTTTAATCTTTTATTTCAAACTCTTTTACGAAAGATTTTTTTTTTATTTTAATAATTTTTTTAGACAAAATTATTTTATATACATGTGCCAAATTGGCCTTGGCACATTACACCCCCCTCCATTTTAGAGTAAAATGCATCATTTTTGACCATTTTATCTCTTGCAATTTTAATTCTTGACTCTAAAGATTTATTAATTTATTATTTTTCTAAGTTAGCTTTTTAATATCTTTTACTTAACATACAAAGGGCAATCTGTTTTGACTATCCTTTCCTTCTATCTATGCCAAATATGCTCACAATGATTAGATAATCATGGATAATGGCCATGGGGACAAACTAATTTTGTGGCACAGGGATCTTTTGGAAATGATGCGGAAGCAGATTCGCTGACTTACACGTGTATAAAATCAAAACTTCATTTGCCAATTCTCTTGATCGGACTTGGAAAAAGAAAGGGTCGCTGTGAAATGGCAGGAATTTTCAACTGTCCATTTTCAACTTATGCTCTGGAAAGAGGAATGATCCTTGACAAGTCCATTACAGGTACTAAAATTTATCCAGTTGGCAGCTTTAAACGTATCTTTAACTAAATTTATTTCTATACTACCCTCATTCCCTTTTGCTCTAGATAAATTCCTACACATGTGTATACATGCAGCATAATTCTACACCTACTAATACTCTAGATATTGAATTATTACTGGACTTGCTTACAGGGAATCTATAATAAATAAATCCCTTTTTGCATGCATCATGAGGTGCAGCAGTGCCAAGAAAATAACCTAAAAGAATATCTGGATAAATACATTTAAGATACGCATCATGAGGTATCGTATTTACTGAATATTACCAGTGTATGTGTGTGTATACACACATGTATACTTACACACTCTTAATACACCTTAGATTGACTTTATATTTTTATTACTAATCTTACAACATTATTTTTAAATTCATATGAACATTATTCTAACACTTGTATTAATCTAATCTCACAATATTATTCTAAACTACCACAGACATCAGTTTTCATATTTATTTATATTAATCTAATCTCGAATATTATTTTCAACCCTTACTCAACTTTTTTATCTATGTGCATGTATTCAGAAAAACTATTTTACTTTATTACGATTCATTATTTACTCAACTTTTATTAACTTGCGTATATTCAAAAACAACTTACTTTACTATGATTCATTATTACACTGATATATATATATATATTTGATTTGACTTTAAATCATTTATTTACTTCCTTTTATTACCGTGCATGTATTCCAAAAAAAAAAAATCTATTACTTTATCACGAGTCACTTTTTATTATTATTTACTACAGATATATTTATGCTTATTTATTTAACTTGATTTTAGCGATTTTATTTTAACTATTTGACCTACTTATTTATTTATGAACATTTTTCTTAATTAATATGTGTGTTGATCACTTTTCCTAAGTATTGACCACTTCAAATTCTCATTTTTCTAGAGTGCATTTTTAGTTTTTATTTTCATCATTAGGTAATAAATATAATGTTAAGAGAAGTAGGCAGCAAAGTATAAGGCAATTCAAACATACAGATAGATTTTGTGCTGATTTAAACCAACTTTTAATTTCTTTGGCCAAATACTCGCACACACCTCAATCCTAATTTAATACACTTTTTTTTTTAATTTTATTTGATAATGTTTTATTTTCATTAATACTTTCATTATACACTTATTTATTTCATTTTTATTTTTAAAGCGTTATTTTTACTCTCCCTTCTTTTTTTTGATTTTACACATTTATTTCATTGGCGTCACACTCCGCTATGTTCTAGACTTATGAGCTGTGATATCAATATAATTGATAAGACATAATTGAGGGTTTTGACATAAATTGTTTTATAGTTGCTTTGACATTTTAAAAACACTAAGATTGTTATTTTATTTTACTAAGACTAACTTTAATCATTTTTCATTATTCAAACTAACTTTGATACTCGTTTTTACATTTTGTTTAAAAAAAAAAACTATAGGTTATTTTTATTTCATTAAACTTTGTTAAACATTTTCCATTATTCGAAGTCCATGGTCGATAATAACTAGGTCAAGCCGGCGAATCCATCAGATTACATATTTTTAATTTTTGTCTGATTCTGTATTATTCAGCCCTCCAAATAATTTTAGTGACCTAGCATTACATGTTCCTTTTTCTGTATTTCCTTTGGCTATCACAAAGGCATTGAAATCAGTTTGAGGGACTATACTATATGAGCTTTTGTAAATCATCTGAATTTTTTTATAAATGTGTTTCTGAGGATGACTCATGGAGTTATTTGTAATGTGCATGTTCGCACTCAGCTGGTCTGGCTTTTTTATTTCAGTTTGTGGGCTATTTTGACTACTATTTATGTGATTTACTTTTACTGTTAAATTTGTAACTTCAACTTTTATCTCTTCGATTATTTTTCTATCTTCTATCTTATTTTTTTCTATTACTTGGTAAGCAGTCTCTATTTGATTTTCTACTTGTGTTTTAATCTCTTCTATTTCTTCCCTAATTTCTTCTTTTATTTTATTCTGGCCCATTTTGATCTGGTCCTTTAACTTTTCAAGTATTTCAGCTTACCCTTCCAATTTATTCTTCATTTCATTATTTTGGTTTTTAAGATCTTCGGCTATTTTTTTATATTCTTTGGCTATTTCTTTTTGTTTTTCAAACATGCTGGTTAGTAAAGCTATGATTTCTCTTTTTTCCTTGTTGGAGCTATTTTCTATGTTTTTACCTTGAGTCTCCATTTTGGCTTTATTTTTTTTTTTTTTATAATTTATAATTTTAAACACTTTTTATCATTATTTTTAATACCATATTTTATTCACTTTAATAAGTTTACTAATTATTATTTAATTTATTTCTTACTAAACTGGAAATACACGCTGACTCTGCCCCTCCTTTGTCCATTTTTCTCCACCTGATCTTAATGCTTTAACTCCGCCCAGACATCCAACTGTCTCTGATTTAAATAATGATTTATTTTAGATAACGTAAATAGCGTAAATCTCTTTTCATTTAAAGAAAACAAAGTTTTCGGTCAATTCTTTTTTTTTTTACAAAATTAAAATGCTTTAACATGCATAATTTAGCTTTTGTATAGAAAAAAAAATTTTTTTAAACAAGAAACAAAGTATTTATTTACTATTGTTTCTTAAGTCCAGCCCCAAACGTTGGGAAAGCCATTTATGTACCGGGTCGAACCGCTGAAACCACTTACTTATACGTATATAAAGTTTTGGCCAGTTTCAAACTTCTTCATAATACATTTATAATCTTATAAATGTTACGTGAACAAACCAGCATGTTTGAGCAAAATGGGAGATCTTATTGATAGACTAACTATCAACAATGGCCCACCTCGGCTGCTAGATTCAAATCCCTACTATCCAGATACTTTATTTGTTTTGGGGTAAACCCCGGGGCACCAGCTAGTCTGATGACTAATGTATTCAGGCAGTAGGCTCATAATCCAGTGCTCAAAACATTCCCTAAAACTAGATCAGTCTAATTTTAATTCAATAACAAAATTATACAAAATTATTGGTGGAAAGAATTAATAAAAAAGGTTGGTAAAAAGAATTGACTGACAAATAAAGTTTAAGTTTACAGACATTTTATTTTAATTAACATTAATTAAGTTTAAACATAATTTATTACCCAACATTAATTGACTAAATTTAAACATCTTTATAAATCTAATTTAACACACGCACATTTTTTCAGTAACACATTATAACATATATCTGGTGAAAAGCATAAATAATATGTGACATCATTAAATTATCTCACATTCACACACACGCACATCAATAGTTCATTTTATGCATGCTTAGGAGTTCAAATTACTTTACTCAGTAGGATTGATGAATTACAGCAGTGGCTACTATGTATAAATGATAATAAATAAATGTTTACCTAGAATTTTTGGAACATGGATATTGCTTGTTGTTGGCTGCTTCTGCTGCTTCTGATGGATTATATCTAACCGGTTAGATTTGGATGTTTCTTGAAGAGATTTTATGCAAATCCATTGGTTTTATTCTTGAAGACAGTTGAACATTTGACGGAGGATTTCTGAGTTGTTATGCAGACATTATTTCACAGGCAGGTTTTGATGATCTTGTTAGACAAAAAGGCTGAAGCACGAGCATATATTTCCAAAGCTGCTCAACAATGTATTTTTGTTACTAAATACATAATAGAAACTGCACTGTTATCTGAATGGAAACAAGACTGTCACTGCAAACTAGACTGAAAAAAACACTGAACTCCAATAAAAATCTGGCTATTTATGTATCCGAATTTTCATTTTAATATCTTCTGGCAATAGGTGCAATAGGTGTTGTCAAAATTCCATTAGTAATTAATCCTATGACAATGTGTTTTTGAAGATTGTTTAATTAGTAGTAGCTTTCATAAACATATTGTTTTTATATCTTTAATTAGTAGCCCACTGCTGGTGTGGTTTTTTTAAATCTTTATTTAACTTAATAGCCATCGCTGTGTTTTCCAAATATAATTTTTTTTTAACTTTCATTTACATATTTTTTTTAATATTATTCTAACATGTATACATTTATTTACACTCGCATGCACATATATAATTTATTATAATAAGCTTGAATGAAAAGAGATTTATATTTTTTTAAATTTTAAATTACTTATTTTTACAAATACTAATTAAGAAAAACTTTACTTTCTTTTATCACACTTTTAGTTTGACTTTAAGAAAACCCCCTTCCCACTTTTAATCTTTTATTTCAAACTCTTTTATGAAAGATTTTTTTTATTATTTTAATAATTTTTTTTAGACAAAATTATTTTATATACATGTGCCAAATTGGCCTTGGCACAATATAAATATACTTTTCTTAAGTTAAATTAATGTAATATAGTAAGGTTTTCTCACCCATATTTCATTTATTCTTCTTTGAAACTATAGTATAAATATATTAGAATGAAAGTTGCTTTTATTTATTTTGGGGCCCAATATTTAAAACATAAACATACTTCATGTTCTTGCCTA
Organism: Epiperipatus broadwayi; assembly: GCA_028023455.1. Classification (NCBI taxonomy): domain Eukaryota; kingdom Metazoa; phylum Onychophora; class Udeonychophora; order Euonychophora; family Peripatidae; genus Epiperipatus; species Epiperipatus broadwayi. The sequence continues at coordinate 2,461,891 of JAQFVV010000056.1, read as the reverse complement.
GATTTTTATTCAATTTTTTCACTACTTGATTAATCTTATATATTATTTATATTAAAGAAAGTTAATTTAATTTTTACATTTATTATTGAAAGACCTTGTGACATAATAATTATTGCAACTAGTTGCTTACTTTTGACTTGGAGTTCAAATCCAAGCCATATGAGACTGGGAAAAGTTTGTATAATAATTGTACTTTGAATATTTTTATATAGAAGGCATTATTTCATCTAGTAAGCCACAGCAATAAGAAAACAAAGCTATAGTCTGCGTATTTAAGACAACTGCTCTAAGAGTGCTCATTTAAGAATAGTGAAGAAGGCTTAGTCAGTAGGCCTTCCAGTTGCATGTAATGAAAAGTTGAGTGTTTTCAATCATTCTTTCATGCTCTAACTAAGAATGGCTAGAAATCTATAGTGAAACCACAAACTACACTATATTTTGTTTCAAAACCTCCTCAAATTTAATGTATATAGCATGTAAAAGCTCAAATTTTTAATAAAAAATGAAGACACATTTCCATATACTTCAAACATAAATATAATAGAATAATTTCTTTATCAAGAAATTATGATCTCTAGGACCAATTCACCCGAGAAATCTTAAATTTTAAAATGTTTGGCCACCTACTGAAAATTTTTGCTAACTTTATTTTTTAGTACATGTACTTATATATATATATATATATATATATAGTCTGCGTATATATATATATATATATATATATATATATATATGGTCAGAAAAGAAAAAATTTGGCAAGAGAGCTTTAGCTTTGCCTTAGCTCCACCTCGGTGAGTGTCCCTTTTGTATTTCAGATATCTTCTGATGTTATTAATTTTTACAATATAGTTTGGAGAAAATACTTTGAATAACATGTTTATTTGCAAATTTATTTCAATTCAAGATTATTTTTGTATAATGATTGTATAATAATTATTACAGATGAAGAATGTAAATTATTAATAATTTTTTTTGAATAGAAATATTTTATTTTTAAAAACAGAATGTTATAATTTTGGATGATGCAAATTTACCATAAAGATATTTACAAGTTTATCTACATATGTAATCAGTGCAATTAGTAACAGTGAGTATGAAAATATTTTAAAATGTTATAACAGTTGTCAAGCAATGGTGGTTGAGAAGTCAACAATGGCTGCTTTACAAGCAGTCGTCCCAGGTTAGCGGGTTCGCATCCCAGCTGATGCTATGACATATGAGAAAAAAAATGTTATAACATTTGGATGATAAAGACAACTTTTTAAAGCATATTTTTATTATTATTATTATTATTTATCAAAAATTGTGTTTTTTTTAAAAATTATGTGATTAATGTATGTTGTAACTTGATAAACATTGATAAAATTGAATAAAATGTATTTAGCCTAATTCAAACAATTAACAAAAAAAAAGATATAATACCATTATTAATCTTAATATACTACTAAATCGCTATTAATTTTATTATATAAAATTGAAAACCTTAAAAAAGAAAAAGAAAAAAAAATCTAAAACTGAATTATGACAGATACAATGTCAGTCAAAAATATATCCAAAAAACACAATGCATTTAAATAATATTTTATTTTCTACAAACGCAGACGGTATTGAAATAAACTGAGAGAGTGCAAACCTCTCAAGCATTTGGCCAATCAGATTGCAATACTGGGACAGAGAATTTAATAAGAAAAAAGCGGATTCCACTCTTTTCTTTACTTGTCTGTCTATATATCCAAGCCAAGATATTTAAGATTCACACTGGAAGATCTAAGTACTTTGGACTGGCTTGGATATATAGACAGACAAGTAAAAAAAGGATGGAATCCGCTCTTTTCTTATTAAATTCTCTGTCCCAGTATTGCGATCTGATTGGCCAAATGCTTGAGAGGTTTGCACTCTCTCAGTTTATTTCAATGCATTTAAAGTAAACCCTGGCTTTTATGTATTGAAGACTTGATATTTTGTGCTCATCATAATATTTAACTGAAACTTTGGATTGAAGTGGAAATGGTGTTGTCAAACATGAACTTGTTTTGGCCAATTCATAAAAATCTAAAACTGGTGAAAAATGGATCAATACATTTCCTTACATAAGCTGAGTGAATTCCACAGTTTTGATTTCTGGTTTATATGTAATATGAAAAAGAAAAAAGTCAATTGAGATAGGAAGTCTGTTAAGCAAATAAGCTTTAGAATAATTATGAGAGATAATAAAGGTAGTAAACATAATTAACTACTAAATGAACAAACAGTCAAAGCAATGGAGTTGATTTATCATATAATGTGGTGAATCATAATAAATTAGGTTGTGATTATAGTAAAATATGGCTTCATAAATTTAAAAAAGTTCAGTATTTTTTATAAAAAAAACAAAACAGTGTGGCATATATACAAATTGGTATAACCCAGATGAATCTGTAAACATGGAATTAAAAATATTTTGGTATCAAATATAAAAATGATCCCACAATATTCAATCAATCTGCAAATAAAGTTATTATCTTAGTATGTTACAAAGCAGCAGCTTCTGAATTATCTGCTGAATTGAAAATGTAAATATTGTAGAACTTAAATCCTGAATTGCTATGTGCTGGAGTCCCATATTGGCACACAAATTCATCAGCTATTACAACAGAGATGTTGTGGAATTATGTGCAGTTGTTTATCTTCCTGGTAGTGTTATATGGAATGACTTGCTTGTAGGTGACCTTTTACATAGTTTTGTTTTCAGTACATTTATTGTGTGTAATATTGTGCAGTATCTGATACTAGCACCTAGTATTTGTGTAACAAATGTAAAATTGTCCTGAAATTATAATATATATTTTTCTTTGTAAAATATTTGCATTTTTAATGCTTTTTATGATAGGACTTTTTGAAAATAAACCAATTCATATTGGTAATATTAAGAAGAGATATCAAAATTGTGCAATTTGTAATTTTTTTTTGCATTGGTGGTCGAGAGGTCAGCGCGACTGCCTTACAAGCAGTTGCCCTGGTTGCGGGTTCGCGTCCCGGCCGATGCTATGACACTTGAAAAAAAAAATGGAAATGTTTGTTCATTTTATTAATAAACTTATATATAATCTTCAAAATGGCTATTTTATTGAATGCTGTCTAATTAAATTGTCAGGTATGTAATACAAGTATATATTAATTGTGTAATTTTTGTAGGTTATAATGATTGAGAGTTAAAGGATATTTAAAATTAGATAGTTTCTTGAGACCATCTAATGATTAAACTATTGGAAGATATAGGTGAGTTTTCATCCAGGAAGTTTATCAGCAAATTGCCTACAACATTTGACTAATAATGACTTAAATTACCCCTATGTATAAATATTTTAATTCGAATTTTTTTTCTATTCTAGAAGATACATTAAATGTCTGAAAAACTAACAAAAATAACTTCATTAATCCTAAAGCTGAAATTCTGTATAATAATTTTATTTTTACAATATTCTTATAACCAAATTGTACTTTATTTCATATGTCAAAATGCGTTGACCGAAAAACGAATCCGGGTCAGCTGCTTGGAAGGCTAGGCCACCAATGCTTGTCAACAAATTATACTTTATTTATTTAAGTCTAAGATCAAAAAATGCTGCACTCTTCAAATCCAAATATTACTCACATAAGTTCTAAGTCTTCCCTGCAAATACTTATAAAATAATTTATCTTGAAGATATTGTTAGTGAAAGAATAAAAAATCTTCAACACTAAAGCATATCAGTAAGTTGTGGTTTAAAAACATCCGTGAAGAAAATCTTGATGATAATAATTTAGATTATGATATACCAAATGATAAGAAAATTATTGATGATTTATTTACTTATGCAAATGATGTTAAAAAACCTGTTTCCAAAGACAATGATAACTTAATAGATTGTTAATAATAATGATGAAATGAACAAAAGATATAAGTTACAGGAGATAACTAGTGATTAAATCAAATGATTTGAACTCAGGTATTGACTGCTAAGCAGAAGTTAATGCATTTTTACTTTTATGCCAAAAAAAATTTACAATAAAAGAAGATAAAAACATAGAAGTTTCAAGCTGATGAAAAATTTAAAAAGTTAATACAGAAGAAACATTCTTAGATAGAAGGAACGCAAATTTAATATTTCTTCCATCAATAAAATTTTATGCTACATTCTTATTATATTTGAAAGTAATACAAAGACAAAAAATAATATTATAAATGTTTATTAACAATAAAATACTACAGTCCGATATACACCTGATACATTTGCTTAACATTCACTGAGTAAGGAATAAAAGTTAGCAGTATAAGTAGAATGCAAGTATATTTTAATAATAGTATTTGGTCATCTGGATGAATAAAGTTGATTGCTAAGCTGTAGCCAAGCAATGATGGTGCTTACAGGGTGTACCTTAGAATATGTTGTCTTGTTATAATATAATTTAAGTACTTGGCAGCTGTCACATGATCACATTATGATAACTTTGATTATTATATTTGGAATCTGAATAGACCATGCCTATCTATTGTTACACGTGATGGTGAATGGTGATTGGTAAATATTTATTCTGAGTGCATGCTTCTAATATAAATCAAATATTATAGACCATAACAGAAAATTATATTTAATAATGAGAGTTTTCTAGTTGATATAGTAATTGTTCACTACTTCTAAGTTTTTTAATAAACTTCTATCTATGATTGATTAGTATTTTCACTAGGTTACAACAATTCTATAATAAATTATAATTTAATTATGTTAAATTATACTTTAAATTTGTTATTTAACACTATTTTAATTACACATTAATAGGATGAAAATATATTTCAGAATTAATACCATCTTTATTAATAATATTCAGAGAAATATAATCTGCCCTGTAAATAGAACACTGAAATGTATATATTTTTAAAAATCATATCAATGCAAAAACAACAGTATGCATTATATAACATTCAGTACATGTTTTATCTATATTTCTAAATAAAAATAAGTAAAGCAATTAGTATGTAGGGTAGTTTACAATTTAAGCAATAAGTTTTGTGTTTTCCCTGACAAGATCTGTTTTGATGTCATCACTTATGATTGCTATTTATAAATAGAATATGCCTTGATAACAAATTTGATGTCTTCTTGAAATTCTGGACTTCACTTAGTATAATATATGCCATGCAAATACAGCAATAATTGCTATTACAAACTAATTAGTTTCAGAAGGTTCTTCATGATACCCTCTATTTATTATAATTTTACATTGAAATGCATGTGTAAAAAATAATTTTTTTCAGGTCCACAGTCTGAAGCAAAGTTACCATCTAAAACAATAATTTAAATCATAAAATTATATTAAAAATTAAAAAATATGAATGTAAAAACACATATAAAATTAATTGTTGTATATACTGTACACTCCACTTTAAATGAAAACAAAAATATAACTAAACAAACATAAAAATTCCTATAACATTAATTTAGCCATTAAATTTGCAAATCCTTCACTTTCGTGCATGAAATTATATGTTTGTTGATTCTATTTTCTGTCTCAGCAAAAATTAAAATCCTCTAAAAGCAAAACAAACTTATGGTAATAAAACAAATATTTTATTATTGCTTTCTACCTTGATATTTATTTCACAGTAGTAATCAGTCTCTTCACAAAAATTCTAAAGCATTTTGCATATGCATTTTATAAATTATCCAATCATACTAAATGTTAGTTTTACCGTCTTTTCATTTGGAAGTTTTTTCTCAACCAATTTTCTAATTATGTGTTCTGCTTCATAGCTAAAATTAAATGAATGCTCTAAAAACAAATTGACACTAATAAAAAAATATTATAAAGATAAATGTGAGAGATGGTGATTTGGACCAACTGTTGCACAAAATGCATTTTGGGGATTGTTTGTCTTTTGAGATGTCTTTATTTATATGCACTAAAAATTGATTTCAATATTATTTTATTTATGAAGAAAGCGTTTTACAAAAATAAGTTTACAATCAAGAGAAATTAAAATTTCATCTACTGTAAAATGGCAACTTTTATAATCAATAGAAATTAATCATTTTTACTTTTGGTGTGCAATAGAGATGCTTGCTTTTTAAATTTTAAATTTGCATTTTTCATCCTCTGCTGGAAATTTTGTGAAGCTTTTTGTTTTTTGCAGCTTTAAAATTTATGTATATTTATTTTCTAATATTTTAATACAAAAAAAGTCAATAGACTGCTTGGAAAGCCAAGAGGTAGTCGAACAAATGATTGCAAGCTCTGCCGATGATGGATAGCCATTATATATATATCGCGATCTCAAACCTTGCATGTTCACTTCAAGAAAATATTATGCTGGTGTAAAAACTTCATTTTTGAAAAGTTTATGATTACATTGGTAACCTAATTATGTAATAATTATTAACAATGAAAAAGTTCATTTATATATTTATTTTTGAGAGAAATGTTTTATTTTTAAATAAAAAAGAATATTTTTTTAAATATTATTACTATAGAGATTATAATTGCAGGAAAGACTGCTGTCTACAAAATGAGGTCATTTACCTGATTGGTATTATATTTAGCAATATCATAAAAATTATGAAAAAATTGTAAACTTTTAAAGCATAATTTGATAGATTTTAGTAAGTATTAAAAAAAATTTGTTTAGATTTGTAAATCAAATTTGAAACAAGGAAGATTTTGTTCATTTTATAAATTGAATCAGCTTCACCTAAAACTTGATGACATGATTATGTTTTGTTTTGAATAAATATATATTTTTAAATAATTACAGAAAGCAAATGTGATTTTTTAAAATTTATTTAATTTCTAAACAAAAATATCTATCAAATGAGGTCAAATTTATTATATTCTAGTAAATAATAAAGGTTTAATAACAAAATGAAAGTCAAAAGGTTAAGTCTATTAAATCTAGTGAAAACAAAAAAATCTGTCAGAAAAATAGTGAAAATCGGTAGGGTTAAGATTTATTTTTATTTTAATTGACCATAAAAACTTTTTAGAGTAAGCTTTTTTAAAAAAAAAATTACCCTCTCATGCAAATCAGTGAAAATTTACTGACCCAATATCAATGTGTTTGGAATTCAGCCTGCTAATATGGTTAAGCTGGACAATACTGAAATATGTTATTATATTATTATATTATCATCAATTTCTAGCACATGTACAAAATTTGAAGGAAATACATTTGATAGAAGTATGTTAAAAATCAATTACAAAATTTAACCTAAACAAACAGAGTTTTTAAATTAAATAAAAGCATTTAAAAATAATGCTAACAAATACATCAAGAACTAATTACATAAAATTATTAAATGACATAAATATGTAATATCTAAATAATAACCAAAGAAAAACTCTGCTGAATTATATAATAAAATTTGTGTTTTTTAAAACACGTATAATTGTTCTTTACAATAAATTATAAATTTAGATCCCTATATCAGGAATGGCCCAGTAAGTGAAGCAAAAAGACACTTGTTTCAGATTCTGAGATACAATAAGTAGTAAAATGAAATATATTTTAAAACAATTTTTATTAAATTAGTAGCATAAAAATACCTAAATAAAAATTAAAAAAAATATTTGCAGCATTTTTAAAGCAAAAATATTTCTTTCATCGAAAATCATTTGATTTTCTATGTGAATTTTTCATTTTCTTGCCTAAATGTTTCTTGAATAAATGTTTAATAATGCAAAATTTAATAGTTATTATCATTTTGATACTAGTATTATTTCAAAGCAAAATAGATTATCAGATAACATTTTATGTGTATGTTACTTTAAACAATTTAACTAAAAAAAGTTTAGTTCCAAGATTATTTACTTGTTTTTCTTCATCATTTTTGCATTTTATAGAAATAAAGAAAAATCCACCTAATGGTACTCGGAAACTGTCCCAATTATTTATTTACTTATTAACACTTTTAAATGCCTTATTTTCAAAACTGTAATATAAGTAAATGATATAAACAATGTATTGAGAGCAAAGCTTTATTAATGCAGACAATTATGAAGTACTGAGTATGCTTTTCATAATTGTCTGCACTAATAAAGTTTTGATCTCAAAACATTGTTTGTATCGTTTACTTATATTATATCTATGACTGAATCCAGTCAAAAGCATGCTCAGTACTTCATAACTGTCTGCATTAATAAAGCTTTGCTCTCAATACATTGTTTATATAGTTTACTTATATTATTACAATTTAATAATAAAAAAGGCTTAAAATCTTTTTCCCATCTAGCTGGATTCAAAGATATCATAGTAACAGTTCTTAAGGAAAAAGAATAGCTAAAAATTTAGATTGCTGTCCTAGGAATTTATACTGTGTGTAAAAATGATTTTGAATGTATATTATCAAATATTATTTTTATCCAAAGAAATCTATTCCTAATATAAACACTATCATTTTCAATCATTAACTCTTTGATTGACCACAAATCTAGATGGCTGAGTGATTTAAAACTCTAAACTCCTGATTGGTCAATTACAAAATCAGCAATAAAAATATATTCATCTTTTAATATTATATTCATTTTAGTTTCATTTGTAAAAAGTATATTAATAATTTGTCAAATTATAAAAGTGAATGAAAGTCTTTTCAAAAATAATTTTCTATTTTTATTATAAAAATATTTTATAGCAGAGAATTTAAAAATAATGTTCATAACCAAATAGAAAATGTTGAATACATCATCGACTTTCTTTTTTAATTTATGTTGTAAAATAGTACAGAATTTTTTGCTAAAATCTTACTAATTTTTTTAAATAACTATACTTTCAGCATATTTTATCAAAATACATTACAATATCTAAATAATTGCCAAAAAATACTCTATATTATTAATTTTAGTTGGAAAATCAAATAAAGAGCTTGGGGCAATTTAAACTGTTGACAGGTGTGAAATTGTTTTTAGCGATGGTTTCTTTTTCAATTTATGTTTGTGTAAACATATACAATTTTTTACTAAAATCTTACTATTTTTCTAAAATAAAGTATATTTTATGAAAATAAATCATAATATGTAAGAAAAATAATAAAAAAAACATTCGAAGACATTAATTTTCATTTTCAAAGTCAAAACAGAAGTTGGAGTGATTAAAATTATCGACAAACAGTTTTCCTTTGGCAAAAATTGAAGCAAATCAAAGCAACTAATCAGAATTTACAAAGGTGTGGCTTCTCTCTCTGTTCTAACTTAGAATACCCATATTATTGATTTTTTACATGAAAAATAATTCAAGAGAGGGCAGCATCTTACAGTACTTTTTAAGTTTTAAAATAGGCCAAAATATGCTACAATAATGTAAAAACTGTAGGAATTACAGCAAGTTAAAACCATGCATGAATCTATTTGAAGCAATCAATCCAAGGGTTAATCCATTACAGGATAAAGATCTCTTCCAGGTTAATTAGGTTCCTTCAATTTCTAGATTCTCTTCTCCACATCACACCAACAAACTTTCTTATTTCACCAAAGGATCTCCTTTCAGTTAACATCCAACTCCTTTCTGCAATCATTCCTAATATGCTTGCAATTATAATAGCAGAGGAATACAGTTTTTCTAAATTGGAAATTTTAAAAAATTATTTATAAATAGTAAAAATCAATTAGGCAATTTAACAATAAATAATTTATCCAGAAAAGTTTATATCAAAAACAATAAATTATACTGAAATTACATCATAATTATTGTAATAAAAACCTGAAAAAATTATTTATCATTTTTTTAATTCTATGAATTGCTTATTGCATTTTAATTTATTTTACTTTATTTTTCTGCATTTTTTTAATTAAAAAAATTTTTTTGTGTGTTTTTAATAAATATATTTACTAAACTTTAGTACCTATTTTTATTATTACAAGTATTGCTTTGTTCAATAGATCATTTTAAATAAGTAATAAAACAATCTTTTTTACTAAATTGTTCAATGAAGGCGAAAAGTAAAGAAATTTCAGGTATGCTAATTGCCAGATGGCCAGAATTTGAGGGATTGTCCATCTTTGTTTTATAAGCTAGTTAAAGATAGCTAGATACCTATTTACCAACCAGTGTGGATAGTTAGATATATATTAAGGCTATAACCTTAAGACTACGTGTCTAAAATGTGACAGTAGAAACCTCTACAAATCTAAACACAAGATTAAAAACTTTAAAAGATAAGAGCCACCACTCTTATCTTCAACTTAATTTCTAAATATATAGGTAAATGTAAAGCATTTTGATTTGAGAGCGTGAAGCTATTAACTACTTCACTGATTAAGTCTATAATTTCTATACAAACTAACATAAGCGAAATCTTTCGATTTACAACGAATTAGTATGAAGTTCTTATAATTAGAAATCTTTTAAAACAATTTAAAGTTGTAATTAATAATTTGTAAAGCCTATGATCATTAGGTAAGTAATATATATTAAGGCTATAACCTTAAGACTATGCACTTAAAATGCGACAGTAGGGACCTCTACAAATCTAAAACACGAGATTAATGACTTTAAAAGACAAGAGTGACCACTCTTATCTTCGACCTAATTTCTAAATATATAGATAAATCCAAAGCATTTATAAATCGTTATAGTAAAATTCATATTTAACTTTTTTACTTTTGGTTTTCTTTTTTTTCTTCTGAAGTTACTTAAAGGGTCATGCATTTTATGAATGCTTGCTAATAATGATGATGATCACTTATGTAAACAGGTGTTTTTTAAGATTATCCAGTGATCACTGAGAATATATATGTTATTTAACTTTAAATTTAAAATAATCAATTTAAAATAAAATTTAAAATAAAATGAAATTTATTTTAAAAAGACAACATTATGGTCAAAAAAATTAACATTGAAATTTGATCGTTTAAAGTATGTTATTTAACTAATGCATAATTATATAAACATTCATTATAAATATTGCTGTATTTTAAACTACGCACAAACATTTGAAAATGGCATAAAAATCATTATTTAATATACATATATAAAAGAACTGCATTTCTTTCATTAAGCTTTACAATTTAAAATAACATCAATATCAAAATATTTATTTAACTATAATAGATTCTAACAATAAATCTTTCTCTTTTGCGAAACTAATTTCTAAATCAAAAATTGTTTATTTGTAAAGATAATTGGTTCTTTTTAAATCCGTATCATTGATTTGTATTTTGGTATTAATGATGAGAGAATATTATAATAGAATGTAAAATAAATAAAAGATTTTTGAAACAGTCTAACAAAAATTAAAATTTATAAAAAAGCTAAAAAGAAATCTAAAAGCAATCTTTTACTTAATCGTATATAAACTTGTACACAATACATGTTGATGGAAGAATAAACATAAATAAAAGAATCTACAATTGCAACATTATGTTGTAGCAATCAAGACTATTGTATTATAAAATTATAAAGTTCTTTTTAAACTCATTTTAGCCTAATTAATAAGCACAATGCCTTAGTATAATAGGAAAAATTATTTGTATAAAATGATTAAATTTCAACAAATTGTTTAAAGGAAAAGATTTTTTAAAAAAAACGGGAAGTTATTTAACAGGTCTAAGCAAGGACAAGTTGCATTCCAGTTTTAAAAAATTAAATAGAATTATTTTAATAGCGTAATGTTTTATTTTCTTTTTTTTTTTCAAAATGGAGGTCACTGTCAATTTTTTCTACTTCTGCATAATGCTTTATAGTTTTGTCAAGCAATTAAATATTAAAAATGCTTAGATGAATTATTTAGATATATATATTTCCTGTGATTAAAATTTCAATAAATTAGATTATTTTTAATATATATATTGTTCAATATATTATTGTATAATGCTATAAAAAATTGTTTGAGAATTCCTAAGAAGTTCGAACACTGGTAATAACAGAGTTGGGCCGTGATTTATATTTCTTTAACTGAAGAGTCTTCCATTCTAACACCATATAAAACTACTCCGGACTTATAATAAAATAAAATTTTTAGGCTAAAAGTAATTATAAAACTTTATATATAAAAAAAATTGCAATGCCAAATAAAAATTGTATTAAGATGTAAATAGATAGGCAGCCCATCATACGATTGTAATAATTTACTTACTGAATTATCTTTAATCTGTTCCTTCAGGCAGAAAACTTAATCTATATAGGTTTGTATAAACAACTATTATTATAGCTTATTGCATTCATGTATCAAAACTCATACTTTCAGCCTTTGTTTGGTGTTACAATTTATAAAATCAGAATTATATAAGGTTATGGCATTTAAAAATTGACACCAAAATAAAACTAAGTCATCTATAAGTAAATTTAACACTGTAAACCTTTATTAATACGTAAATTTATGGTGATTAGTAAGCTATTTTAAGAACTGAGTAAAGAAATAAAACACGGATGTGGGTCATTTATCTTTTGGACATTATACACAGAGAGAAGTCAAGGTCAGCCAATGCAGTCACTTAGGGTACAAAAATTTAGTGATGCGACAACTAACATCATTTAAAGGAAAATAGTTATCAATTATTTTAATTAGACATATTATGAATATATTTAGGACTGTACCCAAAGTTAAAATTTAATTAAGAAAAAATTATTTCACTCTGTTTATTATTTCTTTATGATTTAATTTTTCTATAAATTTTTAATGTTGTATTTAGAAAATAACAAACTCTCCTCATTAGTATCATATATAATATTAAATCAATAATGTTAAATATGAGAATACTATCATTCCAGCCAAACGATAAAGACTTTGAGAAAATAAGAATGATTGTCTTATTTTCAAATCTAAAGGCACTTATATAGACCAATCTTAAGCCCTTAAAGTGAGAGTGAGAACATATCAAATCATTCACTTTACATCCATTTGTTTTGATAATCTTATTAACACATATGAAATATTATAATTTACTTTATGCTAATATTAGAAGATGTTAAACTATATAATGACCAATGAATGTCTCACGTTGAAATTTTGTTTAAAAGGTAATAAATTTTCCTCACTAGCATAGATATATAGATGTGCTTTTCAAAATATTCAGTGCATAAAATAAAAATTACTACTAGTTAGCACATATACATAAATATACATATAGAAATGTCTTAAGTATTATTTTTTAATTACGATAAAATCTGTACATAATAAATTTCTAATAATATTTAATTCGCTATTCATTATACACAGAGAGAATTTATAATTTATTAACATATTTTTGTGATTTGAGCAATTGAATAATTTTGTGCTTTTTTTTTTTCAATTTTTCAATAATTGGTTCCTGAAGGTTGTTTGTTACATCAACATTGTAGCTTACTAAAAAGTCCATCTACTTACCTGTAATCTGTTTCAAGTCTATCACGTAGAGCAAGATTGTCATCAAAACAACTATTTAACATGTTATTTATTATACAGCTAATAAAAATTTCCTTATTTTGGCATGTTTTGGGTGTTACATTGGTGTGCAATTGTCATATTTTTTCTTCATTATTTTCAGCTTAATATAATCTTAGATTCTCATGCACAGTTTTATTTTACCAAGGAAATCATTTTAAAATTATTAGTTGAAAAAACAGTCTAAAGATGTCATGAATAGACAAACCTTAGGAAATTATATGTATTTCTATAATTTTTTTTTTTTTACTTTGTTTTTCTGCAATAATTGTAATGGTTCAAAAAATGTTAAAACATCTTAAAGGTTTGAATTTGTAATAAAGAAAATTTATTTAAAGCTGAATGTTTTCAATACTGAGTAGTATCATAATCTTAGCATTATGTGATGAAAGAAAGTTGAGATCTAGATTTAAAGTTACTTTTGAATATTAAACAATAGACTAGCATAAAATTGAATTTTTAGGTGTAGATTTACATACTAATAATGAATGTGGTTGCTACAAGTGCCATTGTTTAGAAAGAGGGATAATAGAATCCTTTTTATTGATATGTGATTGATTTTTAGCCATAAACCATGCCTTTTTCACTTTTCTCTTTCTATTGTCTCTCTCATGTCAGTCATAGAAAGATCAAAGTTATAGCCTTATTGCAACTCATGCTCCAAGAAAATGGAAGAGTATTCATTGCTTTTCTTGGCCCAGTAGTACATATATTTAGGCTGGACAAGTTTTGTAGATAAGTTAGCTCAGGTTTCACCATAGTAAGACTTCAAGCAATTAAGTTGTTTGCAATTAATTTTGTACACAATCTGATGTGAACCCTCTTTAAGTATTTTGTCTTTTGAAATATTTAATAATTTATTTAAAGATAGAGGCAAGTGAAAACTGATCTACAAGACTTTCCCAGCATAAATATATGTACAACCAGGCCAAGAAAAACAATAAGTACTCTTCCATTTACTTGGATCACAAGTTGCAATCAGGCCATAACTTTGATCTCTCTATTGCTGAATTTCAATTTTTTTTAAAACTAAATGTTACATAAATTTCCATAAGCTGTGTATAACAGTATTTACAACTTGCTTATTAATAACACCATCCTTATATTTATCAATCAAAATTGCCTCTTTAATTTTCCTCTTTTTATGATTCCTTTCTTCCATTAATATTTTTATTTCATTATTATTAAATGTAAACCTATAATTACAAGTTTTTTCATGGTCAAAGAATACTGAAGCTATATTAAATTGACTATTTACATTATGTTTAATTCGATTATATAATAATTTATGCTCCTTTAATCTTTTTTCCACAGAACATCTTGATTCACCGATATATAATTTTTGATATCCACATGAAATAATATAATTTATCAGATTTCATGTGGATATCAAAAATTATATATCCATTAATTGAGATGTTTTGTAAAAAAAAGATTGAAGGAACATCAATTATTAGATAATTGAAATAAAAATAATGTAAATAGTCAATTTAATACAGCTTCAGTATTCTTTGACCATGAAAAAACTTGTAATTACAGGTTTACATTTAATAGTAATGAAATAAAAATATTAATGAAAGAAAGGAATCATTAAAAAAGGAAAATTAAAGAGGCAATTTTGATTGATAAATATAAGGATGATGTTATTAATAGGCAAGTTGCAAATATGGCCATACACAGCTTATGGAAATTTATGTAACATTAAGTTTAAAAAAAATTGAAATTCAGTTAAAGCTGATGAGGATTACTATGTAATCGAAAGCACTTTGAAAGAATTTAAACTATAATATTGCATTTACCGTTAATTATTTATGTTTTATATATAATATTTTTATAATGGGTATTGTACTTTTACATTATATATTGTAACGATCTGGAGAAGGAGACTTCACGTAATCTGCACTACCGGGCGCCATCTAGGCATTTGAACCTAGAAAAATTTATAAAGTAGGCAGATACGTAAGTCAAAAAAAAAAAAAATTTTTTTTTTTTTTTTAAATTTTGATTCCGGTCGTTAGCCCATGTCACTAGCTCAGTGGAATAGCAGAGATTTAATAATATAATCTAAGAGTATATATAAAAAAAAGAATAAAATAAGCCACTGCCAGTAATTAACATACAAAAATTTATTTACGCACATATATATATATAAGATTTAAAATTGTTTTAGTATCAGTTTACATTTTAACATTTAACATTATTTTTAACTTTGATTTTTACTTTAATTTACATTTAATTACTATTATATTCTAATTTTACATTTTAATTAAGTTCGCACAGATAAATTTATGAAAGCTTGTTTATAATGTTGAATATAGATCGGTTACATAGATTTCACGGTCAAAAACATTTCAAAATAAACATAAACGATCAAAATACAAAATTATTGATTACTGACAATTGCGGAGGGAAATTTATACGTAACCCAATAGTATTCACCATAAGATACTTGCATTGTCACCAATAACTTAAAAGACATCCGAATAAATACATTTTAGATACTCACCGTAAGGTATCATTATTTATCGAATGTCTATATATTTTGATCAAATATGAAAACCCAAAACATACTTAACCAATAACCAATCCATGCAAGCGTCTATAAACAACTTAAATTTAATGCATTTTTATTTAGGGTCGAGTATGAATAGACCACATAAATTTGCTTTTGAAAATAAACATTCTATCCCTATTTAACCTTAGGCTAAAATTCGTAGTCAAACTGGCATCAATTCATCTGATATATCGATGTATTCAATGTAATAAAATACGGCAGCACAAAAGGTTAAGAGAAGAAATTGCTTCTTATGAGATAGGAATATTACATCTATCTGCAAAGAAGAGCAATAAAACAAAAAACTCCATAGAAAGGAACTGCGGTATCCGACTTATAATTCCTTCCATAGGCAAACGGAAGTGTGCGGCGTATGAAGCGATTCTGCCCGTAGCGAATCAATATTACATCTACTAATCACACCAATATATCCAATCCATTGACCCAATCTAACAACGACACAAATAACCTAAGATTACCCTCCCCTAATATAACTTTACAAATCTATACAGCCATTCACGCCCGACTTAAGTTTAACATTTATATAATTAATTTAACGAAAAGCAAAAAAAAATCATGATAAAAACTTAAAGAATAAAAAATAAATAAATGGAAATGATTTTACATAAATAAGAAAAAAAATACATCAAATAACACTATTAATAAAGAATTTAGTTTGGTCAGATAGGATCATATTGCAATCATTTAAATATAGAAAATTTTAATTTAATGTTCATTATTTATAAAGTTCTTACGGTTTAAAACAGTTCATCTTTATCCATTGCTTGCCATGAATATGAATTCCCATGCCGTCCTAAGATGGGTATCCATTTAGCCGTTGTTTTATTTATTCCTTCGAAGGTTTTTTAGTTCAATTGGTCCTCAATGTAGGAAACGATAGTTCATTTCTCTTTTCTTTAACAGCTGAAAGAATTGACCATGCGTCTGTCAATTCCTTCACCTCCAACTCCGTACTAATACCTATAGTCACATCGTAATAATCATAATCAATAATCACTAACTAATAATTTCCAAACTTGTCCTTTTATATTACTTTGAAAGATTGACTTAACATTACGTCATCGATGTGATGATCCTTTTCGTTGAGGTCCGATTTCCCAATGGATTTATTTCATTTGCTAAAAGTTTCTATTGTTTTCCTATCTGACCGGTGTTTTTACATTTAAATGCCCAAGGCTGGTTTACATTTAACTAATTAACAATCATTTCCATTTCTGATTAATTAACCTGTTTTCCAAATCAAAGATATATTTTTATCTCTAAATCTTTTTAAGTTTTTGTTTTTAAAATACCTTTTCTATTTTTAATACAGTTTTATTTTAATAATTTTTTTTTTATCTGTGCGATTTAATATATACGAGTTTAAGATGATATTTAATTTCAATTTTTAATTCTTAAAGAAAATTTTTAAATGCGAACTTTTTAATTTACTTTCATGTTTAATAAATAAAAAAAAACAACAATGTAACGAACATCTGTGCTCGTTACAATATATATATATATATACACACACAGAGAGAGAGAGAGAGGCTTCAATCTACTCCATCCTCCAACTCTTCAATCATTCATACATTGATAATCTGATGACGGAATATCCAAATCCCTTGTTGATGCCTATACATGAGCAGTCAGAGTGACTTAAAATGAACATGGGCATGACAATAATGATGGAATCAACAAGGAATTTGGGCATTCTATCATCATATTATTGATGGTTTAGAGGGCTGAAGAGTATTTGAGGATAGAGTCGATTGAAGCCTGTCCATTAAAGTTTGAAGATTTGATATCTTAATATAAACTGATCACTGATTATATATATATAGTAACAGGAACTGGGTTCAAACCCTGTTACAAAAAAGGAACAAAAATGTAGTTTGTATATATTTTTTCTTTATTTATATATTATTAGTATTACATAATTATTTGTAAAAGTTGCACAGATCAAATGCATGTGTATTTGCTGAAACGAGGGGTGTAGGTATTTATTATGAGTGGCATACGTATATGTAGGTAAATGTTATTGTTGAGAATAAGAAAGTAAAAATTTAGAAGATTTTAAAGCAGGTAAAAGAAAAGTTTCTTTTGTGAGTATAAACTTCCTGAATTAATTGGCCAAACGGATCTCATTGTTCAATAAAAAGAAAGAAAAATAAAGAAAGCAAAATCCAACTGCTTGAATGGATATATATATTTTGTGTGTGTTTGTTTTAATTAAATGGATTTTTCAGAAATAATTTTGATTGAAATGAACATGGAATGCCATTAGTTATTGAACTATTTTTGATCTCTTTTGTTTGGTTAAAGTCGACAAAAGGATTTGTAATTAAAAGTTCAGGAATTTAAAAAAAAAAAAGAGATAAATAAAAGAAGATCACTGAGTGTTTTTCCTTTTGTTGACATTTTTATAAGAAAATCTATTTTTGAAAACAAAGGAATACCAGTGATAAGGAGAAAGGCAACTGGGATTGATTAATTAATTTGAAAAAATGGACAGTTGAGCTCTGCTAGTCTGATGTGTAAGAAGTGCAGGTATTCTAAATTTTTATTGAAGAAAATTTATTAGGAGAAGCTGTTACATTAGCTGAAAAGTAGAAAGTTGGAGAAGTAAATTGTGCGAACTGAACTAAATATATAAGTGACCCCATGGATCGCATGGAGTAGAATCACCATTGTGCCTGGTTGGTGTTCAGACTCCAGCCATTTTACCTATGCCACATAAATATATACCACAGTCAACATCTCAATTGCCCTTGTAAATGATTAACTGTCACTGGTAGCTTAATGTCTTCAGACATGGGGTTTATCACGAAGTACCCCTGCAGACTATTTAGGTGTTCCATCGGTGATTCTCCATCTTGTCCATAGAAAATTTTTAATTTCAAAAAGGGGTTTACTGCACTCGGCATGTTTTCTCTCTTTTCTATTAATTTTATCTCTTGGCTTTCTTGTTTATTGGATCTCAATTCTATCACTTCTGTGCTCTGCAACCCTTTAGCTATTTTCTCATCTACTACCTTTATTAACTCTTCTTTCATTTCTTTAATCTCTACCCTTATTTCTTCTTTCAATTCTCTGACCATCTCTGCCATTTCTTTTTTTTATATCTTCTTTGAATTCCATCATGCATTCATATAATAGTTTTCTCATTAAGGGTTCCATGCCCTCTTTTAATTCTTTCTCACCTTCTGCCATATTTTGTATATTTTTACTACTTCTCAATTTCATATATGGCTGTGTTGCTTATTTTTGCTATAGTAAACAAAATCTTAACTTCATCAATTGTTATGATATAAATTCAATATTTTATTTTGCTTTGCTAATAAATTTGTTCACCGACACCCCTCTCTTTTATCACCCTATAATCTCCCATCCCTCTCTACCTTTACCATCATTGCTAACCTTTGATCGGTTTTATTTATTATTTAATTTATAAACTATTATTTTATTTCAATATAGTCTTATTTAAAATCTTAAATTCTTATCCTACTCTTTAAAAAAAAAACTTTTGTAATTATACGCAATAACTTTTTAGACTTGCACACTATTTGTGGTCATATTTATTTTTCGGCTATGAGTTTTTTTTTAGATCATCATTGTAACATTCTTTACCATTACAACTTATCTCAGGTTGTTGTATCGGAGCTTGAGTTGGGTCACCATTATAACGTTTTCCATCTTGCTAGGCCTCTATACACAATAAACTCTGCGAGTTGATCAAGTTACGCAAAAAAGAAGAAAGTTGTATTTTTATTTCTAAAAAAACATAACTATATTTCCTGATCAACTCGGCCTAGAATTATTACGAGTACAATTGTGAGCTGAATCAGTTTTTAATTTATAAATGAGGGCGCCAGAGTCATTAGACTCACTGATTCTGCATCAAACATATTGTAACTCATAAAGTAGTAATTATACGATCAGGATTAAAATTCCCATTAAGTAGGAGGAGATATTCCTTTTGACTTAATTAAAAAAAATAAATTTACTTAGCAAAGGTAATTTGTACACTAATTTGAATCTAAATAACCAAATATAAAACTTAAATATAATAACATTATTAATTTTATACACGTACAATGAAAGTTATGTTAATAATAAAGATTTATTCTAGCCCGTCAAACATTTATTATTTATGATGAAAAAAAATTATAATATTGGAAAGTATTGTGCATAACAAATTTAATAATTTGATTCAAATATTGAAGTAATAGCTAGTTTGTGTCTTATTTTTCCATGGTAACAGTTTCATTCACTACTCAGTTCGCAAATCTTTAGATCAAAAAATTATGGGATAAACATTTCATTCAAATCTCAGTTCATAAAGCTTTATGTAAAAGTTATGGCCATTACTTACCAGTAAGTTGATATTTAAGTAGGTCATTGATCATCCGACGTCCAATTCCTTCAATCTCTGATCAATATTTAGGTAGAGCCAGATGACAATTTAGGTGACTTTTCTCGAGAGAAAGTGCTGGCAAACAATAGGAGTTCTACTCACTCATGGAGAGTGGTTTCAGTTCGTATCTAAGTGGACACATTTTATTAATTTTTTTATGAAAAAAATATGAGGCACTTCAAATTGCTCAACACTCTCTGGAACAACAAGACAAAGACCCTTTTCAAACCTGTCAGCTCCTTTTATATCCCCAGATTCTTTTTAGAAGTTCTGTGCATATTCCTTTCACTTTTTGTTCTATTTTATAAACTTCTACATTATTTCTCATTTTTTATTACAAAGTCTCTTTTCTCGTTATGAATTTCCACCCTTTTTAATTACTATCAGAAAGTCGTTTCTGATAGCAATCTTTTACCTTTGAAATTTCCTTTCACTATTTGAATCAATTATTCAGTATGCACTTTCCAACATTGAATTTATTTTAGTTAAATTATATATATATATAAAAAAGAAAAATTAAACTTTCACTGTACGTTTTTTTTAAAACAACATTATATTACAAAAACAAAATTAAAGATCAGGTTCTCTCTTTTTTTTTATTTAAATGATATACAATATTAAATAGCAATTTATACTATATATATATATATATATATATATATATATATATATATATATATATATATATATATATATATATATATATATATATATATTAAAAGGTGTGAAGGTTGCCTTGACAGCAGTGAGAAATATTGATTACTATATTTTACTGTGAATGTTTAGGTGGTTACTGGTTGGAACTTAATTATATATATATATATATATATATATATATATATATATATATATATATATATATATATATATATATATATATATATATATATATGACAATTAGTTTATTGATGGTCAGTGCATGACATGCATTGTTATAATTATCTCAGCACTTTATTATGTTTATTATTACTTATAATTACTAATACTTATTTCCAATGCTCATTTTTTACTCTCTGCTCTTATTCATTTTATTTACTCTGGATGCTTATTTTGAATATTTCCATCTCTCCTACTATACCTCTACATCCATACCATTATGTTTTATTCCTCAAACTATGATGCATCATATTCAATTGAGTGTATAATGTCAATGGGAATCATTTTCATCTAAAAAGCAATGAGTATAGTATTCCATTAATAAAGTTTAGTGACAGACATATGCATATTTGCAGATATATTTAAACGTTGATACCAACACGTTTTCAATTATACTTTTGAATAAAATGCTAGGCTACCATTTCCAATGGAGTGACTCAGGTATTTAAATCTTTAATTTATCTGTTGATCAGATGTTTTTCTGAAAAGTAGACAAGCAATGAGAAAGACTAGTCTGATATCTTTTTCACTGGTGAATAATTTTTGGAAGCATGGAATTCATATCAGGACACAATGAATTATTTGGGATTGGTTATCTCACAAATAAGTATAAATATAATAACATTAAAATAATAAACTATTAACAGGATCAAATGATTCAATTGTTTTTTTTAAACTCTTACTTATGGATCAGTGCGCATAAAATTCATACAATATAAACAAATAACACATGTATGATGATTTATTTTCTTCTAAATGGTTAAAAACAACTATTATAAAATACATAAGTACTTTCAGTTATTTTTGTAGTCATTTTCAACTGGATATTTTTAAAATTTAAGAAACTTGCAATTGAAAATGGTTATGGAAATAAGTGAAAGTAAGTCTACTTTTTATAATAATTATTTATAAGATTTATTATTACTATTAATAATTTATTGTTATTACAATCATTAATCTATAATGGATATTTTATTTGATTTAAATATAAATACAATTCTTTGTGTAATTATAATTTTTTTTTTGATAATGTCAATTACCAATGTAATTTGCATTCATATATTTCATTTTAAAATTATATAATTATTTCTGCTTTTAAAAATATTTTTATGATTTATTATTATTAATAATTTATTGTTTTATTGTTTATCTATAATAGATATTTTATTTTTATTTATTTATTTTTCCTCATGTGTCATAGCATCAGCCGGGAAGTGAACCTGCTAACCCTGGACAACTGCTTGTAAAGCAGCTGTCGCTGACCTCTCGACCATCAATGCTTGACTAGATATTTTATTTGATTTAAATATAAATACAATTCTTTGTTTAAGTATGTTTTTTTTTTTTTTGATATTGCCAGTAATCAATGTAATTGACATTAAGATATTTCATTTTAAAATTATATAACTATCTCTGTTTATAAATATATTGATTGATTTTTTTTAAAAATAGGATACCTTATAGACTAATCTCTATTTTGACATGAATGGTCCAGCAAAGCAGAAGATAGTAAACAATAGAGATAATTTGCTTCTTGACAGAATGCCAAAAATCATAATATTATTAATTGTTAATGCATACACAGATAGCAAAGATATAAATATACAAATTATAATTACTGATGTTAATTTTTATTTTTGATACAAATATCGTGCTCTCTTTAGTCAAATATCCTATATATATACGTTTAGACTATTTGATAAAATAGGTAAGATAATATATAGTATTATTAATTATTCATATATATACATGCAGCAAACTTACATATTTTGGGCAGTGAGCTTATATATATATATATACATACACGTTCAGCTGATTAAATACATTTGATTTCAAAAATCACCAAGTAAACAAAAGAAAACAATGTATAAAATAAACATTTAAAAGTAATTTTATCATTTGATTACTTTTCTTATTATTATGATTAATATTGTAATTAAGTTGAAATTAATGTTCACGTCATTTTAAATTCGATTTTATTCTCATATTAAAAATATTAAACTTTAAATTAGATATTAAAATCTGATAACAATAACTACTTTATTTCATTTCTTCTTAAATAGAGAAGTTTTCTAAAAACAACATCCTTCAATTAGAATAATTATGTGCTCGAATGCAGTCTTTTGATACAGTCGTATAAATTGTAAGTATAATCACATTTTTTTTCCACTCATCTTGCTTGATATCAAGGCTGATTGTATTTCAGATCACCTCCAATGACAGACTCACCAGAGGAGAAGATTACAACATCATCAATGTCAGTTGACAAGATTAAGAAATAGTAACATATGCTTCGACGCACAATATATTTCTAACTTGAAATGATATCAAGAGAGATGAATACGAAATGGAGAAATGTTTGAAAGAATCCCAATCGGGGTTGTGTTTGAAATACTACTCCCAAAGGTTGAATCAGCGTTGATAAAAACAAAATGTTTTTCACTTTGGTCAAACAGCAGATAATAACTCGACATATTTGAAACTGGAGATTATTATTATCAAAACTATTGATGGAGAAAATTGATGAAAAAACTTTTGAATATGTAAATATCTTTAATTCAGATTAAAATTTTTAGAAAATTACAGTATTTATATGATAGAAAACTATCACTTTTAAAAGTTGTTTTAAATATAAGATTGTTGAGAATCTTAATATTTATATTTGCTTATAATTATTTTAATAAGCAAAAAGTTTACATCTCTCTCTTTTTACTATATATATATATATATAGTAAGCAAAATTAAAATAAAAGTTTTTAATTTATCCATTTCAGAGCAAAGACCTCACCAACGTATTCTCATAGAACAAAATTATTTACAAGGCTTGCTAATTAAAACTTGTGGTAAGGTGCCTGAGATGTTCCCCATCTTTGACTTAATATATAAATAAGAATAGCTGGATTATTTATTGCAAAATAATATTTAATAAGATAAAAGGTTGTAAGCCACCTACTTAAAAATTTGATTAGCACTTGAAAAAAATTCTCAAGTTTGCCTGGCTGGGAATCAACAATAGATTATAAGCATGGCATATAAATGCACTATCGTTAAAATCTCTTTCTTCTTCTCTCTCTATTTCTCTCTCTCTCTCTCTCTCTATATATATATATATATATATATATATATCAATGATATATATATATATATATATATATATATATATATATATCAATGATGAAGTGTGACTTTTTTAAGGAATGGAAGCACACTAATCTTTTTTTATAATGTTTTTATTTCACTTGCCACAACAATTTTTACATAATAGCGCCTAATATATACATATTACATAGATCTAGAAAAATCTGAAACTCACTTATCTGTAAATCAGAGAATAAATTATCAAGATATTTTTATCTTCCAAACACTTTTAATATTTTTAAGTTTTAACTGTAAATTAGATTTTAGCATTGTTTGAACTTCTTATAATCAACTAATAATGTGTCATTCTTTGCCATATATAAAAACAATTCAACTATCGATAAAAAAATTGAAAGTTGACAGAAATTCCATACAAAAAATAATGAGTTTGAATTGCTCATTCTTCTTTTTTGTACGTTAATCAGGCCATGATTAGTTTAAATATAGATAATACATTATCAATATATTTTTACCTTCCAAATGCTTTTAACATTCTTAAATTTTAACTGCAAATTAGATTATAGCATTGTTTGAATTTCTTATACTCAACCAATAATGTGTTGGTCAAATTCATTCTTTGCCATATATAAAAACAATTCAACTGTCATAAAAAAATTGAAAGTTGACAGAAATTCCATACAAAAAATAGTGAGTTTGAATGGCTCATTGTTATTTTTTTATTTTAATCAGACCATGATTAGTTTAAATATAGATAATACATTATCAATATATTTTTATCTTCCAAATGCTTTTAATATTTGTAAGTTTTAGCTGTAAATTGGATTTTAGAATTGGTTGCACTTCTTATAATCTACTAATAATGTGTTGATCTAACTCATTCTTTGCTGTATATAAAAACAATTTAACTGTTAGTAAAAAAATTGAAAATGATTTTTTTAAATTAAATTTTAATTAAAGCTTTTGAAAGTTTTAGTGAATTTTTCTATAGAAGCACTTATTCAATTCAATATATGGATGCTTTGTCCCTGATATCTATCTATCTATATATAATAGATTGATTCTTTGATATTGTTGTAAATAATATAAAAACACTTCAATAGAGAATGAAGTATAAAATTAAACTAAGAAATTGGATATATTTATAACATGTTGGCCATACTCATGGTTATTAAAGCAGCAATATTTCATCATGAAAATTTTTAAAAATCATTTTTATTTATTTGAATGCTTTTATAGCTCTGATTATGCAAAATGCACATGTGATGAATCAAAGAGACAATAGAATTTAAATAACTAAAAAATGAATTTTAAATTTTAAAGATAAAATATTGCTTTGGTAACTGTAGTTATAATGATGCCAATGTGGATGTATACTTATTTATTAAAACTAATTTTATACTTGATTCTCTGTTATAGTATGTTATATATGTCCCAGAAAGGGTGTCTCTTGCACAGAATTAATGAAGAAAAAGACAACTCTAGTATTCATCATATTAATCAAATGCAGTTTAAGAATTTTCTTACTGGGTTCAATGAGGGATTTAGTAAGAATTTTCCTGTTATATTCTGTAAATAAAAATAGCCAGAGTGTTCTGGCTGATTACCTAAAATAGTTAGATTTTCAATTGCTTACCAATAATTGAAAAAATGGAGAAAAAAATCGTTTTTTTTTGTTTTTGGAATATAAACATTTTTTTAAAGTTTCATCTGTAATGAGATCAAGTCATAGACACAAAAATTTTAAAAATAATAAATGTGATAAATTGCTAAGCTGAAATTTGTGCTTTGATTCTGAATGAACCATAAAAAGTGTCTAAAAATATTTAGCATTGGATTTTTCATATTTGCACAAAGTTTACTAATATTAACTTAATATTTTCTGGATTTATTTTTAATAGAAAAACGAATCCTATTAACTATTAAGCTGAGCTATGTTATATAAGATATTTCAAATTAGAACAGAAATATTTTTTTTTAAATATATTCACATTTTGTAAAAATGATTAATAAAATTTTATATTATAACCAGATACCTAGATTATATCCTTGATGAAAATACATTAGCCATATTGCAGCTTCAAACTCCAAGTATATAAAATAATGGTTTACTGATCCAATCCTAAATTATGATGAGCATGTTGAAAAGCATTGCTATTTCTAATAATGATAACTCCACCACAGCAATATTTCCTGCTCATCATAGGAATATAAAAAACCCTTTCCACATCTCCTCATTTGCACTGATTAATTATACATATATAATGTACCTTATACTCCTTAATAAACACTTTACAATGCAATTTCAACATAGAAAATGGTGTATGTAGTAGAGTTTAAAAGAGCTCTGATGATGACTGCAGGGCAGTTGAAATTGTAAGCAAGAAGAAATAAATCATATGTTGAAATTGCATTATAAAGTGTTTATTAAGGAGTATATGGTATATTACATATGGATATAACATGATGTCTGAAGTGGCTAGAATATTTGTTAGTTTGAGCTGGCTGTACCATTGAAGGCCCATACCACCAGCAATTTAGGTTTGAACTTATAACCTTTATTAGACATCTCTTTCGCTTTGAATCATAACTTTGGGGTTCTAAGCCAATAAACATCACATGATCACCTAGATCCTAAGATCCAGGTACAGTGATCTCAGATCCAAGGCCCCTCACTGACAAAAGCCACAAGCCCAGAAAACTAATCTGGGGATATTATGCATAAGCCTTCTGGCATCCATTGATTATTTTAGATTGCTGTGAGTGGCAATACGCATAGTGAGTTTTGCCTGTTTTAACTTTGGGCTTCATGAAACTCATTTTTGATGTTACATTACTCAACTAACTTGATGAAATGCATAAATAAAAAGGGAAAAAATATATGATAATTTTATTCTAAATAATAGTAGCATTTAAGATATCTCCATATTCTCTCAAACAATGGGTGGTGCCACCCTCAACAAAGCATCTGCATTACATAGTAATGATAAATTACAATACTTTTTTAATTAATTAAATGTACACCCAAAAGATATTTTATTATCTCAGATGCCCAATCAAGGTTTGAATTACATACTTGAATGGTAGAATATAATGATGATTATGATAATAATAGTAATAATAATAATAATAATAATAATAATAATAATAATAATAATATATAATAATAATAATAATAATAATAATAATAATAATAATAATAATAATAAAATAATAATAATAATAATAATAATAATAATAATAATAATAATAATAATAATAATAATAATAATAATAATAATAATAATAATAATAATAATAATAATAATAATAATAATAATAATAATAATAATAATAATAATAATAATAATACATGTATCCAATTCACCACTTAGGAATTAGATAATATATATAAATTAGGCAATCGGACATAATATTTAGAGTACATAGATTAATATGAATAAAATTTGATACAGATTAATGGTTAACCAATTAAGAAAAAATATATACATAATAATGAAAACAATAATTCTTAGTTTAGTTTGTTCATCTTTTGCCAGCATAAAGCATTTATATAAAAAATAAACTAGCACTTGAATTGTTTCAACTGTAACGATTCTCAAGTTATTTTTATTTTATTTCCCATTTTGCCAATAAAGTTATATGAGTTTTAGCCCACTTATCATTCCTATAAACTTTCTTGACTGAATTGAAGATGAACAATTTAATCCATATGTTTTTTCAAAAAGATGTAGAGTTTACACAATTGCAAAATAAAACACTAGCTCTACTTTGTACAAATAGTTTGTGGTATTTTCCCACTGATCAATAACTTGATTGATGCAGGAATTTGTCATAGTTTGGCTGTGTAGTTATCAGGAATAAGTATATTTGCTCTTCTTTTTTCATGGGTGACACACAGATGGTTAAACACATAAGATAGAACTGGGATAAAGCAGTCATGCTTTGTTCTTTATGTTAGGGCATTTCTCATTCAAGGACTGGATAACATTGCTTTTTCCTTCATGGAGCAGCTATGCCAGTCAAGAGATGAACCATAGGAACTTTTAGCAATCCATTCTGGTAAAATTAAAATCATATACATATGAAACCATCAAGTATTTAAATAGTATCACACTCTTTATAATATTTCTCTAACTTTTGCAAGTAGATATGCTGTCTGATACTGTTTTTCATAGTAAAATTTTATAATTCACTTCTTTGTCAGCAACACATAGTCTGATATAACTTTTCTATCATTGCTCTTTTTATATGTTATGGAGTGTTTTTTGAAAAATCATTTAATCAGCCCCATCCAACTTTCATCTTAATGTTAATCCCCCTACAAATTGTATAAATGGCCTGCTTTTTTAAACACAGAAAAAACATATGATGATAATTCATAATTGGAATGAAAAAAGAAAAACAGAGAAAATAAAAAAAAATTACCCTTTTCAGTAATATGAATTCATTTCAGAACATTAAGATTTATGCAAATAAAATTTAAATACTGGAGACTTTTATCACAGAGTTAATAATTTTAATAGCTTTAGTATTTTGAGTCTGTTTTACTTCATTTTTTTCCCAATGATTCTTAGGTAACAATTTTTTATTTTATATGCATAAATATTTAAAATGCTAAGCTTTACACACACACCCCACACACGCTCACAAATATTGGAACAAAATTTAACACTTTTTATCTACTAAGAGTTTAGAATTAATGAAAATGAGATCATTTATTGTTACTTTTGATACGTGTAACTGGCTACTCACTGGTACATTATATATATAATTAAAAACTGATTCAGCTCACAATTGTGCTTGTAATAATTCTAGGCCAAGTTGATCAAGAAATATAGTTATGTTTTTGTTTTTTTTAGAAATAGAAATACAACTTTCTTCCTTTTTGCATAACTTGATCAACTTGTGCAGTTTATTGTGTATAGAGGCCTAGCAAGATGGAAATGTTATAATATATATATAAAATACATATTTTGCGGGTTCATTTACTTATATATATATATATATATATATATATAAAGGAGTAAATGAGTGAACTTTAAAAGAATCACCTTTGCACCAATCAGAGAATAATCTTGATGTCCACATATATGTAGGGATTCCATCTTTATTTTTAAAAGGAGGTTGTCTTGACAACAGTTTGAAATTGCTGATTATTATATTGGACTACACTGATATGCTTAAAACTAGATAAGGATCACAAAAACACTAAGAAATATGAATGTGAACAAGAGAAAATGCAAATATCTAAAACTTAATTTATTTTATATTACATAATTTTAATGGAATAATGTCAAATCTTTTCAAACACAATTCTGTGATGAAATCAGTCACACACACTATTAATTTACAGAAGAGATAGAAATAGAAATATATCAACAAAATTGCAAAAACTTATTTTCTTAAACAATTATATAATAGTTAATTAATAAACAAAAGAATTTTTTTAAAAAAAAATAATGGTGTGACAAACTTACAGTTTTACAAATAATTTTATATAATACCTTTAAATTGTATTACTTTTTGATGTTTTTAAATAATAACTCATTTAATCTAAATGAGTTATTCATCTATAATAATTAAACTCTAAAAAACATTTCACAATAAGAAATAATTTAACATTAAAGTTATATCTTCTTCCCCTTTTTCTTTTGAAAATTTGAAGGTCCTATACCATTTTGCAGCACATACACAAAAAAATCTTTTCAAACAAAAAAATAATCATTTCAATTATCACTTTTTCTATCAAAGAGGATTTATAAATGTAGATGTGCACATTACCATACCTTATTACCATGGACTTTTACTTTATTTTAATCCTTTTGTAGTTATAGGTTTCAGTTTAATAATTATTTTCTTTCACGTTAGCTTTTACTTCTTACAACTCCAAGTTTTCAATTTAATAATTATTTTATTTCAGATGAACATAGGTTTCAATTTAATAATTATTTCCATTAAAAATTGGTTTTTCTTTTGTAGTTCCATATTTCAGTTTAATGATTATTTTTATTTCAGTTCTTCCATTATTCTTTCCTTACTGTATCTCCAAGGTTTCTAATATAAAAGTTTCCATATGAGGTAAACATAAACTTCCATTTAATGATTCATTCAGCTGAGACAATCATGATTTGGGATAGATTAATATATAAGGCTTGAAGACAGTTTCTCCTAGATGTATTTTCCTTTTCTTATATTAATTTTGGTAAAAACAATTCAAAACAAAGCAAAACTCTCCATACAGTGGTGCCATGTTGTGCCAACAAGAGCAATCAATGGATACCAGAAGGCGTGCATAGAGTTTTGTGCTAGTATGAGATAGTGATCATGTGATGTTTAGTGGTTTAATTTTGGTAAAATTGGCTACATAGTTGGGTTAATAATGCTCAGATTTTAGTCAAAGCTTAGCACATAGTTCTGGTAAACTCTGTTTCAAAAATCATTTTTAACTAATAGTGAGATCTGTTTAACTTCAAACTACCAAACTTAGCTTCTCATTCTCAACACGGCTGAACTGACAGTGAAGTCTACTATCTTCTTCAGCTCACACTATCTTATTTTTTAAATAACCTCAATATCCATTGAATCACAAATCTACCTCAGAAATGAAAGCATTAATCTTGACCAATTGGACTTTCTTTTTACAAAAAGATTCTCCCATTTTTCAAAAATTTTTAAATATTTGAAAAATCCTTTAATTGTTTTCATTTCTTTTTTGTTAATTACTCTGAAAAGTGTAACATTCTATTTATACATTAATTTGGAAAATGCAATCCATATCTTTAAAACAAAATTGTAATCCATTTTAATTGATATCAATTTTTTTTAAAAAAAATCTTAATGCATTGTCTTTTTTCTTCTGAAAATTGATAAACACTTTTTCAGAATTTTACTCTCTCCCATCTTTTTTTTTTTTTTTTGAAAAAAGAAAAAATAAATAAATAAAATTTTACACAGACACAAAATTATCCCTTTTTCCCCTTTAAAACAAAATGTAGTAAAATTATATATTTGCATTATTATTTAAATGTTTTAAGTTTGTCATATGATTATTTCATGTATACAAATCTTTTATTAAGTTTAATAAATATAATTTTAACTTAGCTAAGATTCCTATTTAAAAACTAGGCTATCTTGAAACTAATATGAGAAAAAATAATTTTTCTCAATATATATATATCATTTATATGTACAAAATACTTACATGCATGGGGGGGGGGGGATAGAGATTGTTAGAAAAAAATAAGTTAACAGAAAATGGATGTATTTAATATTCGCTATTGTATTTTAATAATTATTAAATCTATTCTTTTTGACCACCCAGAAAATGTAAGAGTGTAATTAAAAACAAAGATTAAAACTCAATTTAATTATAGGGAATTGATGAAATAGAATATCTTATCTATAACAACAGTTTTTTTAAAAAAAAATTAAAGATAGCAATGTCAGATTATAATGAAAATTAATTAGAGAATAAATTATTTTTAATCTTATAAAATAGATATAACTTTCTTTTGTATTATATTTATTTGTAAGGTACACATTTTATTCTGCAGTTAAAAGTACTTTTTTTCACAGCCAGAAATGTGTATTGTATATAAAACAGATGAAAAATATCTGTTTGATTGTATAATTTATTTGAAAATTAAAAAAAATAAAAATATGACAATAACAATTGTGTGAGATTAAATACCCACATAAACAAAAACTATGTAAAAGAAAAAAAAAAGGTGTGATAAAATAAATATATAGGTGATGGGACGAAACTATATAAAAGGATCCACAGCCTTTTAAAAAAAAGAAAAAATATTATCAAGAAGAGATGTGCAAAGCTAAAACTAATCAAAAATGTTAAATTGATTATGAAGAACTTATGCTCCAATTGATGAGACTTCAGTTAATATACTAATTGAAACTGTACTTGGTTAATGACACAAAAGTCAATACATATATTGGAGAAATGATCCATATGCATGGCTAAAGCCAATGCATACATTTGTTGATGTTTCCTGATAATCCTAAATGCTTCAATGATGCTTTAAACCATCCCCCAGTGGGCAGTGAAGACTTCTATAGGGGTGATAATGGGTTCAGAAGCATTTGGGGTGCATTCAGGTGGTCTAGTCTTTTCCATGGATGTCCTTTGGAATTACAAACCTTAAAATATATTTGGTCAGTAACTTGTACTTTGAAATAATATAATACTTCTAAATTTATGATATAAAATACATTTCAAAATTAGATTACAAAATTAGAATGTGACACTTAAAATATACCATTAATTTCTATTATATACTCTCCATTTTGTAATACTTAAAATTACTTTCCAAATAAATCTTCAAGATTCTTTTATATCTAATAAAAATATGAAGTACTACAAACTCTCTTTAATATAGTTATAATTTAAAAGCAATTTAATAATTAATGTGTCAGTTATAAATTCTTAAATATAACTCTTCAGATAAAGCATGCAATCAATATATGCTATGTATAATTCTGTGTGGATAATGTGCTTTATTGATATGACCTTGTGATGGAAATGACTTTCAAATGAAATGAAATTACTAACCATCATCATCAACCATTATCAATCCACTGCAGGATGAAGGTCTCTCCAATTTTAATCCACCTTCTCCGATCTTTAGCTTCTCTTTTCCACAGCACCCCTGCACATTTTCTTATTCATCCATCCATCTCACATGTGGTCTCTTTCTGGGTCTTTTACAATCTCTTGGAATCCAGTTTAAAATTTCAATTGTCCATCTATTATCATTTCTTCTAGCAATATGTCCAGCCCAACTCCATTTCAATCTTTTAATTTTTTCAATAAGGTCAGTAACACCTGTTTGTTGTCTTACCCATACATTGCATTTTCGATCTCTTCTTGTTACTCCCAACATACATCTCTCCATACTCCTTTGAGTGGTCTGAAGTCTCTGTATTGCTCTTCTATTAAGTGTCCAAGTCTCAGATCCATAAGTAAGAACTGGTAAAACACATTTGTTAAAAACCATTCTTTTCAAACACATAGGCATATTTCCTTTTAGTATCAAGTTATTTCTACCAAAAGCACTCCAACCAAGTTTAATTCTATGATTAATTTCCTCCATTATGTTTCCATCTGTATTAATAATCTGACCTAGGTATTTGTAACTGTTAACTTCTTCTAATTCTTCATAATCAATCTTTATTTTCATATTTTGAGCAAATCGATTAAACATTACTTTAGTCTTTTTAACATTTATCTTTAGTCCTACTTTTCTACTTTCATCTGCTAACTCCTGCAACATTTCCTGCAGCTCTGAAGCATTATTTGCAAAAACAACTACATCATCTGCAAAATCTAAATGACTTAAATACTCTCCATTTACTTTCATTCCTTTAGTTTCCCATTTTAATCCACAAAATACTTCTTGCAGCACTGCTGTAAAAAGTTTTGGAGATATGGAGTCACCTTGCCTTACACCTTTCTCAATGTTGATTTTTCCAGTATCATTATGTAATCTAATTGTTGCTGTTGCATTTTTATAAATATTCTTTAAAATATGACAATATCCTGGATCTATACCTTGATGATCCAATGCTTTAATCACTGAAGAAATGTGTATAGAATCGAATGCCTTTTCATAATCTACAAATCCAAAACATAATGACAACTCATATTCATTTGTCCTTTCTATGACTTCTCTCAATACCTGGATATGATCTATTGTACTAAAACCACTTTTAAATCCAGCTTGTTCTCTTGGTTGGTGGAAATCCAAAGTTCTCTGTAGACGAGTTGTAATTATCTTGGTAAAATTTTTATATAAAACTGATAAAAGGCTGATAGGTCTGTAATTTCTAATATCTTCTTTATCACCTTTTTTAAATATTAATATTATTACTGCATTCTTCCAATCTTCCAGTACATCTTTATCATTTAGACATTTGGTATATAACTTTGCTAAAATTGTTTCTATTTCTTCACCTCCTTCTTTTAATATATCAATTATAATTCCATCATTTCCTGGAGCCTTTCCTTTCTTCATACATTTAATTGCATGTCTCACTTCTTCATTTAAAATTCTGGGCAATTCGGAAGATGTAATAGATATAGGAGGTACTTGTTCTTTATTACTATATAATTCTTGATAAAAATCTTCTACCAATTTCATGATGTCATCTCTCTTTTTAGTAATAATTCCATCTTTTTTTCTTATTGCAGATATAAATTTCCTACCAATACCAAAATGTTGTTTAACATTCTTGAGACTTTTATTTTCTTCTACAGCTTTCCTTGCTATTTCACAGTTATACTTTCTTATATCATTTTCAACTCTTTTCCGTACCATTTTACAAAATTCGAGATATTCAATTCTTTTTAATACATCATTTTTGTATATCTTCATATTCCTTCTTTTCTTCATAAATTCTCTAGTCTCAGTAGAAATTTTATTAGTCAATTGCTGCTTTTTTCTACCAGCTATCTTTGTTGCAGTTTTTAAAAGTGTATCAGTTATTTTCATATTAATTTCATTCAAATCTGAATCATGTTCAAAATCTCCTAACACTTGAAACCTATTTGTAAGTTCTAATTTAAATTCATTAGAATGTTTCTGAAGATTAGGAATATCAACTGTAAATATTGTTTTTCTCAATAATTTTTGTCTCTCTAGTTTTACATTAACACATAACTTACACCTTACTAATCGATGATCACTTCCTGTGTTAAATTTATTAAGAACATTACAATCTTGAAATATGTATTTCCTGTTAGTCAAAATATAATCCAATTCTGCTGTACCTTCATTTGGATGCTTCCATGTCCATTTCCTTTTAACATTTTTCTCAAAAAATGAATTCATAATATAAAGTTTTTCTTTTTCTGCAAACTCCACAAGTCTATGTCCTCTCTCATTTCTATTACCATAACCAAAATTACCTACAGCAATTTCATCTTTCATTTGTCTACCAATTCTAGCATTAAAGTCTCCCATAACAATTTTAAAATGTTGTTTACTCTGATCAAAAGCCTTTTGTACATCCATATAAAAATCTTCTACTACTTCATCACTATGAGAACTTGTTGGGGCATAAACCTGAATTATCTGCATTTGGTATCTGCTATTAAGTTGTATAACTAATCTTGCAACTCTGTCCGATACACCATCAATCTCCACAATATTGTTCTTCCACTTTTTATTTATAATGAATCCTACTCCACTTGTATTTCCAATATGTGTGCCTTTATAATAGAGTATATGTCCACTTTTTAAATCAATTGTTTCTTCACCTTTTCTTCTAACTTCACAAAGTCCAATAATGTCCCATTTAATATAAGACAATTCTTCTTCTAATTCTTGCAATCTTCCTTCACTTGAAAGTGATCTGCAGTTGTAAGTACCTAAATAAAAAGTCGTCATCAAATGGCAGCCTGGGTCCACAATCAGGGGATTCTTAGCACCCTCCGCCTTTGGCCACCAACCGCTGCCTTGGTTGGTGACTTTACAGCCTCCTGGGAATAAGGGCCATGCTTTATTTTTGTCTGTCATAATTGTATATATGTATTGGAAAAATATTTATCATTTACACAAACATTCATTCTGCCTTATCAGGCACTGAGAAGAAAGACCATGGTGTTTCTTGATCTTAAACTCAGAGGTAAAAAGCCAATAAACTCACCACACTGGCTAATGCATGTTGGTGAGCAGCCCATCCATGTTCGTATACTATATGAATAATCACATAGTAATAACAGCTGCAACAACAAGAACGTATGGAGTGGACATTAGGAATTTGCCCTGCTCGGTTCCTTTAAGGCCTCCAAGAGGAATCAAAGGGTCTCCTTTCAGTTAATAGCAAACTCCTTTCTGCAGCCGAAATTACTAATACAAAATTAAAATTAAAATATGCATTTATTTACAACAATCAATAATGAACAACCAACAGCTATACACCTTATGATAAATAATTCACTAATAAAATAATAATTTAAATGTTTATACTTTTACAATAAAATTATTTGCATACATCACAAATAGACAAAATATGTATTCTATACATTTTAACCTTTCCCATATTCAGTATCTAGATCTTTTAAAATAATAAGTTCATTCTTCTTACCATCATGTATGCTTTCATACTAATATTATATTATACAGTTTTACATTTCATGAGTTATCTTGTGGTTACCTTGTTAATCATCTTTTCCTATTTACTTTATATTTTTGTAACTCCAGATATTTTAATAAAATTATCATATTTAAATTATACTTCATATTCAAAATTTGTGTAAAAATATTGCAGTATAATCTTATCAATAAAAAATTATCACTGCTGTGGGAATGTTATAAAAACAATCAAAAATAAAAACAATATTTATAATGTATTCAAAATGAAGAAAATGAATAGTGAAATTAAGGATTCTTTTTCATATAATGTAATTCATTTTATACATTCATTCTCTATCTCTCACTTGATCTCAGGTATTCATATAATAATTTATTTAGATTTTATTCAAATGTAAAATATTTGTTCTGTGTATGGTCTTACTACTTTTAAGCTAATCTGTCAAAACTTAAGAAGAAAAACTATAAAATTCTTAAAATATTTAGTCCATTTTCAATGCCTACTATATTCTTATTTACCTTAAACTTCATCTTACCCCAATTTTACCCTGGCTTATACAGCAAGCTCTTATGGCATATACTACACTCATGTCTTTGCAGAAAATCCTCCCATCTCTTTCTAATAAACTATATGGGTATCGCAAACATTAATCCCATTCAACTATTCAATAAGTTCTTCAGGATGATATTTTTATATCCTATCCTGGAATTTCAACTCATTTTTCCCTACTGTGTCTTCAGCATCTATTATTATACTCCCTCTGGACCAATAATATAATCCAATCTTCCCATTAAATATTTTTCTATCCATATTTGAGATCATGTTACAAA
Organism: Epiperipatus broadwayi; assembly: GCA_028023455.1. NCBI lineage: Eukaryota > Metazoa > Onychophora > Udeonychophora > Euonychophora > Peripatidae > Epiperipatus > Epiperipatus broadwayi. Next base: position 2,424,640 of record JAQFVV010000056.1, on the reverse strand, counting down.
ACAAATAGTCTACCTTTATCATCATCAATATGATACTTTATATATATATTCTAACCTAATAAAAATAAGAAGATTCCAATTAACATTAGGAAATCCAATCCGGAAGGCCTTAAACTTCCGTCTACTCTTGGTATATAGTCCGGGTCATATAAACTTTATTTTACTTAATAATATCTCTCCGTTAGGTTAGTTCTATAATAATTCAGCTACAGCGATATGCAGTTCAGACAGAGATAGAATTAAAAAAAAAAAATTAATAAAATAAATTTAAAAAGAAAATTATTAATAAACTACCATTCTTTCTCTATCCAAAACACATTCTCTGAGCTGTAAGTACGTGCACTGTTCGACAATGATGATGATGATTTTTCATGTCATTGTTAATATTACCGACTAAAATAAAAAATTCATTAATTTGCCAATATGATCTCAATATTTTTGGTTATTATACAATTAGATGTTTCAATCTCTTAAGCCATGCCACGCTTGTAATATTGATCTGAATTTGATCAATTATTAATTTAAGAGCACTTATAATAATGACGCTAATCTCAGGGTTCTCTGTTATATTTACTAAAATTGCCCGGCAGTATTGTGTTGTCGCATATGACTGACATTCTGGTCGGCTATAGGAAACATTTACCTTATTTAAATTCTAGGTGTCTTCATCCACATATCAACTAATATAATATTTAACGAGATGATCACCATATTCAATTATAACGCATAATTTTGAATAATAAAGCCTTTTAAATCCAGAATCTCAGTCGGAATGATGAAAAGACAAGGGTGCTTTTGTGTCATTCCATTATCCATGACAACACAATAATTTAACTAATATTTATTACTTAGACACTTCACTTAAATTTGTATTCAACAATGTGCAAACAAAACTAGTAGTTTGGGAATAAAGTGATTTTACACACATATAAAATAAAATAAAATGTCTTGGTCTGAAGTTTTCAATTCCATAAATAATTTTTATTAAATTAAAATATAATGAAATGTTTTGATCTGCTTATAATTGTCTATCTGGTGTTTTGGATTTAAGATTTCATAAATGATTTTGGACCCAAGAAAGTATTGCAAGTATTATGCCAATACACTTTTATTTAGCACATAAGAAAAATGACTCAAAACAACTTGTAACAAGACGATAATTTATTATTAACTTATAACAAAATTCTAATTTTTTATTATGGTTTAACAAAAATATCTTTTATGATTAACATAATAAACAAACATATACAATTTATGTGATCCCATATGGATAAAACAAAATATAACTAATATTAATTCGTCTATACTTTTAGACTTGGATTCGAACTACTTCTTCATCTTATTTTTACATTTATGTAAATTGAATATAAAATAAATAAATAGTATTATCGATACATCAGCTCATTCGTTTAGTGTATCTTTTATGAACGGTTACTTATATTTATTGACTAACGATCTGTTTTAAAACAAAAATAATCTGGTTCTAGGCAATGCGTACAAATGATTTTTATTATCATATCTTTAATTAAATAATAGTTTTTATTTAGATAACTTATTATAATTTATGGGTTACGTATCAGAAGTTACACTTACTATTTTAATGTTTACCTTAATAACAATTGAAGTTGTTATACACACTGTTTTTGTTTTTTTTTTCTCAGTATAAGTTATATTGTGAGTGCTATTTAATCATTAACCTGAATTAAACTTAGTATTTGAATCCTCTATTGGAAATGAAAATTTTTAATCACGCAATTTTTAAAAACTTACTCTCTCCATTGACTTATGTGTGGATTCCCAGCACTATTCCGTCGCACAATTCAGACATTGATCATATATACTAGCACGCTATTTATACTAAATGGAGCTTGAGGAATTAACCTCCAATATACCCGTTATCTTGCCATAACTTTCTAAACAAACACAATATTCAACACCTTCCGTGGTGGAATTATCTCTATTTTCTCATGAGGTATATGGAATATCACCGAAGGGCTGTAGAATTAACTACTATATTAAACAGTTTGGTGGGTCCTGGCCTCTTAATTGGGCATAATAGGAACACACACCAAATATAATCCTCTCCTGGGATTTTAACTAATGAAATACACTAAATACTATATAAAGTACTGATCGACCTACTCTGAGAAGCGATCACATGGGTTATAAACATACCCGAATATTAGATTTATCTATTCCCCTCATGAAAAATAAAGCTATTGGGGAGATTATTTTCGATCCCACAAAATAGATACATTACAATTATTACTTAGGCGCATATTAAGCCTATACCGATGCTATATCGGGGCAAGACAAGCAAATACACTAATTACACTAAATTTATGTTCCGGGGTATACTTAGATCAGCGTCTGATATCAATGGATATCACAGTATACAATAATAATTTTCACTTTTGCCAAAGAAATATTCAACAAATAATAGGAAATATAGTATTTTGAACTAAACCAAGTGAATGCGTTAATAAAAAAAAATAATTGGGAATAAGTTCCTTAATTAACATAGTATAAATTTGTTTCATACTTTAAATAAGTAATATTTTGTATAGCACTTCTCTTTAATTACTTCTGATAATTTTAACTAGATATTTTGCCTATTAAGTATCTAAATTCTTCTTCTTTTACGCATCTGATATCTAAATTGATACTCATAATTACATATCATAAGTAAACACATTTTATAAAAAAATAATATTTTTTTCATGTCAAATATAAATTTAACCTAGAATAATTACATAAAAACATACCTTTATGATTACAAGGTCATTTAAATATTACTTGAATATAGCCTTTAACCTGCTGATATAAAAAAAAAATACACATAATTTTACAAATTAGTAAAAAAAATCATTACTTAACAAGTGCGTATAATATCACTAAAAAAAAATGTTTTCCTTTGGGCACTTTATCCAGATGAAGAACTTGATTCATTTGTAGTTCATGAAGCAAATTTAAAACAAGAAACACATTTTATTATTTCATTTATAAAAGTTGCCTTCATCCTGGTGCACTTAATAGTAGGCAAAGAAAACATAGCAGCGTGGATTTTAATTCTTTCTTGAATTAACTGCTATAATTATGGGATCCAAGAAAACAATACATATTTTAGCGTAGACAAATATTTTATTCTAAACGATAACACACACATATACAATTCTTTTCTTTTTACTATTGGCGATACGTATCATTTTTAGCTAGCTGGCTTATGAATAAAAGAATGCGCGAATTTTTCCAAAATATTATTTTTATTGACTGCAGCTGACTTACGTGGATATAAAGTTTTATTGACTCCAATTCATGTATAATATAACATTTTATTTTATGGTTATAATTAGGTCACTAATGTTTATAGTTTTTATTCCTATTCTAGGAATTATAATTTTTCTTTAATAAGGAATACTCCGTAAATGCACACATACAAATTTTTCTATATTTGCCTTGAGAAAATGTATATTTCTTTTTAAAAAAATATGCAGGTGCATAAGTAAATATCATTTATTATTTATATTATTTCGGGATAATTTTCAGTGAATAAAACATATTTTAACGTGGGGAACTTGCATTATTTTCTAAAGCAGACAATTTTCTGTTAGAAAGAGCGCGAAATTTTGGTTAACTTTCCTTGGCTTTTATAATATGTCTTTTAATTCTAGTTTTTCTTTTATACCATGAAAAGATTATTAAATAAGGTAAAGTTAACAAATAATTAATTATTTCTTGGAAATTATTTATATTGCTTAGTTTAACGATAATGATATTTTCCGTGATCGCTGTAGTCAATACGGTGATCTCGAACTTTAGCATAAGATAGCACATTTTGAGTATAAAAAGCTTTATAATAGGTAGAGCAATAGAAACTTATGGATGTCCTATCAAAATATTTTAGCTAGACATGATTTTGTTAAAATGTTACTTGAATTATATTTATTTCTGCAATAAAAAAATATAAAAATTTGTTACCGAATTTCAGCACTGCTTCCTCTTGTAAAACTTATGTCAGACTAGTTTTTCTACAAAGTTTCGCGGTCTTCTTTTAGCGACCTCTGACAGAAAAATCGTTATTTAATTATACATAAACAAAAGAAAAGGGAAAAAAAAAAAAACTTATTACAGTTATATATTTCTGTATGATTTAAATGGATTACAAGATAATTTGACAAATAATGAAAAATAATAAATATCTTTCACTAATAATGCTTATTAGTGATGTATAATTCTGTATACATTATTATTTAAATAATTTAAAAAAATAAAATTATCAGAAGTTATTGTGCTTTATGATAAGACACTCATCTACTCTCCCCTCTACCCATCCAAAATCAATTACTGTTTATGAGATGTGCTTTTATACTATATTAAATTGCTCTTATTGTTAATAATTTTACCTAAATTATTTATGCTCTTCTTCAAAATTACATTGGATTACCAAATTTATTAGTTATTTACTTAAAAATACGTTACAGTGAGTAAATAGCCTATTTTATTAATCACTTAATATTATTATTATTTTACTTTTTATTTCCTAGAAAAGGATTGCATTGTTTTCCTGTGGAAATAATGCTAAATAAACCAAGTGTCAATAACACTAGGTTACAATATATATATATATATATATATATATATATATATATATATATATATATATATATATATATATATATATATATATATATATATAACAAATGAGATCATGATTATTTTTTAATATTAATATCCACTCTTTTCTTAATCTCATAACATTACATTTTATAATATATATTTATTTTATTTTCATAGAATTCCATAAACTTTTATTCATTATCACAGGTACATTCCCCTTTATCAAATATAGTTTATGATAATAAATTTGAAATACCTCTATAACACATTTTAGCAAACTCATTTTTTTCTTAAAAAAATATGCACCGGTTAAAAAAATATACACCGGTTAAAATATAAAGTTAAAATATTATATCCCACACACACTTTCATGTCATAATTCATTTACACTCTCCTCATATCTTTAAGCATACTTTTTAAAAAAACAAAAATGAGTAATAAAAAGGTTAATACCTTTTACCCTTATATACTAGATTGTATATAAAAATTATTTCACTTATTACTAACTAGAATACTTAGCATTTATATTTCATATCAAACAAAAAATATATTAATAATAACTTTAAAATTAAAATCCTTTTCTCTTTGTTTTTTTTTAAAATTAAAATATTCCATTCCTAGTTTAACACTACCATGGTCACCCAATATATGTTAATCATTTCTTGCAAGTTTGGGTGTTTCTCTTATCTTCTTTCTGATAGAAATACTTGTATATTTAAACAAAACATTTGACAAATAAGCACAACACTAACTGGACAAAAGTTCTGAATTGGATGCATCCTTCCTTCACGACTACTTTAAAGTTACATACACACAATTATTCTCTTGAAACATACATTAATTAAAGAGTTTCACAAATCTTCTCAATATGTCTTCACAAATTTTGAAATATGTTTAATTAATTCATCAATATTTCTTCACTTTTCTCTTACTTATTAATCTCATAATATTAAATACATATGAATAATTTCATTTAACTTTCTGTATTATAGTGTGTCATCTTTGTGACTGTCATCTACTAATAAAAAGTTAAAGACTTTTTTGATTATTGTTCCCATTTTTACTGTTCCTTTCTTATAATAATATAATAAGATTCCATTTTCTATTTAAACATGAAAAATATTAATTCTTTTTTTATCTGTCCTCTTTTCTTTACATTATCAAATATATGCTAAACATTTTCTTCTTCAAAATGTTTCAAGCTATTTATCACACATCAATTGTTCAATTAAAACATAATATTAATTTTAATTAGACTTATCACTCTCAAGTAAGTCATTATTTTTAACATCTGATAAAATACTTTTATAAATTTTCAAAATTTATTTCTAGAGATTTTAGACTTGTTTCTTGTTTTTAATATATGACCAATAAAATTATTTAATTTGACATAAATAAATAAATGTTTTCTTATATGAATTCAGACATATCTTTCTTTAAGGAAATGTAATTGTCTTTTCTTTCTCATGATTATCCTAAATAAGAATAGCAACTTTGGTTTTCCTTTAAAACTTCTTTTGGATATCAATTTTTAGTTATAAGCAGATGATCAGAATTGTGATTAGGTCATAATAAAGAAACTGGTTTGAACTCACTCCATGACTTTAATAATTGCTATAAAATATATTATATCCTTAGACAGCTTTTTAAATATTATTTTACCATTTAAAACTTTAAATATTTTAAAACTTTTATAAATTTTTACCATGAAATGAAATTGAAACAGCTCCTTGCTTTATTTTTTTTTCATGAATCTGTATCTTGATTGTCTGTTCTTCTTTTTCTCTTCAAAACCCCAGGATAAAGTGATGTCAGAAAACTACTTACTTAAATCTCATTGGTCAATATTCTAAATCAACTATTACAACTTTAAAATAAATATTTTTCTGTCTCCATTTAAAATAATTAAAATCAATATATATTTTACAAATGAAAATAATTTAAATCATTTCTTTAAGACTAAAATATTAATTATAATTATATTTATAATATATGATATTATTAATTGGAATTCAAATATAAAGTTTAATAATAAATATTTATCCTTAAAATATATTATTATTATGATAACTTTAAAATAAATTACTATTTTGTAATCTCTAATTGTTCCTTCTTTCATATACTATAATTCTATATATTTAGCTTTCAAAGAAACATTGTAATAAGATAAATTAAAACCAAATTTATAAGTAATGATGTTTATTTGGATTAATAACTATTGTATTTAAATTATATATTGGATTATAATATGAATGATTATAAATAAAGATGGTTATTAAATCTTCACAGAATTCTCTTTAATCTTTATACACTAAGTCATTTATTCATGTTGCACCAAAATTTATAGCATTACTATTACCGCAATTTTAAATTTAACATTTTAGAGCTATAGTGTACATTTTATATTCTATTCATACTATAGATAACCAATCAAAAGGTTACAATATATATTCATCCTAGTAAAAAGAGGACAAAATGTACTGATGCTTGCTAATTATATAATCAAAACTATGACAAACATCACTATTAGTCATTCGATCAACCAGTAGAAAATATCACAATTTTTTTTATAACTGTTTAAACTCTACAACTGCATAAAATTATGCACAGATTAAATTATTCAACTTCAATCAAGTCAATAAGTATATAGGCATAATCAGTGGATTAAGTTTATGTGATTTCATTGACAAAATAGGAAATAAAAAATCTGAAGAATTGTTATTATCAGTTTGCTTAAAACGTTATTTTATATTTTATGTAACTACTTTTGGCCAGCAAAACATGAATAGACTAAAGTAAGATTTATTATTTATTATATCTTTTAATTTTCTTAACCATTAACATATATCAATTGTTATACCAATCTACTTACACTAAAACATTATCTGTATTTGGTTAAAGTAAAGTGTATATTTATGGGGTTTTTTGTTATTATAATCTATTTTCCAAGAGATTTAATCCATGTATTTACTATTATTATTATTATTATTATTATTATTATTATTATTATTATTATTATTATTATTTTTTATATTATTATTATTATTATTATTATTATTATTATTATTATTATTATTATTATTATTATTATTATTATTATTATTATTATTATTATTATTATTATTATTATTATTATTATTATTATTATTATTATTATTATTATTATTATTATTATTATTATTATTATTATTATTATTATTATTATTATTATTATTATTATTATTATTATTATTATTATTATTATTATTATTATTATTATGTATTATTGTTACATTACATAGTTCAAACTTTCATCAGGCATCTAGAATAATAATAAAAAAATTGTGTTTTTTACATTAATAATAAAAGATAATATAATTTACCATTAATCAATAAAAATGCCTTACCAGGGAATGTACCATTCACATTGGGGATAATGTACATCATTTGAGAGGATATGGAGGTTCATTACATATTAACATTATATAGAATAAAACTGTTATTAAATATTTTTATCTTTGTTCACTTTTGAGTCGTGCATTATCATGAATGATATTCATGATTCCCCACACTATGGTTATATTAACAGGATGTTCATTAATGGGTATAAATTCAAACCTAGAACATTATGGGTATTTAGTAGTATAATCAGCCCAATTTAACAAATATTCTAGTTATCTTAGGTATTATAAGGTATATCCATATGATAAGCAGAAAATATTACTATTGGGAAGACAACATTACCAGCAATAGGTTTTAAAATTAATAATGCTCTTCTGTATTTTCATCAAAAGTTATAAGTGGATCTGCTTGTGTTAAGTGAGCATCATCACATATACTTGGCATCCCTTGGAGACTGCTTTCATTTGATGCAACATGACCCAATTTATGTTCTTCATAAGTGTAGCTTGGTCTAGTTCTTCACTGGAGCATCTAGTTACAAAATAGATAGACAGATGAATAGATGGATGGAAGGCTGGATGGATAGATTGACAGATAGTCAGACGGCTAGACAGATAGATAGATAGATAGATAGATAGATAGATAGATAGATAGATAGATAGATAGATAGATAGATAGATAGATAGATAGATAGATAGATAGATAGATAGATAGATAGATAGATAGATAGATAGATAGATAGATAGATAGATAGATAGATAGATAGATAGATAGATAGATAGATAGATAGATAAATAGATAGATAGATAGATAGATAGATAGATAGATAGATAGATAGATAGATAGATAGATAGATAGATAGATAGATAGATAGATAGATAGATAGATAGATAGATAGATAGATAGATAGATAGATAGATAGATAGATAGATAGATAGATAGATAGATAGATAGATAGATAGATAGATAGATAGACAGACAGACAGACAGACAGACAGACAGACAGACAGACAGACAGACAGACAGACAGACAGACAGACAGACAGACAGACAGACAGATAGATAGATAGATAGATAGATAGATAGATAGATAGATAGATAGATAGATAGATAGATAGATAGATAGATAAAAATGTGTATCATTGATTACAAATGCCTTCAGAAAGATATAGACTTCCTTTATTAATATAATATTTAAAATTATAGATTCCCTTTTTAGGTACTTAATATTCAATTAGAAACCCTTTTGACTTTTTCCATATCATTTGCACAACTGTGGATGATAATTAGTCCAATTGTCAAATTTTAACTACATTTAGCATTGTTTTATGAATATTTCGAAAATTAGCTAATTTTAATGTTACATAGTGAGTGTTTCATCATTTTGTATTTTAAATTCATAATAAAGCAAACCTTTTTTATTTATTTTTACTTTGGCATCCCCTCTCTCTCTTTTTCTCTCTCTTTCATAAAAACATTATCAGTGCAAAATATGGGATTTTGGTTGTTAAAATAAAATCATTGAATTATGATTGATACAGTTTTTGCAATGTTGTATAAATGTCTGTTTTGGACTGATTTGTAACCAATGTTTGCACTGGTCCCCTCATTATACTCAAAATGATAAACAATATTACTAGTAGAGAGAACGAAATAAAAAATAAAGAAGGCCAAGTTTTTCATGATTTCAAAATAAGAAACAAACAATTAATTAATTCTGAAATATTAATTAAACAATATTTAATTTCTTTTCGGGGGATGATGTTTATGTTATAAAAATTATCTTAATGATAATTTGCAGTATTGATATTTGCAGTATTGATTGCTTTCATAGGGAAGATATGGCTGAAAATGGCAAAGACCTACAATTAGACTAAAGAGCTAAAAAGTTCAGAAAATGCAACTCACTTCCGTCATTTCTGGTGACAAAGTCACATGATCTATCAAGAGACACTATTCTATTATTTATTTTTATAAGATTTATTTCCGCTTTTACTCTGGCTGAATCCACCACATAAATTTGTATTAATTAAATGGCATCCCCACAATTAAAAAAAGGGCTAAGTTATATAAAATAATATTATATGATTAATAATAACATTTTATTAATAAAATAATAATCAAATGATTTATTGCTCCAAAGTTTATAAGAAGTTAATTAAAGCAATGCTACAATCTAAGGAGTTTATTGCTATTATTAATACAAAATCTTTTTTGTAATTTTACAAAATAATATTAGTAAATACTGACATACCCGTACCATTTCAAAATGCACATATATAATATATTGCTCTTTTGACACAGATTAGTATCCTTCTCTGTCATAGAAGTAAAAAGTCAAACCTGAAACTGAAACTTCTAAGATCAATTCTCACCTCAATCAGTCACAACGATGATTGAATGGCACTTAACCTCCCAAGCAATTTATCACATGATTATTTTATATTTATAATAGTTAATTTGAAGCCAGGTTTCAAAAAGATTTATAATGTTTTCAGATAAGCAACCTATAGTCAATCCAAATTGCTCAGTAAATGGATATATTGTCATTCAGATATTTGGATGATAAAATAAAAATGAAAAATAGCCCATTATTATGTAGTGATATTTTCATAATTTATTATTCTATATAGAAAGATTTGAAATACATGCATTCTTACACATGTAAGTTAATTGTAAATATAGGGGATTTGAACTCAGATTTTCAAGCAACCTTCAAACTATCCACACTATCTCATACTACTGAAACACATGACCACACAGAAGTAGAAAAGATAAATAGTCACCAATATACATATTTTATGCTGAACCAGCACTCATCAGTTAGCCCAGATTATCATCTCCCACACGTATATATAATCAATGCTCAGTTTATATTAAGATAGCAACTCTTTGTACTTTGATGGACATGTTTCAATCTATTCCAACCTCCAACTCTTCAGCCATCCATACCATTGAAAATCTGATGATAGAATGCCCAAATCCCATGCTGATGCCAATATTGTTATACATTCTATCATCATATTTTCAATAGTATAGATGGCTGAAGAGTTGGAGGTTGAAGATGGTTAATTAATTAACTGAAAGTACTTCTGTACTTATAGTTTATATAAATATATTTTCACTATTATATTTATTATTTTTTATTATAATATCTATTTCATGAATGGTATTTATTTTATTTATTCTAGTTTAATGGATTTCAATAAATTTACGAAATGATGAATAGTTAAAAAATGTCAGAAACAATGTAAAAAAATTATTAAGTTTAAATGCAAACTGTTTTTTTTTTTTCTGGCTATATTTGAATTTAAATGACAGTTGAAGAAGGTTAAGTGATTAACTGAAAATGCTTCTGTGGTTTGTTATAGTTTTTGTAAATACTATTATATTCATTATTATTTTGTATTTAATATATATATACTAATAATTTTTTCAACAGATGTAATTTATATATATTTTAATATGTGGAAATATCTGTTGTAACTTTTTTTAGATTATAAATATCACCGTCAGATGTCATAGAAAGTAATTGATGAAAATACTAAACTGTAAACACTTTATACATTTAAATTTAGGGGATTTGAAATCAGACTTTCAAGCATCCTTCAACTATCCACAGTATCTCATATCACTGAAACACATGACCACACACATGAGAGTGTGGATAGTTGAAGGGTGCTTGAAAGTCTGAATTCAAATCCCCTACATTTTTCCATTAACTAAAATAAAGTAACTTTTTTATGATCAAAGTTTAAATATTTTTAAATATATCACAATTATAAAAAATAGATATATTTTATATTTATTAAATAATAATATCTTTAAATTAACAAAAATAACCCACAAATAAAAATATGCCTTTACATATAGTAACATTTTGTGCAAAATAAAATCTGCAATTTAACTTTGTATCTGTTACATTTTGCTGATAATTTCTCTCTCTTAATAAAAAATAAAATATTTACTGTTCATTTGGAAATAGAGATCATTAAATATCATCAAAGTAAAATGGTGACTGTTGAATTTAATCAGAAGTATACTTCTAATATAACACATAAATTGCCAGGAAATAGTTAGAATCTATCTTCTTTTGCATTGGAAACGGTAACTCATTCTATTTACTTTATTTCAGAGTCATCCATTATAAGCTTGAGTGGTTGATTATATCCATGGTATGCTATATCCAAATATCCAGATTAGTTTCTGGATATTGGCATATTTAAATAAGAATCATCATAAGATTTTTTTTCTTCTTTTTATTAAAATTTTATTTATCTTTGTATTATGTATAAATTAAGTGTTTTATTTTATTAAATGTTAAAATTAATTTTAAAAAACATTATACGTGTGTGTGTATATATATATATGCTTTAACTGGGTAAATTATGTAATTTCCATGATCTGTAGTTACTATAAACTGTTTTTTTTTCATGTGCGATTTTTGCTAATATAAAGTCAGTTTGATATGAAACATGTTAAATGAGCAAATTTCAAGTTAAAGAAATTTAATTCACATTAGTGTGTGTGCGCATGTAAATATAGTTACAAAAAATTTAGTTCAATTAAGCTAAGAAAAACAATGTTGAATGAGGATGGATAAATCTTGTACGAAGATATATATAAATCTGATTATACATACATGCATGCATATGTGCAAACATGTTATTTTATTATTACAAATATTTCTGTTATTGGGTATAATATAATCTTTTGGGAATTTAATAAAGAAATATAGTAAACAAATAAAAAAGGATTTAACTGGATATCAAACTTCTGTGTTCACTTTCAATTTGTGATTTTAATATCACAGCCAAAATAAAATCATTATATTTGCAGATTGTTTTTTTTTTTTAATCTATAAGAAATCTCATCATATACTAATTGCTTTAAAAATATTTGCTACTTTATCTTGCAATATCTATATTTTAATTCAAATATGAATTTTATATTACTTTATCGTCAAACAAATATTAATAAAAATTAAATTTACTTTCTGATAACTAAATAAAAGAAAGAAAATAAAATTAAATTATCAAAATTAAATTTCATGTTAGCATATTTGTAAATAATTTATCTACTTTATGCTTGTTTGAACATGAGCGTGTGTATATATAAACATAGTCAATTCTCGATCCATCACCTTCCTGAAACCTATGAAAATAAATGATAGATATGTAAAAATGATAGTAGAAAAAATCTATTAAAAATTATAGATAATAAATAATTTAATTTAACCGTTTACTTTAAGTGTATTTCAAATATTGGAATTTAAAACATATTTTTTTTGTATGTGTCAATATGTGCGGGTATATATATATATTTAATTTTAAGATTGCAGTAATTATATATGTTTAAAAATTGGTATTAAAGTATTTTTGATATGTTTTACACATGCTACATCTTTTTACATCCATGTCATTCCGTTCATAAATTTCTAACCTTGTTATCCCATCAAATAAACCCTGTGATCTTGTCAAACAATGTGAAAAACAGAACTTCTGACAAACTTAAGTGATAAATTTGTACACAAAAATAATAAAAACACAAACAGGTAGTTGTGAGTTTTAATTTCATCATGGCAATTGAGGATAGAACAGCGGCAACTCTGATGGTAGTGATCAAACAAAATGTGGAAGACGGCTTGACAATTTATTCAGATTGCCGGAAAGAGTATAAAACTGAGGAACTATTGTGGAGATTGCACAAAGATGCTATTTTCATTTGCATTTTGAATGATATTTAAAAAATCAGTCCATCACATTGATTCTATTTAACAGTTTACTAACACCCCCCCCCAACTGTGGAACTACAATCTTACAGCTGACCAAAGAAGATGAGAGATGATGCTTTGTTTGCATTCTGTACAATATTAACAAGATCAATCAATCTCATTGATTCTGTTTTTAAATATTTTTTTTGTTTTGATAAAAGTTTATTAATTTCTTTTTTTGTTTTTAACAAAATAAATATAGTTTGATCAAGATCCCATGGAGCCATTATACAACATGAACATATGCTTTAACTCTATTTTTTAAAAGTCTGAGCTAGGTGTAGGTGTTTTGTTTTATTATCTGTCCATTTTTTATTTTTCTGCCATAGATAATAGACATATTTTTTTTATTTGCATTACTGCTCACCAACATGGATTAGCCAGCATGGTGAGTGTATTGGCTTTTCACCTCTGAGTTTAAGATCAAGAAACACCATGGTCTTTCTTCTCAGTTGCCTGACAAGGCAGAATGAATGTATGTGTAAATGATATTTTTCCAAGATATATACAATCATGACAGGCCAAAATACATCATGGCCCTTATTCCCAGGAGGCTGTAAAGTCAACAACCAAGTCAGCGGTTGGTGGCCTCTGATTGTGGATCCAGGTTGCCATTTAATGATGACTTTTTATTTAGGTACTTGCAACTGCAGATCACTTTCAAGTGAAGAAAGATTGCAAAAATTAGAAGAACTGTCTTATATTAAATGTCACATCATTGGACTTTGTGAAGTTAGAAGGTGAAGAGACAATTGATTTAAAAAGTGATGTACTCTACTATAAAGGTACAAATAATGCAAATACAAGTAGAGTAGGATTCATTATAAATAAGAATTGGAAGAACAACATTGTGGAGATTGACGGTGTAGTGGACAGAGTGGCAAGATTAGTTATACAACTTAATAGCAGTTATCAAATGCAGATAATTTAGGTTTATGCTCCAACAAGTTCTCATAGTGATGAAGTAGTAGAAGATTTTTATATGGATGTACAAAAGGCTTTTGATCAGAATAAACATTTTAAAATTGTTATGGGAGACTTTAATACTAGAATTGGTAAACAAATGAAAGATGAAAGTGCTGTAAGTAATTTTGGTTATGATAATAGAAATGAGAGAGGACATAGACTTGTGGAGTTTGCAGAAAAAGAAAAACTTTATATTATGAATTCTTTTTTTTGAGAAAAATGTTAAAAGGAAATTACAGCAAAATTTGATTATAATTTGACTAACAAAAAATATATATTTCAAGATTGTAATGTTCTTAATAAATTTAACACAGGAAGTGAGCATCATTTAGTAAGATGTAAGATAAGTGTTAATGCAAAACAAGAGAGACAAAAATTATTAAAAAAAATAATATTTGACAGTTGATATTTCTAATCTTCAGAAACATTCTAATGAATTTAAATTAGAACTTACAAATCAGTTTCAAGTATTAGTAGATTTTGAACATGATTCAGATTTGAATGAAATTAATATGAAAATAACTAATACACTTTTAAAAACTGCAATAAAGATAGCTGGTAGAAAAAAGCAGCAATTGACCAATAAAATTTCTACTGCAACTAGAGAATTTATGAAGGAAAGAAGAAATATTAAGATATATAAAAATAATACATTAAAAAGGATTGAATATCTTAAATTTTGTAAAATGGTGTGGAAAAGAGTTGGAAATGATATAAGAAAGTATAACTGTGAACTACCAAGGAAGGTTGTAGAAGAGAATAAAAGTCTCAAGAATGTAAAATAACATTTTGGTATTGGTATGAAGTTTATATCTGCAATAAGAAAAAAAGATGAAATTATTGTTAAAAAGAGAGATGACATCACGAAATAGGTAGAAGATGTCTATCAAGAATTATATAGTAATAAAGAACAAGTATCTCCTATATCTATTATATCTTCCGAATTGCCCAGAATTTTAAATGAAAAAGTGATACGTGCAATTAAATTTATGAAGAAAGGAAAGGCTCCACGTAATGATGGAATTATAATTGATATATTAAAAAAAGCAGGTGAAGAAATATAATTTTTTTAGCAAAGTTATATACCAAATGTCTAAATGATAAACATGTACCAGATGATTGGAAGAATGCAGTATTAATATTAATATTTTAAAAAGGTGATAAAGAAGATATTAGAAATTACAGACCTTTTATTAGTTTTATACAAAATTTTTATCAAGATAATTACAACTCATCTACAGAGAACATTGGATTTTCACCAACCAAGAGAACAAGCTGGACTTAAAAGTGGTTTTAGTACAGTAGATCATATCCAGGTATTGAGAGAAGTTATAGAAAGGACAAATGAATATGAGTTGTCATTATGCTTTGGATTTGTAGATTATGAAAAGACGTTTGATTCTATAACCATTTCTTCAGTGATTGAAATATTGGATCATGAAGGTATAGATCCAGGATATTGTCATATTTTAAAGAATATTTATAAAAATGCAACAGCAACAATTAGATTACATAATGATACTAGGAAAGTCAACATTGAGAAGGACATAAGAAAGGGTGACTCCATATCGCCAAAACTTTTTAGAGCAGTGCTGTGAGAAGAATTTTGTGGATTAAAATGGAAAGCTAAAGGAGTGAAAGTAAATGGAGATTATTTAAGTTATTTAGATTTTGCAGATGATGTAGTTGTTTTTGCAAATAATGCTTTAGAGCTGCAATAAATGTTGCAGGGGTTATCAAATTAAAGTAGGACTAAAGATAAATGTTAAAAAGTCTAAAGTAATGCTCAATGGATTTTCTCAAAATATGAATATAAAGATTGATTATGATGAGTTAGAAGTTAACAGCTACAAATATCTTGGTCAGATTATTAATACAGATGGAAACGTAATGGATGAAATTAATCATAGAATTAAACTTGGTTGGAGTTAAAATAATAATGATGATGATAAAGAAGTTGAATATATTACTAAATTTAAAATTTATACATTTTATACTTTATTTTATTTTAAAAGTATTTGTTGTTCTTTAATTTAAATTTCATGTTAATCAGAATTATAGAATTATTATATTAAAAAATGAAAACTTGTTTTTCAGTAAAAGGGATCTGACTTATGATCAGTTAACCTCACTGTTGACAATATTTTTAAATTGTTTGTTTATGAAATTTTTAAATTAAGATTATATGAAATTCTATGTTGTATGTAAATATGTATACAACAGAAAACAACTGTATATTTTTATTTTCATTGTGCTTTTACTCAAACAATTGTAACCATAAATAATTTTAAGTTTTTTTTTCTTCAAATAGCTAGAGAATTAGATTTTCATTGGGTCAGTTGAATGCAGAAACAAATGATCAAAAGTTTTGAGTTAAATGATGCTTACAATTCAATAATAGTTATTATCTAATCTTAAATTAAAAGCTACATATAATTATGGACAAAGAATTATTAATTCAATTTTGAAGTATTCCATTTTGGAGTTTAAATATTTATAAAAAAATTTAGTACTGTTAAAGAACACCATAAAGTAAAGCTTTTACCATAACGTATCCACTGACACAAGTTTTATTATTTAGTCAATGCACATATGCAATTATTTTATTTAAAATATAAATAAGATAAAGCTCTTTATTTTTTGTTTAATATATTTTTTTTTACAATTATTGTTATTTTAAATTCATTTCACAGAGGTCCCTACTGTCGTTTTTTCAGGCACATAGTCTTAAGGTTGTAGCCTTAATAAATATTACATTATTAATATCTGTAATATTGTTTTAATTATGTGCACAAGCAATATAAATTATTCTATAATTTGATAAAATACATTTCAATTAGAATTACAGCTTATTTAATTTTAGTATCTTTATAATAATATAACATCATTTGCCAGAAATTTTATACAAATTAGTGGTAGAATATGTTCTATTCTTAGAAAAATAATCTAATAATCAATAGAGTGCTTAATTCAATATTGGCATATTCTATCTGCTCGTAAAATAAATTGTAAATAATTGATTCATGTATATATTGTTTAGTTAATATTAATTAAATATTGTTTTTGTTAACTTTGTTTTATTTCTTTATTCGTTGCGTTTCAAAAAACTTGACAATATCAATGATAAATGTGGTCTCATATTTCTGCCTAGCATTTAGCATCTAGAATTGGTAATATATATTTGTATATTGACTTAGATGATCAGTTAATTATCCACCAGTCCAATTCCCAGAATTTTGACATCATGAGAAACAATTATTATTTCTAAAATGTAACCATTTGGCTACATAGCTGCACTAGAAGAATAAATAGATAGTTAACAACATGCTCCTCATATTTATTAGAATGATTTAATTAATGGGGAAATATTTAATTTCCCATACATAATTTTTATATAATATAGTTTTATTTAAGTAATGTTTTATCTTTATTCCCACATGATAGTAGGAACATTCTAGACAATTTTCTTTTAATAATTGTTAAACCTATGATGATCTTAATATGTATTATAAATTATAAATGTTGGTAGAAAAGAGAGAAATTTATAAAATCAGATAAATAATTTCTTTTGTTTCTTTCTCTTCAATAATTTTATTTAATTACCAGTTGCTTTTAATTTTTAAAAAAATTAAGAAAATATATACATTCCAACAGAAAAAAACTTCCTTGTTTTAGTAAATTGTTTAATATTTAATTTTAATATTTTCAGAGAGATAAAGTTTTATGTTTAGTAGTATTTTTAAAAACAAAAAAATAAATAAGATTTTATACTTTTGGTAAATTTCATTTTTAATTAGTCAGAGTTGGATTTTTTTCTCTATCTCTCTTCATTACAAAAATTAAAACAGTGTAATTAAGAGATTATCTTGTTTTTCTTTTTGTAGTAAAAATTTTTAATTAGAAAGAAATGTCAACAATTATATAATGTTAATTTAAGTTCATGACTTGTTTTTCAATGTCAAAGTTTAAGAAGAAAAATATTTAAACAATGGAATCATAAAATTTTATTTAATTTGTGGTTATAAAAATTGTCATGTTGGAGACAGATTGTGATTGACTTGTAGGCAAAATTGTTCTAAAAAAATTAATAAGGTATAACTAAGTCAGAAGACACAAATGTCTGGTGAAAAGAAAGTATTCCTACCTTAGCTATTGAAGACCACACTCAAGTCTTAATCTAGCTGCTAAAGAAGAAACAAGCAGCAGTCTTCTAACCTACTGCATAATACAGCAGTAGTTTTAAACAAACTATTAGCATACTAGGAGTTTATTGATAAAATGGTTTCTCCAATAAAAACCACATGCTAAATTCAGCTAATGGCTAGACATCTTCCTCCATGTAACCTGCCTTCACTAGAATAATATGTAGAGAAGTTATCCTCTGAAGTAATCTGCAACCTTGTCTTCATCCAAGAGCATAAGTCTCTGTATATATTACTGTACCTGGAAAATTTAGTGGAAATAAATAAAATAAAACTTGCTACTGTTAGTCTAAAAATACTGTGCACCAACAAAAGAGCAAATTAATCAAGCTCATGTGTAGAAGCATTCAAAAGAAAATTCAGCCAAAAAATATAATTGAAAAGCTTTCTAACAAAGAATCAACCTATGATTAAAGGTATTTTTTTGTGTACATTGTATTTTTGCTAATAGAAAAAAAAATTTCTTATATAAAAGTAATAATTTTTTATGCAAGAATTGATCATTTTAAATATTTTTATTAATATTTCAAATTGTGAAACATGTTTTTTTTACTCCATTCAATTTTCTCTTAAAATTGATTTTTTTTAAAAAAAAATTCTTTTTTTTTTTTAAGTTTAAATTTAACTTTGGAATGTTTTTTTTTCCTTTTCATCCATTTTTCCCTCCTAAAACTTAACAAAAGATTAATTAAGCTATGACAAAAATTGTGATCTTTTATTTTTTTTGAAAATATTATTTTTCCAACTCTTAGTTATTTTAAAAAAATAATTTAATGAATTAAAAGTTAATTTAATGAATAGAAATCAACTGGTTAATATAATTTTTATAAAACTATATATATTTTTGATGAAATAAATGTTTAAAATTTCATACTATTATGTCAATTTCTTTCATTTATTGTTGTTTTACAATATTTTTAGTCTTTATTCATTTCAATTACTGTTGTATAAATTGACTATGTGTTACTTTATTTGAAGCCAATGTAGGGTTATAGGATTTTTAAAATTATCCTAATTAAACTATTTGCTCATAATATTGAAGCAATGGATCCGGAAGTCCGATCCATGCTTCACAGCCTCCTATAAACTTAGTTAGTATTGTAGGCCTGAATTAAGTTTATAGCCCAATATCAGCAGGGTTTTGAGCTAAAATTAATTACATTTATTAAATTTGTATTTGCATTTAAATATTTCGTTTTAAATAAATTCCATTCCAAGATTAAATTGCTGTTTAAAAAATTACTTGTTAAAACCTTTTAATATATACACATCAAGCGTATATATGAGTTAATCCAAAATTCTGCTGAAATAAAATGCTTATTTTATTAAAAGAAATAAAAATATATTTTTCTTTTTAAAATCTTGTTAAAATATGGCGTATGATTTTATTTTAAGATAAGCTT
This sequence comes from Epiperipatus broadwayi, assembly GCA_028023455.1. Classification (NCBI taxonomy): domain Eukaryota; kingdom Metazoa; phylum Onychophora; class Udeonychophora; order Euonychophora; family Peripatidae; genus Epiperipatus; species Epiperipatus broadwayi. Next base: position 2,404,298 of record JAQFVV010000056.1, on the reverse strand, counting down.
GCCAACATTTTCTAAAAGAATGTATGTTTTTAATTAATTAGCCCATTCAAGGCAAATTAAAGATGGCTTTCTCTTTTTTTTAATTAATAAAAATTCAAAGTTTAAAGAAAGAAATTTAGAATAAAAAAGTAAAAGTTATTTTTAGAAAATGTTACCTTGAAACAAAGGAGTGTGGGGGAATTATCAAGATCTAAGATCATACGCAAAACAATAGAAGGTAGCTTACAAAAAGGGTATAAATAGGAGAGAGAACAAAAGACTGGGCTTTTATTCAGATTTCTTTGGCTTTTGGAGAGTTTTCTTGCTTTCAGTCAGATTTCTCTTTAGAAAATTCATTGAGATTTCTCTTGCTTGCTTTCCGTCAGATTTCTCTTTGGAGAATTCATTCAGTTTTCTCTGATTTTCCATTCATTCATTATGATTCATACAATTATGATTTAAAAGATTGGTTATTGATTAGCTCGGCAAATCCTGTGCTGTGAACCTCTCAGATTTTGCTTCTCATTTAGATTTTGTTCCAAAAAGTTATTCAACTGTTGTCCTTGAAATCACGGAGAAGTTTTTAACATGCAAAGAGTTAGAATTCATATGAATTTGATGGATTTGATTATGTTTGGTGGCTAAACAAATAGCTTTGCCTGCTGCTAGGGTTCCTAAAACCATCAAAATGCCATAGTATCCAACCAATATTAATCTGAACTCTGTGCCATGTCTGTGGGACTTTTCTTGAAAGAATGCTATGCATTTCATTTTTCCTTATCCAGACAAATACCTATCAATGGACGGATCAAGCCACGACGCCGTGGAAACAGGACCAAGGAACTAAAATAGTAATAGTATCTCTCCTTATGAACTATTTACTATTCTACCCTTTTTGATCTTACCTTTCTAAATTGCATTATTGTAGTATATTTCTGAATTGCTTTATTTAATTATATTTGTAACGTAACTATTTCTATTAGACTAATCTTAGATATATATATTGTGTGATAATCTATCTATTTATATTTAACCCTTTTCCTGTGCTATTCCTCTTTGCTAACATGTTATCAATATTTTGTATTCCATTGCAGTGTAAGTAAAGGTCAATTTTTCATTTAAAATATCTTTCCAATTTCATTTATATTTGTAGATTAAATACGAGTCAGTTTCCTTTGTTTGCCAACTTGATCTCCTCGATAACACCTCTTTTGTCCACCATTAGCTCATTACGTATATCTTATTTAGCTATATACGTCTTAAATAATTTTAAACTGTTTTTAGTGCAAAGCAATTAGAAAATGCTTTGCAAAAGATTTTTTTTATTGTGCTTTATCGAGGAGAGTTGAGTTGATAATTTTATTAAAATTGGGAAGAAAAGACTTAGACCACAAAAATATTATATCGTTACTATCTGTTTTTATTGTCTAATTAGTTTTTCATTAATTCAGGGGAATAGCGGAGGCCATTAAAACATTACTAATATTTTAAAAGTCATTAATTAAATATATTATTTAACTAAAAAGCTTGAGTTTTCTAATTTTATTTTAATGCTTTATTTTACTTTTCCAATGATCCAGGCATGCAAAACACATTTTCCATAGTACTTTTATGCACATTTAACTATTTAGTTCCATAAGTATTCTTGTCTGTGTTTCTCCCCTGATGCTAAGTTTGGGCCGGGTGAGTAAATAATTTATGTATGTCTCAGATAATGTTGTTGGTTCATAATTAGACTCAATAATAGGTAAAGAGGGCAGAGGTCATAGTATTCTTGATTTAATATCTCACGTATGGGTGGCCTCGAGGTACTTTCGCCTAGTATTCGAACTGAGTTAAACCAACCTACATCATCTGACTGGCACAATATGGTAAACCTATGAATTATTTAAAGTAATTTAGAATAAGCTGCTTTATTTATTTATTTAACTTTTTGCTCACAGTTATAAACTATAATGTTTTTGCTTCCTGAGTTAGATTAGATCATAACATTAGTTATATGGATTAGTGGTTTAGGTTGGTGTTTGGACTCCAGATTACCCTTGATGGTGCAAAGATATATCCTTTAAAAATCATTGCCTTTATTTATTCTTAATTACAAATTAAGTTTATAGTTGGCCAGTACATCGATGGTACTAAGTGGCCAGAGGGCATTTGATGATAATCAGCATGTTTCTGTATCTCAGCATCATTTTTATAATTGTTATAATCTTATGGATTAGCACTTACATTTGTGCATCCAAATTATTGTTTATATAATGTCCCAATCTTGGAAAGTGCTAAATAATTAGCTTGGTTGAAAGTTGACCACTTTTAAGTCCAGTCACAAGGTTGACTGTTGATTTTATTTTTTTGATTATTTATTATGGTGAATGATTATTATTCTTCTCTGTAATGCCGGTGAACACATAATTAGTTATTTGCTGATCTCTTGTGTTCATTATATTCATTATCATCCCTTTTAAATTTGATTTTATAAATTATTCATCTGTTAATGATGATGGTTTTTCTTCTCATAATTCAATCCTGTGGTGAACTGTTACAAATGGCTACTCAATTGTGGATCCTTGTAACCACAGATTCCTCCTTATTAAACCCCTTATTTTCCATAATTGTGACAAATGGTGATTCAGCTGTGAACCTAATAATGATCATGTTCTGGTGGACAGTGACCACATAAGTTGAATCTTAGAAATATAGTTCAAAAACAAAATTTGTATTCTGATACAGAATTTAAAACAAATTACTAAGAAATATAAGAAGAGTATAGAGGATGATTGTTATCATTTGATTACAAATTATAAAATAGTAGTATTAATATTTATTTAAGGAATTCATATTTAAAGTTTAACAGAAAATCACAGCATGACTTTGGAGATTGGATTAACTTTTTGTTTGTTGAAGTTTGTTTAGCTGTACTTTCAGAATTGATGATAGATGGAGTTTTGTTGATTGGCATGAGGATGCAATGTTTTCATGAAATTCCATGAAGTGTTCTATCTCAGGTCCTGCTCCTATTTACTTTTTACAAATTTCCTATTGTTTATCATGCTTTGGTTAACATAGTCCTGCTATAATCCCCAGCCTCTAAGTCTCCAAGAAAAGGAGCAAGGCATAGTTCTGTATTTTTCAGCTCCTATGACTCAAAGGTGCATGGCTTTGCAAAAATTTTACATTAATATTTTTATTTTGGAGTGTATGTAGCTTGTAGGGTCTAAATTGAGATAGATCTTTGGGTGTTTTGTACTTATAGTCTGGTGACCAAATTCTGCAGCCACCCCACAATTGCAGGTCACTAAACAGTCTTTTGCTGTCAGATTATTATCAGATCTCTAAATGGTTCTTGATATGAACTTATTTTTGAACATGCACATCAACTTATAATAAAAATATTAGTAAAATAAAAATCAATTCCACACTTATAAACAGGATAGAATTGAAGAATAAAGCAGGGAAAATAAATTAATCAAACAAAGCCAAATATTGAGATAATACGGTTTAAAGAAAAGATTAGGGTAATAATAATAATATTAGTAGTACTAATTAAGGTGAAAGATTGCATGAAAGATGAGGTAATGTTAAGCTTATTTTATGAGATATTTTAAAAGGTCACATTTGTACTTCCTGTGTAAAAATAATTTAAGAGTTTCCAGAAGACTAAAAGTAATTTCTATAAACATTTATGCTGACAAGATGAAAATTACAAAAGATGAAAGGAGACCATGATCAGAAAGAAAAATCAGCAACAATGGAAGGTACACAGAGAGTAGAAGATATTTCCATGTTAGCCCAATTGTTAGAAATGTTTAAATAAATAAAAAAACAAAGAGAATATAATAAAAAGAGACCAACAAAAAGAAGAAAACAATAAAGAAAGACCAACAAGGAGAAGAGGATAATAAAAAGCAATCAACAAAGAGAAGACAATAAAAAGAGAGAAGAACAAAGACAAGAGAATAATAATAAAATTTCAAATACTGTTACAAAAATGAGATGAAAATAATAAAAATATGGCTAATAAAATTACAGACCAAATAGATAAAGTCATAGAGAAAATTAAAAATAACAAAATGAGTTAATGTTCAGGAAGATAGTGACAATATAATCCAAATATGTGAGGAAAATATGAAAGATATTGATGAAAATGCTATAAATGAATATAACATGGATGTTAAAGCCTCTAGTAATGATATTGATATCATGATCAGTTACATAAAAATATAAATGAGAAAAAATGTGAACAAAAAGTGGATTAATATAAAATGTTATGATGGAAAAGAATTTAATGGATTCTTCAGTGACATAAATGAAAATGTAGATGGTGAAAATGATGTAAATGAAGACCAAATGATAAATGTGCTGAAACAATGTAACAAAAATACTGAAAATAAACAAAAGTCTATGGACATGATAAAGCAAAAGATTGAAAAATGCAAAAAAAAAAAACAGAAATGACAGTTTAAAAATTACAGCAAGTAATAAAAAAGCAAATGATCAAGTCTCACTTGAGAAATTCAGAATAGATACCAGACCTACACTGTTTTTCCAAGGCCAGATATTTCAATTAAAACTATTGACTGCTAATTCTTTTCAAATAAAATTTGTCAGGCATAACCTATCATGCAGGTTAGACCAGATGATTTTGTTTTATTGATAAAAGATGTATTAAGCTGATAGTGGAATTGCTAAGGCAACAACCTCATGAAAGTTTAGGAAGAGATTTTGGCTCTTCCAACATTCAAAATAAGAGAATTTCAAAAATGAGAGATAAAAGTAATATAAAGAATAGGGTTGTTGAAAGAAAGAATAAAGATAATCCAAGGTAGGAGGTCTGATTGAGAAAATAAATTAATAATAGTTCCGAAGAAAAAAAATCTAAACAGGCCACAGCCCATTTCAGTCCTTCTAGAATAAAAAAAAAAAACACTACTCAAATATCTCAGCTTGAGTGTAAATAATCTCAAATTTTCTTTTTGTGAAATAAAATTGACTGAATCAACTAAAATATCAAGAAAGGTATTCAACACAACATTTTCCATATTAGTCAGAGATAATATAACTATTTGGCTACATAGCTGCACTAAAAAAATAAATACAGTTAGCAGCATGCTCCTCAGGTTTAGTTTAGAATTATTTTATTAATGAGGAAATATTTAATTTTCCCATAAATATTTTTAATATAATATAGTTTTATTTAATTAATGTTTCACTTTTATTCCTACATGACAGTAGGAAAATTCTAGACAATTTTCTTTAAATAATTGTCAAACTTGTTTTTTAATCATATCTTAATATGTATTATAAATTGTAAATGTTGTAGAAAAGAGGGAAAATTATAAAATCAGATAAATAATTTATTGTTCTCTGTTTTCAAAAATTTTATTTTACTAGTTGCTTTTAACCATCAGATCCTTCCTAGAAAATTATTTCATATTTTAACCAATTCGCCCCCTGGTGAATTTTTTCGTAAGTATTATACATTAAAATGCGTGTAAAACAGTATATTTTATTATAAAAAAATTTTCCCCTGAAAATTGAGCAAAAAAAGCACAAAATTCAAAATTCCTGCTCTAACAATAGACATAAGCCCCTGCCTGACATGTTCAGCCATGTTCAGCCATTGTCTGTTGACAAGGCTGTAAAACGTTTGACAATTTACAACATTGAAGTTTCCAATGATGCAAAAATGTGTTTATTTGTGAATTTATTATGGTTTTAGATTTTTTTAAAAATAATTTACACTATATTTATTAGATATCAAGAAATATAAATTATTAATACCTTATTTTGACTTGAAATACTTTATTTTCAAAAATATAATGTTATATTAGCAGCTAACGTAAATATGGCCAGAAGCAATTAGAAGACAAGCTATGACATAAACAATCTATTTTATTTACGAGTAAAGAAAATATCAAAGAAAATATCATAATTTTGCAATAAATATTCAAAAAAATTAAACATTTAAAGCATAATTTGTTAGATATAAGAGAAATAAATAATTATTCATTTCAAATGTATAAAAATAATAAAAATTAAGAAATATTTCATTAATTTTATAAACTGAAAATAATCTTTCTAGAAATGATGATGTGTAATGTGTTTGTTTTGATTGCAATCTCTTTTTTTTTTATATATTTACAGAAATAAAATGTGAACATTTAAAATTTATTTCAGTAGTAAAAAAAATATCTATCAAATAAAATCAAATTTGTTATTTTCTGAGAAGTAATAAACATTTTATCATATACTTTATATTGATGTGTGAGACAAAAAAAAATGTCAGAAAATGCTGAAAAGGGGCATCAGGCTGCATTTTGGAATGGTTAATTTATAATAAAAAAAATTAAAAAATGTACCTAAAGGGAAAAAAAGCAATACGTTCTCTTTTTAGTAAATTGTTTAACATTTAATTTTAAACAAGAATTTATACTATGAGTTTAGTCTACAATGAAAATTATGTGCTAAATTCAACTAAAAGCTAGACATCATTTTCCTCCATGTAAACTGCCTCCACTGAAATAAAATGTAGAGAAGTTAGTCCCTAAAGTAATCTGAAACATTGTCTTCAACCAAGAACATGAGTCTCTGTGTTAGTGTCACCTGAAAATTTTAGTGGAAAGAAATAAAACTTGCTATTTTTAATTGGAAATACTGCACACCAGGAGAAGAACAAATTAATCATGTTCATGTGTAGAAGCCTTTAAGAAAATTCAACTGGAAATTGTAATTGGAAAAATGAACTCCACAGAAAAATCAAATCATGGTTAAAGGTATTTTTGTGTGCATGCTGTATTTTTATTAATAGTTAAAATTTTTACTTACTTAAAAGTAATACTTTTTTATATAGGAATTGATAATTTTAAATATTTGTATTAATATTTCAAATTGCGAAACATTTTTTAAATCCATTCAATTTTCTCTTGAAATTATGAGTTTTTTATTTTTAAATTTTTTTTTTAATTTAAATTTGGCATGTTTTTTCCTTTTCATTTATTCCCCTCACCCTAAAACAAAAGATTAATTAAGTTAAGCTATGACAAAGATTGTGATCTTTGATTTTTTTGAAAATGTGGTTTTTCTGACTTAGTTATTTTAATGAAATAACTTAATGAATTAAAAGTTAATTTAAGAAATCACCTCATTAATATAATTTTTTGAAACTATATTTTTTTGATGAAATGAATGTTTAAAACTTCATACTATCAGGTCAATTTCTTTTTATTGTTAATCAATTAGTTATTAAATAATTGTTTTAAAATGTTTTTGTCTTTATTCCTTCCACTCTTGTTACATGAATTGGTAGTATGGGTGATTTTATTTCAAGACAGCTTAGTATTCTAGAATTTTTTTTAATTATCCCAATAAAACTATTTAATTATAGTAAGGTAAACCTATGAGTTATTTAAAGTGATTCAGAATAAGCTGCTTTATTTACTCATTTATCTTTTGCTCATAGTAATAGTCTAAAGAGTTATTGATTCCTAAGCTAGATTAGAGCATAACATTAGTTATATGGATTAGGGGTTTAGATTAGTGTTTGCTCTCCAGATTACCCTGTTTAATGCAAAGGTATATCATTAAAATCCAGGCATTGCTTTTTATTTAATATTAGAATTTAAGTTTACAGTTGGCTAGTACATCAATGGTACTATGTGGCCAGAGGGCATTTGATGATGGTCAGCATGTTTCTGTAGCTCAGCATTATTTTATAATTGTTATATTTTATGGATTAGCACCTGTTTATGCATCTAAATTATTGTTTATATAATTTGTCCAAGCTTGGTAAATGCGAAATAATTAAACCACTTTCAAATCCAGTCACAAGGTTGACTGTTGATTTTATTTATTTTTTTGATCAGTCATGATGATGAATAATTATTCTTCTCTATAATGCTAATCTCTCATGCTCATTACATACCTCTTATATTTAATTTTATACCTTGTTCATTTGGAGATGGTGATAGTTTCCCATCTCATACTTCAGTCTAATATGATGTACTAATACAAATAGCTACCCAAATGTGGGATCTTGTAACTGCAGATTCTCCTTTATTAAATCCCTATTATTCATACTGTTAGAATTACAGCTCATTTTATTTTAGTACTTTTACTATTTTTATAATAATGTAACATCATTTTCAAAATTTTTTATCCAAGTTAGTGGTAGAATAAGTTCTATTCTTAAAAAGATAGTCTGAGAACCAATAATTCTTATTTCAATATTGGCATATTCTATCCATTCATAAAATAAATTGCAAATAATTGATTCATGTATATGTTATATATTTAATTAATATTACTTAAATATTATTTTTGTTGTTAACTTTGATTTATTTTTTTATTCTTTGGATTTCAAAAAACTTCACTATATCAATTGTAATTGTGGTCTCATATTTCTACACAGCATTTAGCAGCTAGAATTGATAATATATATTTGTATGTTGACTTAGGTAGGTGCCTAATTATCCATGAGTATAAAACACAGAATTTTGACATCATAAGAAATAATTATTATTTCTATAAAATAAAAGCTGGTAGCAATAATTGCTTCAATATTTAGAGTTATTCCACAAATCACTTTCTGAATATAATTATTATTGATATTTCATTTTAACCTTTAACTAACTTTAACTAACACATTTTTAACAGTCTCTAGCAGCCATTTGAACTATATTTTCAACTTTTTATTTTAACAAATAAACTTATATTCTTTATTCTATTATTTTAATTTTAAAATTATTTTAAAAATAAAATAAATTTAAAAATAAAAATGATTTTTAAAAATAATATTTCAACTTTGTAAATATAAAACAGAAATAAACTGAAATATATAGTCAGAACTATAGCTTGTATATGTTTTGCAAATGTTAAAAAATTATTTGAAAGAAAGTAAGATTTATTTGAACTCCATTTCTAAAATCTGAATACATTTTTATTAAAAATATATAAAATAATAAAATTATGTTTTAATATTTATAATGCCACCTATAATGAATAAATAATGACAATATATAAAGTAATAAAATTATGTTTTAATATTTATAATGCCACTTATAATGTTTAAATAATGACAAAAGATAACAGTTCAAATGGTTATAGTCATTTCTTTTTCAGCCAATCACTACTTCCTGCTTGATTTATACTCTTTTATAGACAAATATTTTCAAATCAAATCTGAGTCTAATCAAAATATTTTTATTAAAAAATAAATATTTTACAAATATCTTGCAAAAATAATCATAAGTATATAAATAAATTACAAAAGGATATGATTTGCATTTTTGCAATTTAACCTGTACATTTTATAAGCATGATATTTTATCAGTTCAGAAATCAAAAAAATGAATTTGCATCTTTTACCCTCTACTAAGAGATTTTGTGAAATTTTTTTTTCAAACTTTAAAATTCTTGTATTTTTTCTAATATTTTTAATTTCAAAAAAATTCTGAAGATGTCAGAATAATAAAAAGAAATTTCAAAATATGGAATACTCCACAATGATGAGCACTTGTATTTTTGGAAAGTTTATTTATTATTTTTGCATAATAATTGAATCATAAATATTAGAAGTCAAAAATATATTATTGTTACTTATCCATTTCAGAAGTATTTCATTTTTACATATAAAAGATTTTTCTGAGTAATGTTGCTATAGAAATGACTATTGCATGTAAATCTGATCTCAGAAAATTATATCACTAAGTCAGTCTGTTAGGAAATATAGCAATATCATTAAAAAATTTAAAAAAAATTAAATTTTTAAAGCATAAGTTGTTAGATTTACTAGTTATTAATAATCATCTGTTCATATTTTTAATACAAGCATCAAACAAAGAAGATTTTGTTCATTTTTCAAATTGACTCTGCTCCTTCTGGAAGTTGAATGATGAAAGGGCACTTTCTTTTGATTAAAATCTAATTTTTAAAATTATTCTGAAAATCAACTTGATTTTTTCAAAATTATTTAGTTTCTAAACAAAAATATCTATCAAATGAAATCAAATTTATTATATTCAGATAAATAATAATAGTTTAATATTAAAATAAATGTTGAAAGCTTACAGTAAGTGTAAACAAAGAAAACTGACATAATACAGGATGGTTAAATAAAAAATGCACACTCGCAAACAAAGTGACTACTTTGGGAACAAAAAAATCATCCAGCAGTATTTTGCCATTTTTATATTGTTTTCTTTACTATTATGACATCTTGAAACTTTTTTGAATTAATAAATCAATATATATTTTGTTTTCAGTTTTTACTGTCACATTAATGCTTCAGTTAACCACAAATGAGTGAATTTAAGTTGAATGATAGAAGTATCATGATTCCATATTTCAGAACTACTATAAACAAAAAATGGTTAATAGCAAACTAGTTTTACATAAGTAAGAAACTTTTATTGTTTTTTTCTTCAGATCACAATAATCATTTATAATTAAGAGCACAAACCAGTAATTTAAATTGATAGTGCAATGTTATATCACCCAAAAGATCAATTAATTGTTCTTTATTATTTAAAAAGATGTTAGAATTAAAAGCATCAACTATTCTATCCAAGATTCAAATCAAAGTGTATAATTAACAACCAGTATAGTAAAAAAATCACCTATATAAAAATGATACAAAAATTAAAGCAATGACTTATATTTACTCATGAAGTTATCTATTGATGTTTTTAATTAACAAGATGACTTCAGTAGATTATGCTTTAGTTTTTATTATTTGATTGTGGTGGTGAGCAATTACTTTTACATTTTCTCTTAACTATGTTGAACTACTGAAAGTAATTTCAAATACTGTATCTACTATTCTCAATCTTTTATAAATCACCATGTCATAAACAAGTATCAGTAATGCTATATCCTTTTATGCAGATAAAAATTTATCTATTATAAGTAATATATCTGCAGTGTAATTTTCACTACACCACTCTAATGCAAGGTGGGGAATGATTTTTATCTGCTTTTAACACCTTATAGAAGGATATAATCATAAACATATAACCAAAGAGATGAAAAAAATCTATGGTCCCCATATGCACATTTCATGCTGAATCAGCACTTATCAGTTGGCCCAGACCATAATCTCACACATATCTCTATCACTGTTCAGTAGATAGATAGATAGATAGGTAGATAGGTAGATAGATAGATAGATAGATAGATAGATAGATAGATAGAGTAGATAGATAGGTAGGTAGATAGATAGGTAGATAGATAGGTAGGTAGATAGGTAGGTAGATAGATAGATAGATAGATAGATAGATAGATAGATAGATAGATAGATAGATAGATAGATAGATAGATAGATAGATAGATAGATAGATAGATAGATAGATAGATAGATAGATAGATAGATAGATAGATAGATAGATAGATAGATAGATAGATAGATAGATAGATAGATAGATAGATAGATAGATAGATAGATAGATAGATAGATAGATAGATAGATAGATAGATAGATAGATAGATAGATAGATAGATAGATAGATAGATAGATAGATAGATAGATAGATAGATAGATAGATAGATAGATAGATAGATAGATAGATAGATAGATAGATAGATAGATAGATAGATAGATAGATAGATAGATAGATAGATAGATAGATAGATAGATAGATAGATAGATAGATAGATAGATAGATAGATAGATAGATAGATAGATAGATAGATAGATAGATAGATAGATAGATAGATAGATAGATAGATAGATAGATAGATAGATAGATAGATAGATAGATAGATAGATAGATAGATAGATAGATAGATAGATAGATAGATAGATAGATAGATAGATAGATAGATAGATAGATAGATAGATAGATAGATAGATAGATAGATAGATAGATAGATAGATAGATAGATAGAGATAGATAGATAGATAGATAGATAGATAGATAGATAGATAGATAGATAGATAGATAGATAGATAGATAGATAGATAGATAGATAGATAGATAGAGAGAGAGAGAGAGAGAGAGAGAGAGATAGATAGATAGATAGATAGATAGATAGATAGATAGATAGATAGATAGATAGATAGATAGATAGATAGATAGATAGAGAGACAGACAGACAGACAGACAGACAGACAGACAGATAGATAGATAGATAGATAGATAGATAGATAGATAGATAGATAGATAGATAGATAGATAGATAGATTACTACTCTTTAATTATACCTATCTATTATACTTTATCTTATAGCAAGTCTTATCTACAATGTTGTGCATTTACAATTACTAGAAAGTTAGTGCTGTGAAATAAAAACATGCATTAAAAAAAATCATACATATATTCATATTTTGGTTTCTTTTTACAATATTTTTTTTTCTCTAGTAAAACCAAGCCATGCACACATTTAAGTAAAGTGTAAATTGTAAAATTTTAATGACTTAATATTGATATGTGGTTGCTAAGTTCAGGTTATTAATGGAATGACAAGTGCCAATATAATGCTTTTAGATGTGAAGATTAACTATAAATAACAAGGAGTGCCTGATCAAGAGAATCACCAGCTGCATTTTAAGATGTTGAATCATTAAAGATTGACTACTGGTTCCGATAGATTTTTTTTCCTGTTCTCCCTGTGCTTTCTTTCTCGTTCTCCATTTTATTTTTTTAACCACCTATTTTCTGTCATTTTGGTTCAAATGAGTCTCTCATATCATTCATCATCTCTCTATCTGATAATGAGATTGTGTGTTTATGTAACCATCCTTTCATACTTTAATTACATGTATAGCATTTGTGACACCTATGTCTTTCTCTTTGGTTTTCACCATAGCTATGGCTATCTAAGAGAAGCCAGATGAAAGTGCCTAAAAATTCATATACAATGTTGTCCTATAGAATATACCCAGAATAGTTTCTATATGGGTTTCATCAGTAAGATGTGGATCTTGAAACAGTGCACCTGGACTTTTAGGATTTAATGCACCCCCTTTTTACAACCATCATTTACTTCTCTGCTTTACGACCAAACTGTCAGCCCATGTGGAGAAAAAACAGATTCCAGATCTTAGTACTTAATAAATCCCTATCAGTGCTGTTCTATCCAAAATCCCCAGACCAGTTTCTAGTTTATGGCTTCCAAATTGAGAAGCTGTTAATCTTGTAACAGTGCATCTGGACATTTAGAATCAAATGCATCTTCCATTTAACAGTCATTTACTTTTCTGTTTTATCATCAAGGTATCAGCTTAAATTGAAAAATATGTTTTCGATCTAATTTGACTGTATAGTCATATATAGAAACCACTTCAGTAATTATTATAGTATCCTTAGTTTTTTAACAACAATAGGCATTTTTATCCTGTAGTCAGACACTGGAATTTATTGGCTATTAAACCTTATGTAAGTGGTATAGCTATGGTGAAAGAAAAGAGTACACAGCAAAAAGAATGACATGTATGCTGAAATCATAGGATGGAATGAGGTATGAGATGGAATTTTTTCAAAATCAGAAGCTTTAAGAAAGCAATAATGGCAATATGTTTAACAGACTAGGATTCTTTGCTGTGATCTTGCATTATGAGTGCAGTACAGTTTTAAAATCTATCTGAAACTCTTTTGTCTTTTTTCCCCTATGGTAAAATGGTTACATTTGTTTGCAATGATTGCTAATAAATAATATTTTAACATTACTAATAAAAAAATAATAAAATAAACCTGCAATTAGAACTCATGAAATATTCAATATAAAATAATTTATTTTTTTTAAGAATTCTGCAGTCTGTCCCATGTTGAATGATAGAATCAATGTAAAGATTCTTGATTAAACCTCAACTCTACATTGTCCAATGCTTAACATTATATGCCATCCTGAATGGCAAATTATTCTATTTATTTATTTAGTAATAACCTGTAGATTTATGACTTTACGCTTGTCCAAATTATGATAATATTAAATAGTGCTATCACACTTATAAGTAAAGCTGATTTCAACGAACGAGTCAGAACTGTCTATGATTATGAGAAGTACAGTTTCTCGAAAGCGCTCAGCCATTTTAATTGACTAATTGATATTAATTATACCGCTTTACGTTATAAGTGTGATAGCAGTATTTAATATTATTATTTATTTAATGCTTTATTTCTCTTTATGAGGAAGTTGCATTGATTAGTCTAACTTAGAAAAAATATAAAAAATATCATAACAGTTAATGAAATAAACTTTTTTTAATTTCAATGAAAAATGAATACCTTTATCTTCCTCACAAAATTTTTATCATTCTGAAATTTTTTTTATATGTCATTTGTGAAACATGTTTCCAGATTTGTGAATATCATAAATGGGAGACAAGAACGAGGTATGTATAGCTCATCCTTGAGCCTGGAAAGAGTTTATGATAATTTTTAAAAAATTAAAAGCCAATTTTAAAGGTAATTTTAGCCAAGATAAAAATCCTATAGGGAGGAGTCCACATATATATAGCTGCCTTTAACCTTACATAAATTTTACAACCTAGGATGTAAAATGAATAATAACTTAGGCAACCAATATTCCAAAATTAGTACTCAATAAAAAGATATCATCAATATATATCTATTATATACTTCAATTTTAATTAACAAATAAATTATAAAAACAAAATAGGAACTTATACAAATATCACAAATTAAATATATATACATAATGTCTAAATACAAGTATATTATACATACTTTTAAACTAGTTGTAATTAGAGATTTGAACCCAGACTTTCAAGCTCCCTTTAGTCATCCACTCCATCTTATACAACTGACACACACAACAACATACAAGCCAAAAACATAAATGATCTCCAATAAACGTTTTTCATGCTGAACCAGCACTCATTATCTCCCCCATATATATAATATGTGCTCGATTTATATTACAATAGAAAATCTTCAAACCTTAATGAGAAGGCTTCAATTTTCTCCACTCTCCAGCCATCCATATCATTGAAAATCTTATGATGGCATGTTCAAAGCTCTTGTTTTCTAATTTTGTTGCATAATCCATGTTGACCATAAGTAATTCTGACCCCTCATATGCAGAACCTTAAGCCCATTTAAATACACAGAAGAGGGATAGGTAGAATACAGGTTGAATATGTAATATCTAAATACAAGTATATTTATATACTTTTAAGCTAGATATAATTAAAGGAGATTTGAACCCAAATGATGTGGACCAAGTGATGAGTGCTGGTTTTGCAGGAAATACTATATTGGAGATCATTTATCTTTTTTTTACATGTGGTCATGTATATCAATTGTAATAGATGGAGTGGTTAAATAAAGGAAGCTTGAAAGTCTGGGTTCAAATCCCCCTAATTGTTCTGCAGGAAATATGTATATTGGAGATCATTTATCTTTTTTCACATGTGGTCATGTATATCAATTGGTTAACTAAAGAGAGCTTGAAAGTCTGGGTTCAAATCCCCCTAATTATGTCTAGCTTAAAAGCATACATAATATACTCCTGTGTATTTAAATGGGCTTAAGGTCTTGCATATGAATGGTCAGAATGACTTACAGTCATGATGGGTATGGCAACAAAATTGGCAAACAAGGGCTTTGAACATGCCATCATCAGATCTTCAATATGGATGGCTGAAGAGATGGAGAAGATTGAAGCCTATTCATTAAAGTTTGAAGATTTGCTATCTTAATATAAACAGAGCACTGATTATATATGAGTGTGGGAGATGATGATCTACACCAACTGATGAGTAGCTGGTACAACACAAAATATGTATATTGGAGATTATATATCTTTTTCATATGTATGTCATCATGTATCTCAGTTGTATAAAATGGAGTGGATGAGAACTTGAAAGTCTGGGTTCAAATTACCTCCAATTATATAAATATTAGAAAGGATTTGAACTCAGATTTTCAAGCTTCCTACAGCTATTCATCAATCTTATACAATTGATACACATAACCACATTCATGTTAAAAACATAAATGATCTCCAGTGTATGTATTTTATGCTGAACCATCACTCATCAGTTAGTTCAGACCACCATCTCCCACACATATCTATAATCAGTGCCCAGTTTATATTAAGATAGCAAATCTTCATGCTTTAATGGACATACTTTCAATCTTCTCTACCCTCCACAACTTTTCAGCCATCCTTATCATTATCCATATCTTTGAAAATCTGATGGAACACTCAGTCCATATTGATGTCAATGTTATCATACCCATGTTGACTTTAAATCACTCTAATCCCTCACATTCTATCATCAGATTTTTAATGATATGAATGGTTGAAGAATCTTTTCCATTAAAGTATGAATATTTGTTATCAACATAAATGGATCACTGATTATAGATATGCATAGGAGATAATGATCTGGTCCAACTGATGAGGATTGATTTAGCATGAATTACATATATTGGAGATCATTTATCTTTTCACATGTATGAGGTAATATGTATAACTGTAGAGAGCTTATAGTCAGTTCAAATACCTTCTAAATTACACTAAGTTCAGTATAAACAACATACTTATACTTAAAGAGTATATATATGTGAAAGACTTCCCATTTTACCTGATGGGTAGCACAATGAACTGCTATTTAAAAAAACAGAAGATCGCTAACTACTGAATCGAATGAACTAAAGTATTATTAATATAATATGGTGTTAATTAGGTTTAGTGTAACAGTTAATAATTAATAATAAAACAATTGAGAAAGTACAATTTCCAGGATTTTTTACTAGTTTTTATCAACTAGGATAGTCAATATTCTTAAAAGTCTATTATTGGGGCTCATGGGTTTGAGGCCCCAAATCAGGTCAGTTCCAGAAAAACAGGATTTCTGGCAATCCTAGAAAATATTTTTTTGTATTTTTTTTTTTTAATAAATAGACTTTAAGTTGCAAATTAGATATGTGTAATATGTTAAAGAACATTACTAAAAATTTTAATCGAGTTTGTTATTATTTTAATAAAAGTTGAAATATATAGCTTAGAAAAATTGTATTGTAAGCAATGTTTATATATACAAAATAACTGTTTGAGTAAATATATTTGCAAAAAAATTAACGAATTGATTCCAATCTAGTGAAAATTACATCAAATGTACTTTCAGCCATAGGAATGACTGTCACCATGCCTCCCATTTGCTGTTTGATCTATCCTGTGTGAATAGAGCAGTAATAGAGTGAAAGACTCGGGACTAGAGGTTCCAGGATTGCTCGAACATTTCATCACATAATTTTTTGAGTAACTAATCCTCCAATAAATAATAGAATGGCTTTATTGCTTGGGAATTCACACAAAATTCAACCACCAGAGTGCCAAACTAAAAATCAATCAAAACCTCAATTATTTTGCTTTAAACATATTTTTAGCATTATGTAATATAATTCATTTTAATTAAATCATTATTTCCTTTTTTCGCTAACTAACTGAAGTCTGTTTTACATATTTTCCCAAATTTAATTATATTGACTTAATGTTTAAAAGACCTTTAAACTTCAAATTATTATTATTTTTAAATCTTTATCATTACCATTTTGTTTTTATTTTAAATTAATTTAATTAAAAGTATTTATGACATAAACAAAGGCAAAACTCTCCATACAGTAGTGCCACCCTGTGCCAACCAGAGTAATCAATGGATGCCAGAAGGCTTGTGCATAAAATCCCTATCTAGTGCCTACTCATTCAATATCCTCAGACTAGTTTCTGGCTTGTGGCCATCATCAGTGAGGAGCCTTAGATCTGAGAGCACTGCACCTAGGATCTAATGCAACCCTCCAGCAGCCACCTTTTAACTCTACTTTACTACAAAACTATAAGAATGAAATTTCAATCTAAGCTCAGTAGCTTATATAGTCATATGGGTCTGAACTCAATTCAGCACCCATACATTTTGGTGTCTTTGGCTCTTAAAAAACCATAGCCACCATTATCCTATTATGTAGGATTGGTGTTAAACCACTAAACATCACATGATCACTATCTCATACTAGCACATAATTGTTGTAAATAAAGGCAAAACTCTCCATTAGTAGTGCCACCCTGTGCCAACCAGAGTAATAAATGGATGCCAGAAGGCTTGTGCATAAAATCCCTATCTAATGCCTACTCATCCAATATCCCCAGGCTAGTTTCTGGCTTGTGGCCATCATCAGTGAGGAGCCTTGAATCTGAGAGCACTGCACCTAGATCTTAGGATCTAATGCAACCCTCCAGCAGCCATCTTTTCACTCTACTTTACTACAAAACTATGAGAATGAAATTGAACACACTAAAATATTTTCAATCTAAGCTCAATAGCGTATATAGTCATATGGGTCTGAACTCAATTCAGCACCCATACATTTTGGTGTCTTTGGCTCTTAAACAACCATAGCCACCACTATTCTATTAGGCAGGAATGGTGTTAAACCATTAAACATCACATGATCACCATCTCATACTAGCACATAATTGTGGTAAACAAAGGCAAAACTCTCCATACAGTAGTGCCACCCTGTGCCAACCAGAGTAATCAATGGATGCAAGAATGTATGGGTGCTGAATTGAGTTCAGACCCATATGGCTATATAAGCTATTGAGCTTAGATTGAAAATATTTTTGTTTTCAATTTCATTCTCATAGTTTTGTAGTAAAGTAGAGTTAAAAGGTGGCTGCTGGAGGATTGCATTAGATCCTAAGATCTAGGTGCAGTGCTCTTAGATCCAAGGCTCCTCACTGATGATGGCCACAAGCCAGAAACTAGTCTGGGGATATTGGATGAGTAGGCACTAGATAGGGATTTTATGCACAAGCCTTCTGGCATCCATTGATTACTCAGGGTGGCATGGCTGCTGGAGGGTTGCATTAGATCCTAAGATCTAGGTGCAGTGCTCTTAGATCCAAGGCTCCTCACTGATGATGGCCACAAGCCAGAAACTAGTCTGGGGATATTGGATGAGTAGGGACTAGATAGGGATTTTATGCACAAGCCTTCTGGCATCCATTGATTACTCAGGGTGGCATGGCTGCTGGAGGGTTGCATTAGATCCTAAGATCTAGGTGCAGTGCTCTTAGATCCAAGGCTCCTCACTGATGATGGCCACAAGCCAGAAACTAGTCTGGGGATATTGGATGAGTAGGCACTAGATAGGGATTTTATGCACAAGCCTTCTGGCATCCATTGATTACTCAGGGTGGCACTACTGTATGGAGAGTTTTGCCTTTGTTTACAACGATTATGTGCTAGTATGAGATGGTGATCATGTGATGTTTAGTACTTATGACATTTGGGGAGAATTGATCTATAATCAACCTAAATAGACATCTGCTAATGGTCAATAAATCATCATCTATCATAATTGAATTTGAAGGTTAACTTGCTTACCTAAAAAAAAGTGTTTATTACCCATAATTTATTACTACTTTTACCGTTAGTTAAGATCACATGGTCTCATGGTGTATTGATTAATGCACCAGTCCACCAAACTATGACCAAGGAATTCAACATGACTCTATAATATATTTTTTTTCAGATTACAAGCAAGCTTAAGATTTTTCTGTCAGATTCTCAGCCCATATTGACTCAATCCAGCAATCCAGTTAATATTATCTAGAGGTTAAATATACCTTGCCGAATATGAAGACAAAATATAATAGCATTACAATTCAGCTTTCTCCTCTGGAGGTTAATACCTTAGTTAAAATAGTTTGTAAGTCAGAGAAGAAATTTAATTTGCCAAAGTCTGTTTGAATATTTTTAAACATTATAGAGCAGATTATGATGAGTTATTTAGCACCCATATACATATGTGGCAATTGGTTATTATTAACGCCTTTCTGTTAATGTATATTTTATTTAATACATCAATGTAATTTAAGTAATGTTTTACAATTTTGTTCGTTTTTATTCCGTTTAATTTATGATTGTTAACAAAAAAGTGTCAAATGTATAATTTATTCTTTTGTTTGAAATAAGCTAAAATTCACACCACTTTTAAAAGATTAGTTAACTTTTATTATGTTGCGTGATTTGGTGTATTGATAAAGCGGCTGATCTATGTAATGCGTTTAATTATGCCACTTCCGACGCTCGAAATTATTCTAAACTCTAGAGTAATAAAGACATTCGACTATTTATTTCTTTAATTGAATTTAATAATATAGACCTGTTTGTGCTTCTTTTATTATTATATCATTTTTCTCTCCTTAAATATATTATAATCTTTCAGTGCATTAAATGCACTTTTTAAAATTTATTAGCAAACTACCACCGATGATGATCGCATCTTACTATTTAGTCACATTATCATACTGCAATTCCCATTAGTCCACGCTGCCTTCCAGCAGAAAATTTAAGTTTTTAACTTATATTTTTCTAAATATTCGCAAGAAGTTTCTTGTATATAGCTCAAAGTAAATAGGAATCACTGAGAACAAAATCTTCTCATTTTCTAATGTATTCCGTATAGAGTGCAGTGAATTCAAAAACAAAAATTTGAAACATTTCAAATGTAATTTTTCGAGTTACAAATAGAGGGAACCACTAAATCTTAGAATTTCAATACTATAAAATGGCACAAGAGGGCAGCATCAATCAATGATTTATTTTGTGACGCAGCTGGAATTCGTATCCTTGATAAAAAGCTAGTGTGGTTTTCTGGAAATCATTATAAATAAAAGCAAACAGAAATCTCAAACATTTAATTTACGTTAAAAAAAATTATATTAATAATTACATTAACATCAGTTATTGTTATAAGTCCTCATTACAATAATCTCTGAACGGTTTAATCCAGTCATCAGACTTTCAGATAGCGAAAGTAGAAATATATATATAGACCAATTGAATGGAACTTGAATTTATCTAGTCACTTTAGCGCTTTATTGTCAATTGTACTTCCAAGTAACTGACCAAGAGAAATAAACGGAAAGAAAAAATGAAAAAAAAAATTTAATAAATAAATACATAGAATGGTTTATTGCAGATAGTCGAGCACCGGAAATGATAGTTGGATTACAATTCATAGGCTTTGTCCTTCAGTCTGACACTCTTCAACTGCGCTAAACTATACAAGACACATATTGATTAAAATAATCTATTCACCATTTCGATAAGAAAAATAAAATAAAAATTGGGCATTTATTTATACAATTTTTTTATATACAATATAAATAAAACAGGTCTCAAATTGTCGCGAATCTATTTTTTGTAACTGTCATCTGAGTTCGAAGATTTTACGGATCCTCTCCAAACGGAATTTTTCAAAAGATTTAGACACCCCCCCCCCCAGCCGATTTACTGTTCAGTAAATGGGTATCTAGCTATTTTTAACTTGAAAGTAAAACGAAGGTGGAAAACTGTTTAAATTTACGTCATTCTGCAAACTTTTTTCTGTCTATTTATACAGTATAAGTGCCTTCTATTATATTTAAAAAGTACTTTGTGTATTTACTTTTTACTGTGGAATATTATTTTTTAATGAGACTTTAAACTAGAAGTTGCTCACATGATTTAGTGCATTGAGAGAGCAGCTGTTTCAGCACCAATTTCTAGCTTTTTTTAAATACTGTAAATGAAAATAATAAAAATCTATTTCCGTCAAATAAATGGAATTATTGTATTCAACCTTCACTTGATTGATAGATATTATCTGACTTCCTGAGCAACTGAAAGTATGATTATTTTTTACTAAAACTAGGAGCCAATTGCTCATCGGAATATTTCTTATCATAGCACGAGGTATTGCAACAAATTAATGGCAAACAATTTTAGGCAGAAAATTAAAATTCTGAAAATATATATTTTTAATATTTGAAAAAAAAAAAAAGATTTTAAAAACAAGCAAGATTTAAACTGTTAGTGCAGTATAAGAAAAAGCAAAGCAAGAATTCGTTAATTTGATACATAGACAGGTTTACAAGATAACTTACTATTATATTTACGCGTCAAATTATCATCCAAGAGAGAGAAATGTGCTTAATTGGATTTAAATATAAAACAAATCAAATCAGGTTCTATTTTTAACTACTAATCAAAATAGCTTTTTTGATTTTTAAATTTTTGGAGATATCTTTCTGCAATTAAAATATTATAACACAAATTGTAAATTATACTATATAGACCCAGTGTTTACCTTGCAACATTTATATAGCTGATATTATTTTTTTAAGAAGCCCGTTTATACGCCGTTGGAATTTAGAAAAACTGGAAATTTTTAATTAAGTTAGACTTTCCGGAAAATATATGTACTTAGTAAATATTATTAGATGTTAAATCATACTTACACTGTAAATTATATATAATAAAGATATGTTGTATGCCCTATATAGTTACGCAAATCAAATAACTTCGTAGATTTATTTTTTATATCCTTTCACAACATTCACATATATATGTACTATAAAAAACATTCTAAAAATTGAAGCCTGTCCATTAAAGTATGAAGATTTGTTATCTTAATATAACTGAGCATTGATTATATATATCTGTGGGAGATGATGATTTGGACCAACTGATGAGTGCTGGTTCAGCACGAAATACGAATATTGGTAATTATTTATCTTTTCTACATATGTATGGTATGAGATAGTGTGATAGTTGGAGAGTGTTGAAAGTCTGTGTTTAAATCCCCTATATTTCTAAAAATACAAGCAAACTCAAAATCTAAAATAG
The DNA here is from genome assembly GCA_028023455.1 of Epiperipatus broadwayi. Taxonomy (NCBI): domain Eukaryota; kingdom Metazoa; phylum Onychophora; class Udeonychophora; order Euonychophora; family Peripatidae; genus Epiperipatus; species Epiperipatus broadwayi. Next base: position 2,381,683 of record JAQFVV010000056.1, on the reverse strand, counting down.
TTAACAATGCAGCATTCCACTTAACTGAACATAAAGTTATTATTAAGCATAATTAAGTTTATACCACATATTATTGAATATTAAATGCACATTAATGTTGATGATAGATGATCTATGCTCAGAAACATTATTAACCAAGTTAAGCATCTTTCTTTAAAATCATAATTTCCATAATAAATTTATCTGCTTTTTCTTCCTTATTTTAAAAAAATCATTCTTCCAACCTAATTTATTTCTTTATTTTCCTTCAATAAAAGAAGTCCATCTCACGAATTCTATTTTAAAATTTTAAAGTTTCTTGACCGAAAGCATAGCTTAAATAATATAAAAGCTAGATTCAGATCCTGTTCTTCACTGAAGATGAATAAGCAGATTCTAGTCTAGGGATTTGAATCTAGCCCTATCATGATGGCTCTTGAAGAAAATAAATAACTTACTGGTGCTAATTAATACAGATATCAAATTTCAGCAGAGATAGCCATGAGACAATTTCATTTGATAAAGAATCAAACACTGTTCTTTCAAAATTCAAGTATAATTTTAAAATTCTAAATTTGTCTTACATTTTTAAGTTATTAGAGACATTGGCAGCATATCAAAGCACTTTGGAATTAAAATCAACAAATAAAAAACAATGTAAAGATTTGAGTTATTTAGAAAAAAGTAAAAAAAAAATTACAGTTGGAGTCAAAACATTTTAAGAATTGTGGGTAAAGAAGCAATGATGGGAATTAAAGAATGCCAAAATCAGTTTCCTTGACAAAGATGGAATTGCACAACATCTAACATTATCAATGTTTTTGGAATAATTTTTTGTTTTATCCCACCTTATTATACCATCATCATCATCAACCATTATCAATCCACTGCAGGATGAAGGTCTCTTGAAGTTTAATCCATCTTCTCCAATCTTTAGCTTCTCTTCTCCACATCATCCCTGCACACTTTCTTGTTTTATCCATTCATCTCACATGTAGTCTCTTTCTAGGTCTTCTACAATCTCTTGGAATCCAGTTTAAGATTTCAATTGTCCATCTATTACCATCTCTTCTAACAATATGTCCATCCCAACTCCACTTCAGTCTTTAATTTTTTTCAATGAGGTCAGTAACACCTATTTGTTCTCTTGCCTATATATTGCATTCTCGATCTCTTCTTGTTACTCCCAACATGCATCTCTCCATACTTCTTTGAGTGGTCTGAAATCTCTGTATCGCTATTCTATTAAATGTCCAAGTCTCAGATCCATAAGTAAGAACTGGTAAAACTCATTTATTAAAAACGTTCCTTTTCAAACACAGGCATATTTCCTTTTAGCAAAAGCACTCCAAGCAAGTTTAATTCCATGATTAATTGCATCCATTATGTTTCCATCTGTACTAATAATCTGACCAAGGTACTTGTAACTGTTAACTTTTTCTAATGCATCATAATCAATCTTTGTTTTCATATTTTGAGAAAATCCATTAAACATTACTTTAGTCTTTTTAATATTTATCTTTTGTCCTACTTTCATTTGATACGTCCTGCAACATCTCCTGCAGCTCTAAAGCATTATTCACAAAAACAACTATATCATCAGCAAAATCTAAATGACTTAAATCATCTCAATTTACTTTCACTACTTTAGCTTCCTATTTTAATCCACAAAATACTTTTTGCAGCATTGCTGTAAAAAGTTTTGGAAATATGGAGTCACCCTGTCTTAAACCCTTCTCAATATTGACTTTCCCAGTAACATTATGTAATCTAATTATTTCTGTTGCATATTTATAAATATTCTTTAAAATATGACAATATCCTGGATCTATATCTTGATGATCCAATGTTTTAATCACTGAAGAAATGTTTATAGAATCATATGCCTTTTCATAATCTACAAATCCTAAGCATAATGGCAACTCATATTTATTTGTCCCTTCTATAACTTCTCTCAATACCTGGATATGATCTACTGTACTAAAACCACTTTTAAATCCAGCTTGTTCTTTTGGTTGGTGGAAATCCAATGTTCTCTGTAGATGAGTTGTAATTATCTTGGTAAAATTTTTGTATAAAACAGATAAAATGCTAATAGGTCTGTAATTTCTAATATCTTTTTTATAAACTTTTTTAAATATTAATATTAATACAGCATTATTCCAATCATCTGGTACATCTTTATCATTTAGACATTGGATATATAACTTTACTAAAAAAAATTATAAATTTCTTCACCTGCTTCTTTTAATATATCAATTATAATTCCATCATTACCTGGGGCCTTTCCTTTCTTCATGCATTTAATTGCATATCTTATATTTATATGAAAAATGTCAGATTTGTAATAAATTCTATTTTTTGTTTTGTTTCTTAACTTTTAACTACCAACTATCTGTAAAATTATTGTTATCAATTAACCCTCTTTCATTCTGATCTATTCCATTGTTCCATCTGGCGAAATTTTGCAAATGCTCAATCTTTCTGTTTTTATAAAAAAACTTTTAACTACCAACTATCTGTAAAATTATTGTTATCAATTAACCCTCTTTCATTCTGATCTATTCCATTGTTCCATCTGGCGAAATTTTGCAAATGCTCAATCTTTCTGTTTTTATAAAAAAAAATTATATTAAACTCAATAAATTGGATTTGATTTCCTTTTAATTTTATAAGTGAAAAATATTCTAAACAATTACACATTCGACAATTTTAAATATTTAAGAACTGACCTGTAAATATAACAATAAATCATTTATGTCATCACAGACAAAACTAAAAACAAACCAATTCTATCTACTGAATTTTATTTTGTTTATTTTATGAAATAATGAATATGATAACTCTACCAAATTCTGCTTTAAAATCAGATATTCTCTTACAAAAATTACAGTATTTTAAAAGATTCTAACCCCAAGTCAATTTTGACAGATAATGATGTAATAGACAATATCATTTTTTAATTTATATTAACATCAAGTTCATTATCTTCTATTTCTAAAAATAAAACATAAATGAATAAATTGGAAATTTACTTGTGTATTTATAATAATCAAACAATGTGTAAAAATAATCAAAATACTTTATAAATAAGCAAAAAATTATTTTAAATTACACTTCAAAATGCACAAAAAAAAACCCAGACCTTTAGAATGTGAACACTCTCTGAGATATTTTCTTCTGTCAAAAAACAATAGATGTCTCTCCAGATGATTTCTTCTGTCAAAAGAACAAATGAGACATCTTTTGATGTTGATGTGATGTATTGTGGCTTCTCCTTAAATGAAGTCAAGAATATCTCAGCAATTATGCCCAGATGAACCTATTAGCCACTTTATTTTCCATTCCCCACTCTAAATTTTCCCATATTCTGCTCCATCCCATTTCCACAACATAATCTTTGTCAACTCTATAACCTTTATATCTAAATCCCCTTTATCTTTTCTCAAACCCAGCATAAAAACCAATAATTCACTTTCTGTATAATCACTTTTTTCATATTTATTCTTCCATAACTTCATTATATGTACCCTTTCTGTTTTCAAGCATTTACATTCAATTAACAAATGCCTAATATTTTCTATTCCTTCCTTACATAATTTACAAAATAAATCACCCATTTTTTTCCATTTACATGTATATTCTCTTGTAGCTAAAGATCCCGTTTGAGCCTTAAATAATAAACTACTTTCCTTACTATTATCATATATTAACTCACACCTAATATTCTGTTTATTTCTATATATATTTAAACTCTTTTTACTCTCCATACTATTTCTCCATCTCTCTAACTCCCTATTCTTTATTAATAAATCTATTCTTTTATCCCATTCCTTACTACTACAACACTCAACAATCCTCTTAACACAATCATCCCATCTTTTGTACAAATATACTGATATAAATTCTTTATCCAAATCTTTTGCATACCACATTACCTTTCTCACCCATCTTGTTACCTGCCCTTTACTCATAACCCAATTAAATACTATTTTGGCTATTCTTTTATTATCCATAAACTGCAATCTACCAAACATTTTCATTTTACTTTTTGCATCTCTCATATGAAAACTTGACCATCCCATTTCTCCTTGAATTGCCTCCCTTGCTGTCCATACATCTGCATCCAATGCATGTCTTCCTACTTCCCTTTGAACTTTTTCTAAGTAATTTAATACCTCTTTACTAACATATAATGCATCATTACCATATGTTAACCCTGCTACTGCAACTCCTTTCCATATAATTCTAGCTACATCATATTTATTATATGAAAACACTGTTAATTTCTTTATCAATCCCTTTCTTTTCTTTGCTTCATTTATCAATTTTTTCTCCCATTCATCCAAATAATTTTTCTGATTACTTAAAATAATTCCCAAATAACTATATCTATTCACCACACTTAACTTAATATCTCCCAATAAAAATTCTACATCTTCTCTTTCCCCAGTATTAACCATCATTATATTTGATTTTTCTTCACTAAATTTAATCCCCATCTCTTTACCCACCCTTGCACATGTCCTCAGCATAACTTCCATATCTTCTCTTCTTTCTGCACACAAAAATATATCATCCACAAAAAAAAGACCTGACAAAATATATACTCCCTTACTACCTATTAACGGTATCTCTATCCCTCTTCCTAATCTTTCTATTGCTCTTTCCATTTCACTCAAATACAACACAAACAAAATAGGTGACATAGGGCATCCTTGCCTTAGTCCCACCCCATTTTTAACTTTAACTGATTCTATATTCCCTAATTGATATATATAATAATTATTTTCATATAATTTCTTAATAATATCTATTAAAGCTTCATCCATTCCCAAATTTGCTAAACTTATCCATAATCTATTTCTATTTACTCTATCATATGCCTTCTCTATATCTATAAAACTCATATATAACTGTTTACCTGAATTCCTACTCATATCCATAAGTTGTGTAACTACAAATAAACTATCTCCTATATGCCTATCTAATCTAAAACCTCCTTGCATTTCCCCCACTACATTATTCCCTTCCATCCATTTTACAACTCTTCTAGCCACCATATACGAGAAAACTTTATATAAAACTGATGTTACCACTATTGATCTATAATTATTCAACTTTCCATGATCCTTACCCTTTCCTTTAAATAATAATCTTACTCTTGTATTACTCCAACTACTTGGGAAAACTCTATTCTGTGCCATTTTATTAAAACAGGATAATAACTTTACTTTTGCCCTATATCCTAAATTCATTACCATCTCTGCTGCCCATCCATCTAAACCTCTTGCCTTTCCACTTTTCAATTTCTTCTCTACCTCATTCAGTTCATTTTCTGAAAACCTAATATTCCCATTACTATATGTTTTCTATCACTCTATCATTCACATCTAACATCTTTTCTATATTCATTACATATCTATTTAAGATTATCTCTAAATCTTCTCTAGAGCTACACTCTATTCCCTCATCATCTAGTAATACTATCTCTCTCCCCCCTACATTCCTCCTTTTAATGTAATTCCAAAATTTTTTACTCCCATCTCTTCCACTTTTATTAATATCCTCCAACAATTTACTATTCAATTTCATTCTCTCTCTATAATTATCTATTTTAGCTAACTTCTTCTTTTCTAAGTACTTTTCCCACTTAGCATTAATATCTTTTTCACTTTCCTTATTCTTAATAGAACACTTATATTCTCTACATGCTTCTTTCCTCTCTTTTACACTTTTACTAATTCTCATTTTTTATTACTTTTATTCTCTGAATATTCTCACCTAAAATCCTATTTGCCACTTTTTCTACTTCTTTACACCAGTCCTTATACTCATCCCCAACCCATTCTTCCATGATTTCTTCAACTTGTATTTTATACTCTTCCAACTTATTCTTATCATTCACTCTCCATCCACATCTTTCACTATTATTTCTACTTTTATTTCTATTCTCCATCACATTACTAACCATTTCAATTACAATGAAGTTATGATTACTAGTGCATACTTTTTCTTCATTATCAAAAACTTAATTTTTCATATTTTATTTATTCCCTCTTTCTCTACCAATACATAATCTATTGTATGAAATATATTATTTCTAGACCATGTGTATTGTCCCTCATAAATATTTAATAAATTTCCAATACTCAAATTCACTTTCTGACTTCTTTAGAATTTTTTTACAACGTTGATATCAATAAAAGCATTATGTTAAAATCTATTTTATAAAAAACACAGGTCATTATCAGTTAGAATAATCTTAATACAATGATCTAAAGTTATAGAATAAGTGTTTTTAAAGAGAAAACTTTCGATGACGAAGATGAAAGTTTACAAATTAACTCCTCCATTCTTCAAGACAAATATTTATTTTCCATCTTTCAGTTTTACTCTTCTTAGATTTTTCCTTTATGAATTTAATTTTCATACTTTCCATTTTTCTCTAACAGTACCATATATTTTACATGATTTGGAAAAATGTCAGATCCACTAAAAAACATCATGTATTCTCCTTCCTATTCCATTTGTATATCCAATCTACAATACTCTTAAGATTTGAAATACAAACATTCTTCATGCACCATGAACTTAATTGTAAATATAGAGGATTTGAACAGACTTTCAAGAACTCTTCAACTATCCACACTATCTCATACCACTGATATAAATGATCACACCCATGTACAAAATATAAATAATCACCAAAGAAAAAAACTTCATACTTTAATGGATAGGCTTTAATCTACTCCAATCTCTAACTCTTCAGTCGTCCATACCATTGAAAATCTGATTATTTATCTGGTGATTCTTTATCTTTTCTACATGTGTGTGATCATATGTATCAGTGGTATGAGACTGTGTTGATAGTTGGAGGGTCATGAAAGTCTGTGTTCAAATCTCCTATATGTACAATCCTCTTAAGAATAGAATAATAAAAATGGGCATATAAGGTTCAACTGATTTCACATTTAACTTCCAATTATTCTATATCCCTCAATTGATATTTATAAAAATTATCATAGTTTCACATGTTCAGGACTTCTCCCAATCTATTTTTATATTAATAACTTATTCTGTTGATTCTTTGGACTTTTATTTTGTAGTTTATCTATAAAGTAATTTATTTATATAATAGAATATACAATATTATTAAAACAGGCAAAACTCACTATATATATATTGTCACACTGCAAGTTAGAGTAATCAGTGGATGCCAAAAGACTTGTGCATAAAATCCCCCATCTAATGCCTGCTCATCCAATATCCCCAGACTAGTTTCTGGATTTTGGCCTTCATCAATGAGGAGCCTTGGATCTAAGAGCATTGCACCTAGATCTTAGGATCTAATGCAACCATCCAGCAGCCACCTTTTATCACCACTTAACTACAAAACTATGAGCCTTAAATTGAAAACACCTTAATATTTTCAATCCAAGCTCATCATCTTATATAGTCATATAGGTCTGAACTCAGTTCAGTATCCATACATTTGGATTGAAAATATAAAGCTGTTTTCAATTTAAGACTCATAGTTTTGTAGTTAAGTGGAGATAAAAGGTGGGTACTGGAGGGTTGCAGTAGATCCTAAGATCTAGGTGCAGTGCTCTCAGATCCAAGGCTCCTCACTGATGAAGGCCACAAGCCAGAAACTGGTCAGGGGATATTGGATGCATAGGCACTAGATGGTGATTTTATGCACAAGCCTTCTGTCATCAATTGATTACTCTAGCTTGCAGTATGGCAATATGTATAGTGAGTTTTGCCTGTTTTAATAACAGTTATAAGCAAGCATAAAAAGTAGTGGTCATGTAAAGAATATAAAATGCTTATCAATTTCTTAGATGTAATATAATCAGGAGCTGGTCTGCTAAAAAACTTAACAAACTGTCCTTTTTTGGCAATGTGTATAAGATCTCTGCCTTAAGGGCAAATTGGAATAACTAGGCAATAGTTTATAATGGTCAATTCTTAACCTTTAATGATAATCAGTGGTAATTTGATCTCTTAATACAATTTATTCTACTACATTAGATTTGAAACTGTCATAAAGTAATGAAGCCTTTTATATAAAAACATTTGCAAATATTTTTTCTAGTTATTTAACAATTCAATGTGTTTAAGCACAATGGATGACTAAATTAAAAGCTTCCTGGATTCATTCTTATCTGAGTAAATTAAAAAATATTTTACTTATTGAATAGGATTGTATTCTATGTGATTATTTGAAAGTCATATGATCTGCTAATTATATTTTTTCATCCATTGCACTTGTGTTGTGCAGTAGCATTACTAATATGATTCAGTTTTAATATATTTAAAGCAAGCTCTCATTACATATGATCATCTGACTGTTCCTATTCCATATTTGATGTACAAATGATATTATCTATGTACAGTTTGAAAAGAACAAAGTTCTCTTTCAAATAACATTTCATTATCATTATTAAATTTATTAAGAATTTTTAGTTATACATAATTTTATATGATTTTTTAAATTCACTTCAGTGGAAAATCAAAATGCTAATCTGACTTGATATTTTAGTTAGTGTGTGTATATGATTCAAGGTTTAATTAACTTAGAGTTGATCTTTTAAATCTGCTGTGTACCAATCATGATTCATTTTTAATGTTCACAGTTCAATTTAGACTTTTATTTTACACACTACAATGTGCAAGTTAAACAAGCTATGAAAATGAAAAATCTTCCTTTCATGTATAAGTTTAGATATCTCAAGAACATACCTATATTTCCTCATTAACTCGACCTAATATTTTATTACAATGTACACTGCCAGCAGAATCAGTTTTACATTTATTTAAAAGGGGCCAGAATCCATAGACTCACTGATCCATCGCATTGCATCATCAATTCTTAACTAATTACAATAATAAAAATAATACACAAACATATCTTTACTGCTGGTATAGTAAAACTTTTATTTTTAAAACCAATTTCAATTACCTTTTTTTTTAAAAAAAAATAAAAACCCAAAATAATGTTTTTCTGAAGGTTTGTGATGATGGTGTTCTAGCTGTATTTTTATATTGGAATATTTCCATCATCTAATATGTGTGTTGAATGTCTTTAGAAAAGTTTACTTTTATTTAAATATTCCAAATGCATTCAACTGTTAGTAATATCACAGCAAATAGGTAAGTATATGCACCAACTCTGTTCCACAGTTATAGTATAACTCCATGTTTTGTGTTTCTGGTGTGATTAGATGTTTAGGCTAGGTATTTTCCTGTATGTGTAGATTTTTGGTAAACTGTAGTTTTGATTTTGCCATGAGGGAGTCTTGTCACAAGAACATCTAAGAATGCCAATTTTTGTTCTTGTTCTGGTTCTATTGTGGACAAGAACAAAAACTGGCATTCTTAGATGTTCTTGTGACAAGACTCCCTCATGGCAAAATCAAAATTAGTTTACCGAAAACCTACACATACAGGAAGATATCTAGCCTATACATCTAATCACAACAGAAACACAAAAGATGGAGTTATACTATCATTGTGGAATAGAGCAAAAGAAGTTTGATCAAAAACTGGCAATTTAAAAAAAGAAAAGATCTATATTGTGACAGAATGGGTTCGAACCCAGTCACAAATAAATTATTTAATCGGCAAACATATATAGATGTAGATATATATAATATTTAATTTTGTTTATTACGTGGTGGTGGTGGTGGTTACAAAACCCTATTTACCTCTCACTAGACAGGTGTGTACTACCGAATAGGTATATGATGTATCAATATACGTGCCTGTGTAGTTTTATTTAATTAAGTGATTTGACCTAAAAATATTATTATTCAAACTTATGGGTTATTCTCACAACTGTAATATATCCCCAATGTGTATTTATGGTCATCCGAAGGACACCAAGTGCCAATCCCTATAAGAATATAAGAATTACATGAAGTGGACATATTACCAACAAGAATACTATTTACGTAATGTGAGAGAGGTTTTGACCATCAGCTGGCTCAGTCTCATGGTCGGGTGGTATTGCAGCTGTGAGTAGCTACGAATGAGGTTAAGAGTTCTCTTTTATTTTTAAACATAAAAATAAATAAAATAATCATAAACTAAATAAATGGATTTATAAACAATTAAACTAAGTCAATACTCTACTTTCTTGATGTATTTATTTAATATTATAAAAAAAAAACAATATTTAGCACTCTGTCATTTCAAATCGCAATCATACGCCATTCTTCTTAATAGATCTCTCATACATATCTCAAGTAGTGAAGGTCGATACTATGAAAATTTTGTATCATGTGACTTTCAACGCTAGTTACTTTATTACGTCCATAATGGTATGAAGCTTTAAAGAAATCTTATAAAGTTAGTTCACACGTCATCTTCACTGATTATTGCAAAATACAAAATTTCCTTTTTATAAAGAAGATTTAAAAAGATCAATGATTAAAGTTCTTTACCTGGATTTCCCGGGAAGTAGTAAAAGCAATTTTTATTTTATTTAGTATATAGTTCCGTTCCGCAGGTAGATTATGCAATTCAAGGTAACGATTTGAGGTCTTTATGTCCGTTGGCCGATGAGGTTCATTTGATTCCACACTGGAATTAGATGTTGTTTCGAGGCATCATGGTTTTATTGAGGCAGCTGCAGCAGGTTGGGATCAAGAGCCTGAATCCGATGTGACTTCTCTTACCCCGACATGTCTTTTGAAATTGCCATTATATATTTTAAATATTAAAGCCGTTTAGGTGTTCAGTTGTAGCTCTGCCAGAAAAAGATCCTATGCATTCTGGGTGGCTCGCTTTTATAGCCCCCTCAATTGGTTCTAGAAGCTTCTTTTTTTATCTCACTTCCGATTTTAAATGTGGAATAACCAGATCCGTTAGATGTGTGAAAACTCGTGTCGTAGCTTCTATTGTAATATAACAGAAAATAAAATCTCATTCTGCCGGAAAACTCTAGTTTTTTCAATGTGAAATAAAAATCTCATTTCTCTCTTTTCACTACTTAATTCATTCATACATGCATTTGTCACACACACATATATATCATTTAAGATGACAGAGTCCCTCTCCCCATAATTAAATATTATATATATACATATCTAGATCTATATATGTTTACCGATTAAATAATTTATTTGTGACTGGGTTCAAACCCATTCTGTCACAATACCTCCTCCTCCAAAAGCCTTCAAATACATTTGCGTATTTTGAATGGCTCCTTTTGTACAACACTTAGGTATAACCTGGTTCTTTGATTTGCCCTTTGCTTGCAAAGGGCCAGGCAGGCTTTAATGCCCAAGCATTATATGACCCCCTGATTCCGTGCCCAGTGTCCACCCAAAATGCATTATCCCCTTGATTTCGGCAGATAGTACATGGGCCTTCATATAGGTTGCAAAACTTGCGGCATACGAATTTACCCAAATCACTGATGTGAGGGGTTTTAACCATGACTATATCCCCTACTTTAAATATGGGTGCCCTATGTCTCACTTTCTTTCCCTTTGATGGCTCACTTGCTGTATTGTTTGATATGCTCTAATGTAATCACTCTTCTTGTCAATAGGTGGTTCTTCCATTCCTGGCACAAAAGTCTTTATCTGACATGGTATGTGCTGTCCAAATTGGAGGCGAAATGGAGCAAAACCGCTAGATTCATTTATGTTCCAGTTTATGAAATCCACCACTCGAGGAGTCCATTTAACCCAGCCTTTATGATTCGTGCCTGTATATGTGCGAAACAAACGCCCCAACTCCCTCATTACTCATTCACAGGGGTTGGATTGCGGGTTCCTGATTGAGGTAAAATTATGTCTAATCCCCTGGTGTTGGATCCACTTGCGCCATTCCTTGGACATGAAGGGAGTACCATGGTCAGACAATATGCTCTTGGGTTTTCCAGTCTCTGTAAAATATCTGCCTTCTAGCATTTTGATGGCATTCTTTGCATTCGCCTGTGCAATAGAATATGCTGACACGTATTTTGAGAATAAATCATATGTGACGAGATTTTTTTTATTGAATGCCGGCAGAGGGCTGTAAAAATCTAATGCTATCATTTCTTGCTGTCTATTTGGTATTATGGACAGCATGGAAGCTGCATAATTCTGGTTTGCTGGTTTGGTTCTCTGACAACTTTCACAATCCCTCAACATGTTCAAAACTGATGCATGGATGTTCGGCCAGTAAAACCATTTTCGAACCAAATGCTCTGTATTTAAAGCACCATAATGGCCGTATAGTTGGTGGAGATAACTTGTCACCTCTTTCCGCAATGTAGGAGGTATAACTGGTTTCCACTGCTCTGGATCATCATGTGTCCGGTACTGTAGAATATTTTTGTGAAGCCGGTACCTTGTTTCCTTTCCTGTCTTTGTTGAGCTCTCACCATTTGTTCCCTTTCCTATTCGTTTGATTATCTCGCTTAATTGTTCATCTTGATCCTGCCAATCTTCCAAATGAGCCAGGTCCTCTTCAACCCTCTTGTTCCTTCCTATATCCATACTAGCAATATACAGGTTCTCCACACCCGGATAATCAGGACAGTGACCAGATGGATTCCGGCTCAAAATATTGGCCACAATATTCTCCGGTCCCTTCCAATACTGAACGGTATAATTATATTCCTGCAACAACAAGCTCCAACGGATCAGCCAGCTGTTGGTGAGGTAGCTACGATTTATAAACTCGAGGCTCTTATGATCAGTCATTACGATGATTTCTGACCCTAACAAAAACGGATGAAACTTCTGAAATGCCCAGATGATTGCCAGTGCCTTTTCTGTGGAATAATTTAATTTGGGCCCCTTGAGTAATCTGCTGATGAAATACAGTACTCCCATTTGATTTCCTTCCTGTATTTGTGACAGTGTAGCCCCCAAACCATACCCACTGCTATCTGTTTGAACCACAAACGGTTTGGTAAAATCCGGAAAAGAAAGCATAACTTGTCTAGTAAATCCCTCCTTTATGTCTTCGAGAGCCCTCTCCTGTTCTTGATCCCATTTCCAGGGATGTACCTTTTCTCAATAATCTAACCAAAGATTGTCTGTTCAGCCAATCACTCATGGAATCTGTTGCAGAAGTTACAAAGACCCAAGAATGATTGTACCTGCTTTTGAGATTTAGGTTTAGGAAACTCCTTGATGGCCTATACCTAGTCTGGGTGGGGTTCATCCCCTGGGCTCCCACCAAGTGACCCAAGAATGTCACTTCATCTTTCATCATAGTACTTTTTTTAAATTGATTTTGATACGCTTATTCTGACATTCTCGAAGAAACATCTCAACATCTTTTTGATGCTCCTCAATACTGGATGAGGCTATCAATATGTCATCAACGTACATCGTTGTGTTTCTTGATTTCATCCACCAACACTTGGTCTAGACACCTTAACAAACCATCCCCACTATTTATGAGCCCAAATGACATTCTGTTAAATTGGTACGAGTATCCTCCATACCAAAAAGCTGTATATTGCCGGTCCTCTGGGTGGAGCTGGATCTGCCAGTAACTGGCCGTCAGGTCGAATGTTGAGAATACCCGCTTACCCTTGAATCTTCCCAATAACTCATTTATCGGAGGTGGAATGTTACAGTCTGGAATTGTTGCCTGGTTCAATTGTCTCGCATCCAGACATAATCTAACGGCCCCACTCTTCTTCTTAACCACCACTAGAGGGTTACAATATGGTGATGAACATTTAGATATTATTCCCCATTCTACCATCTGGTTTACTTGTTTTGTTACCTCTTCCCTATATTGATATGGCATGGGATATGAGCGTGATTGCAAAGGCTGGTCCAGCCTCAGTTTGATGCGTTGTTCAAAACCCGGTATTATGCCTGGTACTTCTGAAAATACTTGAGGATATTGATATAAGTCTGCCTGAAAGCCTCCTTCTCCTCTTTGTTTGCTGCTATTATCTCCTGGATTTTCTCTTCAATCTCGCTCTCTTTCCCTTTTGTCTGGATTACTCCTATTGATTGACGTAACTGTGCTGTGGTAAACTTGGTGACTTCCCCTTCACAGGTGAACCGACTGGTTTTAAAATCTATTGCGCATCGATACCATTTCAAGAAATCTGTTCCTATCAATATGTCATGTATCAGATCTTTCATAATTAGAAAGACATGAGGAAATGGTTTTCCATTGATATGAAGATCCATCCATACCTGCTTGGGTTCAACCCTAGCCATTTTATTTGCCATTCTGATTTGGATGGGTTTAATGGGTAGGGTCCGTATGCTAGTCTGACAGCCTATGATTGGTGTATACACTTCCTCAGACATCACAGAGATCTGACGGACAGAATCCACCAATGCCTCAGCCTGCCTCCCAGCAATCTCTATTTCGATTTTTGGACAGCCCACACTTGAATATTTAGGAGTCCATTCCTTATCAGAACATATCAGGTTTCCCATGCACCTCTCTTCCCCCTTCCGGTCCCAGTTTTCTTCTTTCATTTCTTTCCGCCACTGTTCGCTGATCTCTAATTGTCCTAGTACTCTATCAACCTCCTTTACACTTTTCCTTGATGTTTCCCCTATGCTTATCATTACTTCGCTGTCCATTGATATGAAGATCCATCCATACCTGCTTGGGTTCAACCCTAGCCATTTTATTTGCCATTCTGATTTGGATGGGTTTAATGGGTAGGGTCCGTATGCTAGTCTGACAGCCTATGATTGGTGTATACACTTCCTCAGACATCACAGAGATCTGACGGCCAGAATCCACCAATGCCTCAGCCTGCCTCCCAGCAATCTCTATTTCGATTTTTGGACAGCCCACACTTGAATATTTAGGAGTCCATTCCTTATCAGAACATATCAGGTTTCCCATGCACCTTTCTTCCCCCATCCGGTCCCAGTTTTCTTCTTTCATTTCTTTCCGCCACTGTTCACTGATCTCTAATTGTCCTAGTACTCTATCAACCTCCTTTACACTTTTCCTTGATGTTTCCCCTATGCTTATCATTACTTCGCTTGGCAGATTTCTGCATACAATCCTTAAAATGTTTTTTTCTGACAAATTAAATGCCTCTAATTCCCTCAGTTGTGCCACCTGATGTCTGAAGAACTGGACATGTCTCTTCCCCTTCCTCCTTAAACCTTTTCTGAATATGGGCTTTGATCTGTTCCTGAAGTTCCTCACTCCAGAATATTTTGTTTATAGCCCTCTCATACTCTCCAAACATCTTTGGCTTCATCTTTAGTGACCCCCACCAATCCCAGGTGTGCTCCTGCAAGTGGCTGTGGGCCACTATTATTTTATCGCATTCTCCCATCTCATATCTGTAAAAGTATCTTTTTAAACTTTTTAGATGTTCCCTGGGCTTTTCCCCCCTTTTCCCTTTGAATATCTGTATTTTAATCATCTCATTTCCTTCCCTCTCCATCTCTCTCACCCTTTTATATTATTTTAATTTATTTCTTTGGATTTTCTATCTCTGGTTGGACGTCTCAGACTCACTCCCCCATCCCAGAACTGCCCTCCTGTTAGCTACTTTACTCTCGAAACCACATCCACTTACATAAACAAAAGATAACAGATTGCATATGTTTGACCTACTGCACCAACACGACATGACAAAATGGTTATTTCTTGAAACCTCCTCCATCAACCAACAATAATCACGGATTACCTATTCTTGGCCTATTGCACTTCCTTTATTTAAAATGATCCGAGCAATATATATATATTCCAAACAAATGTACTTTAATCTATGAACCATCTATTTATATATACAAATGTTTTTCCCATAATAATCCAACTAAATATCGCTTTGATAACGGATTTAAAAAAAAAACAGCATGTATTTTAATTTATTTAAACTAATTGAGCGATATATATACAAAACAAGTGTACTTTAATCTATTTACAGTGATTCACATTTGAACCATCTCTTTAAATATACAAACATTTTTCCCGTAATAATCTAAACTAAATATCGCATTATTAACGGATTTAAGAAAAACAAAAACAAAACAACAGCATGTATTTTAATTTACTTACTGATTGAGCGATATATATATATATACAAAACAAATGTACTTTAATCTATTCAAAGTGATTCAAGTTTGAATTCTCTATTTAAAACCTATAAACGCTTTTCCTGCAATACTATAAGCAAATATCGCTTTGTTAACATATTTCTGAAATCTCATAACTCTCCCCATTCCCTTCTACTTCTCTTTGAAGCACTTTAGTTGGGACATCATTATAACAAAACCCTATTTACCTCTCACTATCCAGGTGTGTACTACTGAATAGGTATATGATGTATCAATATACGTGCCCGTGTATTTTTATTTAATTAAGTGATTTGACTTAAAAATATTATTATTCAAACTTATGGGTTATTCTCACAACTGTAATATATCCCCAATGCGTATTTATGGTCATCCGGACACCAAGCACCAATCCTATACGAATATAAGAATTATGCGAAGTGGACATATCACCAACAAGAATACTATTTACGTAATGTGAGAGAGGTTTTGACCATCAACTAGCTCAGTCTCATGGTCGTGTGGCATCACAGCCAAGAGTAGCTACGAATAAGGTTAAGAGTTCTCTTTTATTTTTATTTTTAAACATAAAAATAAATAAAATAATCATAAACTAAATAAATGGATTTATAAATAATTAAACTAAGTCAATACTCTACTTTCTTGATATATTTAGTTAATATTATAAAAAAAAACAATATTTAGCACTCTGTCATTTCAAATTGCAATCATACGTCATTCTTTTTAACTCTTTCCTAGGTCCAACCGCTATTTTGCATTTGAAGTGCCCCCTATTACATTTTGTACGACCCGCGATATCGCGTTTCAATTTTCCTTTGACAACCATAAGCAGTTTTGAACAAAAAATCTTGTTTTTTCGATTCTAGCACATGCGTATACTATTCAGGTATTAGTTTGTAAAGTTTCACATAGATCGCAGTTATAATTAATGATTTATTCGTCGTACCATGGTTCATAATTTGTGATCCCATATTTACTCTTTTTCCTACTTGTCTAGTGAGAAGACTGTGATTGCTTTCAGCGCAACAATTTCAAATATGATTTGTTTATTCTTTCAATTGGTAAGTTATAATAATTATTTATGATTTATTTTTCTTTTTAAAAAAATATTTCTATAAAAATAAGCTCTTTGACTTTCTATTTAGATATCTAGAATCTGTGATAATTTTTCATCTTTTATTTTCTTGCACGCATTTTTTGATATTTATTCTTGCATGCATTTTTTGATATTTATTCTTACAAATATTATTTGAAATCAAGTAAATATTACTAGCTAAATATTAAGTATATTTCAAAAAATTATAATAATAAGAGTATTTTCTTCGTACATTTTGAAAATATGCAGCATCATTTTGTGAACTGAAAATTTTCAATATCATGTGATGTTTTCTTATCTAAATGTTTGAATATCTATTATATTTTTTTACTAAATATTTTAGGTTTTAGAAAGTATGTGAATCAAAACTTGATTTATATATATTTTTATAATAATGTATTTTCAATAAATAAAATAAACAGCATTTCTTTTTCATATATTTTGTGTTACGTGATAGCATATATATATATATATTCATTTTGAAAATTTTCAATATCACGTGATGTTTGCTTATCTATAAAATTTTGAATATCTATTATATTTTTTTACTAAATATTTTAGGTTTTAGAAAGTATGTCAAAACTTGATTTATATAATAATGTATTTTCAATAAATAAAATAAACAGCATTTCTTTTTCATATATTTTGAGTTACATGATAGCATATATATATATATATATATTCATTTTTCACCTCTCATTATATCCATCTGTTTTTTGGACAAAAAATATATAAATATGGTTTTCTTTCATATAAAATATAATTTACATTTTAGAATGTATATGATCCAAAAATTTTGATTTATATATATTTATAATTCAATAAATAAAATTAGCATTTCTTTTTCATATATTTTGAGTTACGTGATAGCTTATATGCATATATCTGGAATTGTAAAAATGTTCAATTTGGGCCTCTTTTTTGAAAAAAAAAAAAACTATGGAAAGGTTAATAGATCTCTCATACATATCTCAAGTAGTGAAGGTCGATACTACGAAAAGTTTGTATCTTGTGACTTTCAACACTAGTTACTTTCTTACATCCGTAATGGAATGAAGCTTTAAAGAAATCTCATAAAGTTAGTTTGCACGTCACCTTCACTGATTATTGCAAAATACAAAATTTCCTTTTTATAAGAAGATTTAAAAAGATCAATGATTAAAGTTCTTTACCTGGATTTCCCAGGAAGTAAAAGCAATTTTTATTTTATTTAGTATATAGTTCCGTTCCACAGGTAGATTATGCAATTCAAGGTAACGATTTGAGATCTTTATGTCCGTTGGCCGATGAGGTTCATTTGATTCCACGCTGGAATTAGGTGTTGTTTCGAGGCATCATGGTTTTATTGAGGCAGCTGCAGCAGGTTGGGATCAAGGGCCTGAATCCGATATGGCTTCTCTTATGCCGACATGTCTTTTGAAATTGCCATTATATATTTTAAATATTAAAACCATTTAGCTGTTCACTGTTGTAGCTCTGCCGGAAAAAGATACTATGCATTCTGGGTGGCTCGCTTTTATAGCCCCCTCCAGTGGTTCTAGAAGATCCTTTCTTTATCACTTCCAATTTTCAATGTGAAATAACCAGATCCATTAGATGTGTGAAAACTCGTGTCGTAGCTTCTATTGTAAAATAACAGAAAATAAAATCTCATTCTGCCAGAAAACTCGTTTTTTCAACGTGAAACAAAAATCTCATTTCTCTCTTTTCACTACTTAATTCATTCATACACACATTTGTCACACACACATATATATCATTTAAAATGACAGAGTCCCTCCCCCCATGTTTATGTATTTGTAACCACCACCACGTAATAAACAAAATTAAATATTATGTATCTAGATCTATATATGTTTACCGATTAAATAATTTATAGTGAACACCTAAACGGTTATAATATTTAAAATATATAATGGCGATTTCAAAAGACATGTTGGGGTAAGAGAAGCCACATCGGATTCAGGCCCCTGATCCCAACCTGCTGCAGCTGCCTCAATAAAACCATGATACCTCGAAACAACACATAATTCTAGCATGGAATCAAATGAACCTCATCGGCGAACGGATATAAAGATCTCGAATTGTTACCTTGAGTTGTCTAATTTACCTGTGGAATGGAACTATATAATAAATAAAATAAAAATTGCTTCTACTACTTCCCAGGAAATCCAGGTAAAGAAATTTAATCATTGATCTTTTTAAATCTTCTTTATAAAAAGGAAATTTTGTATTTTGCAATAATCAGTGAAGGTGACGTGCAAACTAACTTTATAAGATTTCTTTAAAGCTTCGTTCCATTACAGACGTAAAAAAATAACTAGTGTTGAAAGTCACATGATACATACTTTTCGTAGTATCAACCTTCACTACTTGAGATACGTATGAGAGATCTATTAAAAAGAATGACGTATGATTGCGATTTGAAATGACAGAGTGCTAAATATTGGGTGCTTTCTTATTTTCTTTCCTGCCACTGCTAGAGACGTCATTTCTGCAAAAATTGCAGAAAATATTCAGAGTAGGGGGCCAAAAAGCAGACGACGCAACTTCTGGCCACTAGATGGCGCTGTTCACCATGCGTATGCACAGCAACAACATGCCATGTGGCCAAAAGCAGACGACGCAAAGTTCCAGCCACTAGATGGCGCTGTTCACCATGCGTACGCACAGAAACATTATGCCAAGTAGCAGCCAGCACTACTGCCCGCTAGGTGGCGCTGTTAGCCATAGGTAAACCGATCCAGTTCACATCGTCTGCTAAACAGCGACTACCCAGCATTCTAGCCCACTAGGTGGCGCTGTTTCTCCACGCCATGCGCGGAAAAAACGGCACCGTTTAGAAGCGATATTTACATTCGCTTGCTAGTTCCGGTTTGCCTCCACGTTCTTAAAATAAATACAGCATATAATGTGAAAGTGTGAATAATATAGAAAACCATAACTATTTAAATCTGCTTTAAAATTTAATATTCTTACATTGAGTTTCACTCTCGGATAAATCTATGTATTCTTAAATTATTTTCTTTTAAAAATCGATGTCTTTTTTTTCTCTAAAAATGTTTTTTAAGGTAAGTTTTAACGACTCCCGTAATCTTTCAAAACAATTCTGACCTTCGTTATTTTGAAAAGTGATTGGTTTTTTTTTACTTTCAAATAATATTTGCAGCAATTTTTAAAGTAATACAAAATACATTTCAGTTTATAGATCTTTTATTTAGCAAACGTATTATTTTAAAAAGATAAATTTGCGTTTTGTTTACGTGCAAATAATAATTCGAAGATCACTTTACACAATAAATTTATTAAAATTAATATGTTACCAAAACATCAAACAGATTGTAGTGCGTGGTGATTTATTCGGAATGTAAAAATCGAGTAAAAATATTCAAGACGTAAATATTAATTCAACTTGTATTTTACAACTTTAAAATCATTTTAATAACTAAAAATGTCATAACGTGTTATTTTAAAAAGTTAAATTTGCGTTTTGTTTACGTGCAAATAATAATTCGAAGATCACCTTACACAATAAATATTTTTAAATTACTGGAGCCAAAACAAATAAAATTATCCTTTAAATATATTAAAAGATCTATTCAGTTCAAAAATAAATTTATTAAAATTAATATGTTACCAAAACATCAAACAGATTGTAGTGTGTGGTGATTTATTCTATGTAAAAATCGAGTAAAAATATTCAAAACGTAAATATTAATTCAACTTGTATTTTACAACTTTAAAATCATTTTAATAACTAAAAATGTCATATACTCACAAGGAAATTTCAAAATAATAGGTTTAATAAGTATGGAAAAGTAAGATATTTAGCTTCTCTTCTCCACATCACTTTCTTATTTCATCTATCCATCTCACATGTGGTCTCTTCCTGGGTCTTCTACAATCTCTTAGAATCCAGTTTAAGATTACAATTGTCCATCTACTATCATCTCTTCTAGAAATATGTCCAGCCCAACTCCACTTTAATCTTTTCAATGAAGTCAGTTGCACCTTATTGTTCTCTTACCGATATATTGGGTTCTCGATCTCTTTCTTTTACTCCCAATATACATCTCTCCATACTTCTTTGAGTGGTCTGAAATCTGTATTGCTCTTCTATTAAGTAGGAACAGGTAAAATACGTTTATTAAAAAATCTTTCTTTACAAACACATAGGCATATTTCCTTTTAGTATCAAGTTATTTCTACTAAAAGCACTCCAACCAAGTTTAATTCTATGATTAATTTCATCCATTATGTTTCCATCTGTATTAATAATCTGACCAAGGCGTTTGTAACTGTTAACTTCTTCTAACTCATCATAAACAATCTTTATTTTCATATTTTTGAGAAAATCCATTAAACATCACTTGAGTCATTTTAACATTTATCTTTAGTCCTACTTTCATCTGATAACTACTGCAACATTTCCTGTAGATCTAAAGCATTATTAGCAAAAACAACTACATCATCTGAAAAATCTAAATGACCGAAATAATCATTTACTTTCACTCCTTTAGCTTTTCATTTTAATCCACAAAATACTTCTTACAGCACTGCTGTAAAAAGTTTTGGGGATATGGAGTCACCCCGTCTTACATGTTGACTTTTCCAGTATCATTATCTAATCTAATTGCTGCTGTTGCATTTTTATAAATATTCTTTAAAATATGACAATATCTTGGATCTATACCTTGATGATCCAATGCTTTAATCACTGAAAAAAAATTTAGATTCAAATGCCTTTTCATAATCTAGAAATCGAAAACATAATGTCAACTCATATTCATTTGTCCTTTCTATAACTTCTCTCAATCCCTGGATATGATATCCTGTACTAAAACCACTTTTAAATCCAGATTGTTCTCTTGGTTGGTGGAAGTCCAGTGTTCTCTGTAGACGAGTTGTAATTATCTTCGTAAAAATTTTGTGTAAAATTGATAAAAGACTGATAGGTCTGTAATTTCGAATATCTTCTTTATCACCTTTTTTAAATATTAAGATTAATACTACATTATTCCAATCATCTGATACATCTTTATCATTTAGACATTTGGTATATGGCGTTGTTAAAAAATTTCTATTTTTTCAACTGCTTCTTTTAATATATCAATTATAATTCTACCATTACCTGGAACCTTTCCTTTCTTCATATATTTAATTGTATGTCTCACTTCTTTATTTAAAATTCTGGGAAATTCAGAAGATGTAATAGATATAGGAGGTTTTTGTTCTTTATTACTATATAATTGTTGATAAAAGTCTTCTATCCATTCCATGATGTCATCTCTCTTTTTAGTAATAATTCCAGCTTTTTTTCTTATTGCAAATATAAATTTCCTACCAATACCAAAATGTTGTTTTACACTCTTGAGACTTTCATTCTCTTCTACTGCTTTCCTTCCTAGTTCACAGTTATACACTCTTATATCATTTTCAACTCTTTTCTGCATCATTTTACAAAATTCTACATATTCAATCCTTTTTAACACATCATTTTTGTGTATTTTCATATTCCCTTTTTTCTTCATAAATTCTCTAGTCTCAGTAAAAATGTTATTGGTCAAGTGCTGCTTTTTTCAACCAGCTATTTTTGTTGCAGTTTTTAAAAGTGTATCAGTTGTTTTCATATTAATTTCATTCAAATGTGAATCATGTTCAAAATCTACTAAAACTTGAAACCTATTTGTAAGTTCTAATTTAAATTCATTAGAATGTTTCTGAAAATTAGGAATATCAACTGTAAATATTGTTTTTCTTAATAATTTTTGTCTCTCTAGTTTTGCACTAACATGTATTTCACATCTTACAACTTCCTTTGCATTTCATTTTGACAACAGAAACTTGAACGAAAATATATTAATTTATTAGTTACAAAAAAATCTGAAAAGTTCAGAAATCTACTGCCAAAAGAAAGTACAAAGATCTGAACCTTTCCCATCACATGGCTGATTGTTAGTTTTTTTTTGTGAGATTAATTGTTAATGCCTCGTTTATTATAGCTAGCAATGAGCAAAAAATTGTATATTTTTTGTAGCTTATTTAAATGTTTATGATTATTTTTATAAAATATTTGTATAATAATTATTTAAAAACAAAAGTATCCATGATTACACTTTGATTTTAGTCAAATATATTTTTTTAAAAAAAAAAAAGTTAAGAAATATGTTGAAGTGGTAGAAAGGAAATTATAAGTAATAGCTTGCTAAATATAGTAGTACATAACTTTTGTGATATCTTAATAATTATAAATCAATTTTATAAATTTTAGAAGAAAATTTCATAGATTTGTGATGACTTAACATTAATTCATTTGGTTTTTACAAATAAAGTTCAATCAACAAAAATTTTGATAGTCTTCTCTTAGCGTGTTGAAACCACTAGAAGGCGTACTTTCTATATAAACACAGAAATATGCCTTTTACCCGGCTTAATATTTCTGTGCTTTTGCATAGAAAGTTATAACCTATAGAACAGTTCTATTCATATTAGCCATTAGCAGGATTAGATGGCATTGCACACCAACATTATGGCCTGCTGATGTGCTTCATGACACTATGCAAATGTGCACACTTAATAGATCACTACTGTATAGTGTGAGGGTGTTTGGAATCCAATTATGCCTTTGTAATAGTGATCTTACATCCTAACTGACGTTCTAGTACATACTAATAATTGTAAGCATGTCCCTATGCTTCCCTACATATCATAGAATGTGAAAACAATTGCAAAAGGATCAGGCCAAGCACCATTTTACACCAGTCATGTGAAAAGATGTTTGTGTGAGAACAGCTATGAATCAAATGAAATGGCTGAGGTTGCACATTGTTTTGAAAATCATAAGCTTGGTTTGATTCAGAGTACTGCCTCTATTGACCAATTCTTCGGACCGGCAAAACCATCACCTCCCCCTGCACATTCCAGTGCACCATGCTGACATGTCTAATGTAATTTACAAATGTAATTATTGTACTTTAGAAAATAATGTCGCTTTATAAATTGAGTACTGCATCTTTTGGCTGATCCTTCAGACCGGCAAAACCATCGGTCCTCCCCTCCCCCTATGCACATTCCAGCACTACATGTGGATTTGTGGAATGTAATTTAAAATATTGTATTTCAGAAATATTTTTTTTACAAAATAATGTTTCGTAAATTGTTTAAAAATAGTTTGCAAATTGTCACAAGGTGGTAAAATGTCTAATGTAATTTAAAAACGTAATTATTCCATTTTAGAAAATAATGTTAAAGTTGAAAATAAAAAAAAAAGGCCCGGTAATGTTATATTTCTGTGCGTTTGCATAGAAAGTACACCCTCTCGCGGTTTCAACACGTTAAGAGAAGACTATCAAAATTTTATTACTTTTATTTTTTTCAGCAATATTGCTATAATTACTTCAAAAAGAAAAAAAAGTAATTGTTCTTACTATGTACTTCACTTTATAATTTTTAAATATATTTGCAAAGTTCAAATATGAATTTTAAGGATGTAGTTTTGTTTATAAACTTATGTTTTTAGCAAATCAAGTCCATTTTATTAAATTCTAATATAAAATTACAGTTTGTTTACTAAAATCAAATGTTAAATGCTTATAAAAATTGTCATTAGGGAGAATTATGAAAATGTCAACCTGTTAAAGTTAATATTTAATTTAGTTGGTATTTAATATCTTTCAATTTTTTTTTCGTTTGTTATAATGTGACTAGTTATTACAAATCTATTAAACATTTATTTACTAGAAAAAAAAAAGAAATTCAAGACCATCTTCAAATGCCACAAATTAGAAATCTCATTCACAAACCTAAAATGATTTAGATATATTTGTCTTAAGATTTGATTTTTTTGGTCTAAACTTTTAAAACCTTAATCTTTATTCACACTAAATAATTTTGGAGAATTGAACCCATTTATAATATTTGTGATATATATATTTTGTAGGAGATTCTTATTTTTCATGTCATTCTTTCTATAGAATTTCACACCTTTGCAGTCAAGTAATTGTAGAATGGAAATATTTTAAAAATACAAATAATTTTCTATGTACTTGAGAATCATAAAAGAATAGTAGAATTGTTTTATAATATTCTATAATTAGCATTACTAATAAATATATTTATATATAATTCAAAATTAATTAAACAACAAAATAATTCTAACAACATTGTACTAAAAAAATGATTGAGAAAAATGTAGACATATATTATACTGTATATATTTCAATACTTTAACTATTCTCAGTTGAAAAAAAAATTAAATAAAAAATTTGAATTTATAAATTATCTGCATGATGAGTTTTGTCATGAATCTGTTAATCATTATTTTGCACAATCAGTGTGAGTTCAGACGTGTGCTCTTCATTTATTTATTTATTACTACGCTTTCTTTTTTACAACATTATTCTATTTTTGTGTTATGTTAAAAATCTATATTATATAGAGTTTTTTTTTAATTAGTTGTCTCAACCATTAGTGAGATGAATATAAAAATGATTAATTAGTTTTATTAAGTAATTATCACTAATTAAATATTATTAACATTATTTTTTTGGAAATAGTACACCATGTATCAAAATTATCACATTCTTTTTTTCTGGAACTTATTGAATGTGAATTGTTCTAATGTTGTATTTTGAATGCATCAATTTAAAATTACATATTTATTTATGTATGCTGTATTAAAATTGATGTTGTTAATAACTTTTTTGTGTTTAATTAGCACCACATTGTTTGTTTTGCTTTGCACAGCTTGTTAAAAATGTTGTTATAATGTTAATTTTGATTACAAAAACCATTATTTAATAAATAGATAAATTTCAGTTTAATTTTAGTTATTTTAAATATTTATTGTTTTTTGTTGTTGTTTTGTTATGTAATAAATTAATTGAGGCAACAAATATGATTTAGTATATTAATTTGTTGTTTATTATTAGCAAATTATATTCATAAAAAACCTTATTTACCATTATTTAAGAAGCTTCATTATTTAAAGTACACTGATTTTTGAAGATAAATATGTTTATATAAGGGAAATAACTATAATTTATCATGATATTCAATTCCTTAATGATTTGTTGTTTATTCTCAATACAGTACCATAATTTATAACTTTTTATAGATAACACTGTTATAGAATTATTTATTTTTTTGCTTTAAAATCATAGTATAATTTTTCTCCATATTTTTTTTTATATGCACAAATATTTTAAGAGTGAAATTTACGGGAAGGGGGAATACACAATGCTATATAAAATATCAAAATGTTTTGAAGGTTGCTTGCCCTATTATGCCTTATTATATTAATATTTGTAATTTATTGTTTTTGAATTTTTTAATATATATATATTTTTTGAAATATATATATATTACACTTATATATGGTAAACTAAATACAACAATAGAAAATGATTGAAATCGTGGAATAATTTATATTTGCTTTCATTTATTATTATAAATATCATGTTAGATGAAGGAGACAAAACTATATTAGAAGAAAACCCCATAATCTAATATTTATGCATTGTATAATGTTTTTTATTTTATTTTATTTTCACTCTTCAAATATTGTCAAATTTATACATCCCAGTAAATTCATCAGGAACTGATAGAATTGAGTACTTACCTACATTACATTTACATTTACTTAATTCTTTAAAACAATGCGATGAAATTATTGAGATAAATAGTAAAGAATTTATGCTTCAGTGTACATTAGATACATAAAATAGATGTACATAAATAGAAAACAAAATATGTGTTACATAGATGAATTTTTTTTTTTGTTTTTTTTTATGTTTTTTTTTTTTTTTTATAAAGAAATGTTAAAATAAAACTTGTGTTGTTCATTAATAGTGCTTTATTATTATTGTGTTCACTTTTTTAAAAAGAAATAAATCTTAGACATATAAATGGCTGAAAAATTATATATCTAAGGTTACAATTGCAAAAAAAAAGAGATAATTTATTGAATGAATCATGTAAAAAGAAATAAAATAAATCTGCTATTCTTCATTTAGACTTCATGATTTCAGAATGCTAACCATTCTTATCTTAAGAAAGTTGTCAACTTACTGACTGGTATACCATTGTTTGAAAGAAATATGTTTTCAAAGATTTCTATGGAAAAGTAATTGCCAGTGAAGAAAGAGCATTGAAATTTCTAGGCCACAATGATTTTAATGATATTGAGAGCAAACTACCATGTATCAAATGCTGTTTTCAAGAAGATGAGAGGCACATCTTCTGGACTATTTTGTATTTTCATCTGGATCACATATGCTGAGAAATACCATGGCAAAATAGCATGAACTAGATCTTTTTCTAGCCTTCTTCATGATGTGCTGTCAGTTTATTGGCAATGATAATCAAAGAAAATAATTTTCACTTTAAACTTTTTTTTATTTGTTGTTACAAAATGAATTCATTTCTATTTTGATTATTTTTTGTAATTGGTATTGAATTTAAAATAAAGGATATCTATTCTTATGTGAAGCTAATAACTTTATTTTGACCTTTTAGTATAGTTTTCATAAAAAATAGTTAATGACACTTAAAACTGACCACATTTTGCCCTTCATTTTTTTAAAACCAAAGAAGAAATTTAATAAATTTCAAAGTTCCAAAACAAACCTGTCAATTACAAGTACAAGGATCAAAAGATCATAGATCTAGACTTTCTGAAGTTATATAATATATACTTAAGACACTTTTAAAGTTCACTTCAGTTATGAAGCAAACAAAGATTTTAAAATAATTTATAATGTGCAATATTATTTTTAGAATAGGTAGGTAAAATCATCATTATTATTAGCAGCCACACACAAATGAGATGACCATTTTAATGCTAAAAGAAAGAAAAAAGAGAAAGGTAAAATAACTGTAGTAATATATTAGAGATGAATTGTGGATAATTATACAAACCAATATTTGAGATACAAATATATTCGCATTGAGCATGCTAATCCATCTCTTCTTTACGCTCTTCCGATACTGTCTGTCTTTTAACTTTTTCTGCAGCAGACTTTTTTTCTGAAAAATTTCAATATTTTGTCTAATTGTAATTTTCCATTGTATTCTGTTGTAAGCCATATTTTACCAATAAAAACAATCAATATTGTATTTCTTTAGAGCGACTTTAAGATAATCTACATAAAAATCAAGTGTAGATGTTGTATGTACATTCTTATAAAAATTTTTTTCCCATTATTCAATATTTGGAAAAGCTCAAATTGACTTTATTTAAAATTAATCTTTGTAGGTCACAATAATTAATAAGCTGAACAATTATTTAATGTTCCTTTTAGCATTAATGTGCAATTTAGTTTTATTAAAGAACAATTTGGACAACAATGCCCTATATCTAAGTTGTTTTTTTGTTTTTTTTTAAACTTTCAATAGTTTGTTCAGCAAGAAAATATATGTCAAAATAACATATTTCACATTTGGCTGATTTAGTTTTGATTTTATTCTTTCACATTATATTTCAAACTTTGACAGTAGTGTTTTGATTCAAAATAATCTAGATGGGCTTTCTGACATAATAATTAATTTAGTTGGCTCCATGCCATAATATGGTTTTGTGTGTAAGTGAAACTTTGGATTTTTAAACAAAGTTCCATGGACAATATTTTTAACTCTTTATTTATTGATCGTTAAATGAGTTATCTGGAAGTTCAAGGTGTTCTAGATTAATATGAGTTGTTCAAATGAATGACTGTGTACTGATCATAAAACAAAATTGCAATTATAGTATGACATAGCACAGCCTTCATAACTTATAGAGGAAATATTCATTCCTATTCACACTGAGCTTATGGTTTCAATATTAGTGTCAACCATTATTGATCCATTGTATAATGAAAGTCTCTCTGAGTTTAATTCAACTTCTTGAACTCTAGTGTCTTTTCTCCACATCATGCCAAGAAACTTCCTTATTTCATCAATTCATCTCACATGTGGTCTCTTTCTATTTTTTTTTTTTTTTTACAATCTCTTAGAAGTGAGTTTAAGAGTTCAACTATCCATCTATTATCATTTCTTTTAGCAATATTCTCAGTCAAGCTCCACTTCAGATTTTTAATTCTTTCAGTGATGTCAACAAGGCCTGCTTATTCCCTTATCTGTGTATTTTGTTTTTGATTCACTCATGACTTACCTTTTTAAAAATAATTTGAAATTAAAAATTTCTTCATTTTATAATTTCATTTCTATATAAAACCTTCTAGAAAACTTCAAAAGGTTTCCACCTTTATGCCTGTCATTTAAATGCTGACAACTATCAAAAATAATATAATACTAATAAAATAAAAACAAAATTTTTTTATTGTGAAGTTCTACATATAATTTATTATTTTGCCAAGCAGAAAACACTTTACTTTCTTTTAATCAAATCACTAATAATAAGAGCATTGTGATAAAACCAATGACGATTCTTTTTAGTAAATCCTTGGATTTACTAAAAAGACATGTATCTATAATAATATGACCATTATGAAGAACCAAATTCAAACTTTTAGTGTTTAATAGTTATTGTGTGCTTAGAGTAGATTCTTTTAAAGAATGAACATCAATATTTTTATGAATATGATTGAAATGAAATTTGTTTCTTAATGGAACTAATATACTAATTTATGATCTTCTGCACTTGTAAGTGCTTGTCTGATGCAACCTCTAATTATAGTGTAATATATTAAATATCATTCTTTTGATTGTGGATGCATCCATGTTCCTTTATAGCAATTTTTCTGCTTAAACAAAATATTTCTGATGGTCAATTAATGTGATGTGCAAAAATTCAACAATAACACACCATTTGCATTTACAACACCATTATTTCCAACAACTTTTGGCTAGCACATTAGAAAAATTTAATCTCTTTTATTAATTCTGCTATAATAATACTATCCAACAAGGAATACAAGCTTTCCTTATCTGGATTCCTTGACTATGGTTGGAGCATAAGCACTAATAAAGTGAGTATCATTGGATAGACTTTAGATCAAATCCAATACCATCACCATGTATTCTCCTTTCATTGACTGATCTGACTTTCAAAAAAAAAAAAAAAAACTTGTATCTAACAATTAAAGTTTTTACCCTGATAGACAAGTTTCATTATGTTGATTTATAATATTTACTTTTAGTATTACCACTAATTTTTGTTTTACCACTACTATGGATATTATAACTACTATTATTATTGTTATCACTATAATGGATAATTCAGCATGTTCAACAAGCTAGCAAGACTGTATGGAACAGGCCATTTTTAGATCACATTTTCTATGCTTTTTTTCTTATATGGTAACCAAGGGGATTTCTAATTAGAATTGCCTAAACACACAATTTTTACCAGCTGAAATTCCTATCTTACTTAAATATAGTTCCAACCTGACTCAGTGATTGCATTATCTCACTCAAAGGTCACCTCTAAGAATTACCAGCTTACTAAGCCTGCCCCCATCATTGCATTTTTAATTCTCAAAGGCTTGGTCTAAATAAAAGAAAAATGGAATTGGGATCAGAAATGCTGTGTGATTTCAAAAACTCACATGTAGCAGTCCATATAGTAGTAACATGTCCGATGGCATGAGAGACTTACAATAACTTTTATGACTGTAGAAGTTCTGAAAAGAGGAAGCCATAACAAACCATTTGTATTATAAATAGTGCTTAGTACTTTGATGAATTAGCATTGTCTTCTACAAGGCAGCAGGAAATACTCTTGGTTGGGTAATGTTTATTTATTATTCAAGTTCGTCTTCATATCCTAAGATCATTCCAACTATCTGGAAGCCTGAACACAGCACCCAATATAGACTAATTATTATATATAAAACCAAATATTGCATATATGTCAATATTAATTTGTTTTTTTTATATCTGTTATAATTTATTCTACTTATTGTATTATAATTCCATCAAAAAAAATTATATAAAAATTTATTGGAGTACAATATTATGAATGAACATATTAATAAATTAAAAAGCAATACTAACACCATTTGAAAATGTGAACTAGAACATTAATATATTTTCAGTATGGAGTACTCTTGTCAAAAGCAATTGTTATATTCAATATGAAAACAATTTATGTGAGTGTAAAATTTTAAATTCCTAAACCCATATCATTTTTTTTTTTTAAAAATATTTTTGAGATTCATTTATAAATACATATTAATGTTTGATGTCCAAGTTGTATTAATTCAAACTATGTCATCTAATTAAAAGACTCCACCTCTTTTTTTTACTTTATTTTATATATTTATATATTACATCAGATATAGAAAATGATTATTGGCATTAAAATACAAAATGACAGATAAGATTTGTTATGAGAATTTTTTATTTATTTGATAATAGTTAAATTTTTTTTTGCTAGAGTCAGATATTGTAAAATATGAAGTTCAGTGATGAGATATGAAAGTCCCTAGATTCTTGGTCAAACTAGAAAGTAGCCAGCCACCTGCTGCATATATGCATACTCATATACACAAAAGATAATTTGCTGGAGAGAAATTATTTTAAATTATAGAGCCCAAAGATGAGATATGAAAGCTCATTGATTCCAGGTCCAAATTAGAAAGATGCTCACCCTGATTCTTACATAAATGAAGAGTTTATTTCTTTATTTATTTATTAAAGAGATATTTTAAAATATGACAGCATTGTATTCAAAATCAATTATGATCTCTTAAAATGGAATATAGTTTTTCTACATTGAGTATTAATTAAATATGGATTTTTTAGTTATCTTCCTCAAACATAATTTTTCAATATTTGATCAAAATTGCTTTTAAATTACAAAACTATAGTTATAGATAAAATCCTTAGATTACTTAATTCCTCTCCCTCTGGATTATTGTACCTCATCTATTGTATATGTGGTCATTCAATAAATTAGTTTTTACATCTTATAAACTGATGCAATATTAATAACAATGGAAATGCCGAAAGAAGTGATCTATATACTGATTACAACATATGTTTGCTTCTATAAAGTACCATAAATGAAAATGGTTAAGAAAAGTGTAGTATTCACTTCTTGGAGTATCATCATCATTTTTTAAACATTATCGATCCATTGCAGGATGAGGGTCTCTCCAAGTTTAATCCAATTTTCTGGATCTTGAGACTCTCTTCTCTACATCACATCAGCTTCATCCATCCATTTCACAAGTGATCTTTTCCTAAGTCTTTTACAATCTCTAGAGATTCAGTTTAATATTTTAATTATCCATCTATTATCATCTTTTCTAGTAGTATATCCAACTCAGCTACACTTCAATCTCTTAATTCTTTTAATGATCTGGTAATGCCTGTTTTTCTCTCTATGTATTTCATTTTTGATTCTTTATAGTTTTTTCTAATATATATATATATACTTCATTAAGTCGGAAGATCGTGTAGG